>JAQFVV010000116.1:1670755-2098255 GCA_028023455.1 Epiperipatus broadwayi
GACTTACATGTATATGAAATTAAGTTATTCCAAGTTCCAAAATGCAAACATATTGAGAAAAAGTATTCTAACTTTCTTTGCTCATGCATGCTTGTGATATGGTAGAGTTGATAGGAGAAATGCAATGATATAAACCAAAAAACTTAAATCTTTATAAAAATGCAGATTAGTACAAAAGTTTAAAGAAAAGTATATTAAATATTTTTATATCTCCCCATCCCACTGTTTTTTTTATTTATTTATTTTTAAATAAAGCTCTATAGTAAAAGTCAGTTGAATTCAATTTTCACTTTTTTATTTTAACAAATTAAATTTTATTATAAATTATATTTTCACAACTTTCAAATTATTTCTTAGAAATATAAATTTAACAAATACATTTTTAAAAAATAATATCTCAGCTTGGCAAATATAAAGAAAAAATAATCCGAAATACTTTATCAGAGCAATGTTTTGTTATTTCACGATTGTCTGTCTATAACAGTGTATTTGAAACAAAATAAAATTTATTTGAACTCAATTTGTAACATCTGGATGTTTGTCAATCACAATTATGTCTTAAAATTTTTAATTTGGCTTATAACTATTTAACCACTAAATTTTCTCCATAAAGTAATCTATAGGAATGGCAATTTGCTAACTAAAGTAAAAAAATCACTAACTTTGTAATATATATATATATATATATATCATTAAAAACCAGTCAACATTTAGATAATCCAATATCAACCAACAATTTCAAACTGTTGTCAAGGCAACCCTTGTATATGTATACATAATATTTTAGTTACAAAAGATTTCTGTAGATGTTAGAATATCTGAAAATTTGGCAAACTAAGCCACTGTTAAATCCAACCTTAATGAGTGCTTATGGTGCTTTGACAGTCTCTAAATTTATTAAAAATAGAATATATTTTTGACCAAGTCAGCTTGCAGGAAATTCAGGTACAAACTGTATGCTAACTCCTAATCAGTGATTGTCTGTTAGAATATAACTACAACACTGTAAAAATTATTAAAAAACTGTAAGCTTTTACAGCATTAATTAATAAATTTATCAGATATTGATATTTATTCATTTACATTTTAAAATCAAATGTCAAACCAAAAAGATTTTGTATGTTTCTAAAAAAAAAAATCCTTTCTGACAGTTGAATGATAAAATATTTTTGATCACATATAATTTTATCAATATTTAAAGAAATCAAATATGTTTTTTTTTAATTTACTTTATTTCTAAACAAAAACATCTATCAAATGAAGTTAAATTTATTATATTCTGATAAATAGAAATGGTTTAGTATTAAATTTAATGTTTAAAGCTTACTCTCAGAAAAACAATTAAAACTGTAACATTTCTATGAATGCAAGAAATTTTAAATGTGACAAAAATAACAGGTATAATGATTATAGAAGTGTTTATTTTTTGGCCAATTACAATGTCTTGTTTTATGTAAGTAATTATATTTCTCTTGGTTGTATTCTTATATGAACAAATATTTTAGAATAAAATCTGAGTCTAATCATAATATTTTTGTCAAAAAATAAATATTTCACAAATCATAATATACTTGTCAAAAAATAAATATTTAACGAATATTTTGCAAAAATAATCATAAATATATAAATAAATTATTTAAAATATATGATTTTCATTTTCAAAATTTGAATAAAAATTACTTTCTCATAAGAGTTTTCATAAATGTTCATGGGTTTAAAAACAAAGAAACTACCAATTAGTAACATTTTAGAATTATATTATGTTGTCTATGAAATACTGATGTCATAATTTTTAAAAAACAAATAAATATATATTTTAATTTTGTTATTTACTGTCAAATGAACTCAAAACCACCAAATAAATATTACAGATAGCCATAAGACAGTGAATTTAAATCTAAACAACTAAAACATTATATCCTGAATAAATGAGTTGTCTTTGTTAAATAAAAGATGAAAGGGTTTTTTAATTTTAAAAATGTAAAGTTAAAAAATATTTTTAAAAGTTAAGAAGATGCTATTGTCTTATTTTGTAACACCTGTGTTAAAGTTATATTGTATTTTTGAAACAACAATTTGTATTTTTGCCAGCTATGTGTATTTCTACTTGTTACTTTAAAAAGTTTCAATCTATAGGCTGACAATAATTAGATGGGAATATATAGCATTTTAAATAATTAAAATAATATTTTAAGTAACATAATTATGGATAATTCAATAATTGTCACAACATCTTAAAGGTTTTACAATTTATTTTTTACAAATTGTATCATTGATTAATATTCTTTATTGTTGTTGTTACTTAACTAATTTCAATACTTCTGTCATTATCTTAGTTCAATTAAAGAATTAGATTTGATAATTGTTACTGTTTTTATTCTTGAATGCATTTTTTTGATTTTTTGTATTGATTTGTTTTCTCTCTGCTAAACACTTTTGAAAAATTTATATGTAATTTTCATAACTTTTTATCTTTATTTATTATCTTTGTTTTCTCTGATAGACATGATTTCTTTTTATTGAAAATTAAAGAGTCATGATGACTTATAGTACCTTATTGATTATATCATCTATTAAAGATTGTATTAGATTTTATATTAATTATCATAAAATAATTGCCAAATTTAATATAATTATCGTAATTTATCAGTTATATATATCTAATTCTCTTTTTACACAATTTTTTGTACAATTTTGAAATAACACGAGTTAAAAAAAATTCTCTTTTTACATGAGTTATTTTAAAATAACACGATCAGTAAAAAAAGCTAAAAAAATAGTAATTTATATCTGTTATTATTATCTAATTTTCAAAAAATGTTTTATCTCTTTATTGCCTATTCTTTAAAAACAAAAATCTTTTTTTTTGGCCATATTCTTGCAAATGGGGAAATTTGCCTGTCTGCATTGTAACATTTTTGATATTTTGTTTTGAAAGAGAAGCAACCTTTTTGGTATTGATTTTGCATTTTGACATTAGGGTTAAAAAAAGTGTTCCTTGTTGGTGTTGATGTTTAAAAACTTTCACATTGTTTAAATTTAACTGATTAATTTGTTTAAATTTAATTTATTAATTTTGCCAAAAATCAATAAATGTTAAATTATTCATTGATGCTGTTTTTGAATTTATGTTTTGTTGATTAACCCTGAACTATTTTTCTAGCCCTATACAGTGTCAGATAATCCACCTACAAAAAAGATCAGGAAAGTGATATCTTTGGACACTAAATTTTACATTGTCTTGTGAGCAGACAGGAAGCAACATCTGTGGAAAAGCATTTTGGTTTTCATGACTACTATAAGAACTACTAAAAGTAATGAAACTGCTATTAGAAAGTTAGTATGTTCTGAAACAAAATTGAGTGTTAAGTCATCATTTTACACAGAGTGTTAAGTCATCATTTTACACAAGAGATATTGTTAATGAGAAAATGGAAAAAGCCTTAGTAATGTGGCTAAAAGAAATGTCAGAAAGAGTATCAGTAGATGGAACCACTATCAAGCAAACAGCATTAAAAATTTACAAACAAATTAAAGAAATTTGGTACTTCATCTGAGTTAATATAAATATTCTGCAAATAGAGGATGGATGGGAAAGTTTCTTGAAAGACATGCACTTCACAACATTATCTAAACTGCATCCACAATTGAAACAGCTACCAAAGAATTTTCTAAAAAAATTGCTAAAATTATTGAAGACAATGGATCAAATTTGGAATGTTGATGAGAGTGGTCTTTTTTGGAAGAGAATTCCAAGAAGAACATACATAGCAAAATCACAGCAAACTTCTGATGGTTTCAAAGTAGCAAAAGATCATGTCACACTGATATTCTGTGATGATGCTTCAGAAAATTGCATATTGTAGCCTCTGCTTGTTAATTGAGCCCAAAGCCCATGTTCAGGGAAAGGTGTAAATTAAAATAAATTACCAGTTCACTGGATGGTAAATAAAAAGGCTTGAATCACCATTGAAATTTTTATGAAATGATTCAACAAATGTTTTATTCCAGAAATCAGGTGATATAAATGCCAAAGGTCTGTAATTTTTCTACAGCTATTCAATCTTGTACATTTTTGTTTTCTGCCACCTAGGATTATTTCCTCGATTCAACCATTAGTTCAAGAAATTATTGCAACATTTAAAACATTATGTCAAACAAACATTTTAATACCTTTTGGACAAACTGAACGATATAACATTAAGTGTCATAGAAGTGCGGAAAAAAATTTTGATTCTGGATTGTGTGAATCAAGTTGGATTAACATTGCCTGAATTAAAACCTTCAACTTTGAATGGATGTTAGAAAGCTATTTGGCCAGAATGTGTGAAAAGCAAAGATCCTGTTGCCTTAATATGACTGAATTTCCCAACATCATAATAATGGCCTACTTAATTGGAAAAGAAGGATTCGAGGACACACCATCTGAAAATCGATGAATTGTTCGTTGATAAAGCTTTAAGTGAGAAAGAAATTGTAGATTGTTCTTAAAACTTCTTATCCTAAAGAAGACAGTGATAATAAAGATGATGATCCAGTGTTAAATGCTAATTTAATTAAAGAAGGTCTTGATCTTGCTAACCAATTAGATAATGATTTGTCAAGTATGGTCCTAAAGAGGAATGAGCTTCAAAGTTTCAACAAGATCTGAAGTCACTAATGTCATCTTATAGAGAATTATATAAAGACCTAGCCAATATACAAACTCAACCATTAATTAGTGAATTCATTCATAAAAATGTAAAATCAGCATCACAGGACATTACTATTAGTGTTGGTCAGGAGTTTATAGAGATAACTTCATCAATGGAACACAATGACCAAAGCATTGTTAGTGATAACAGTGATATTTCAAGTTTTAGTGATAGCAATGGTATTCCAATCATGTGTAAACATACACATTTATTGTCAGAAAGTAATAGTGAATAAAATCTTGCTATGTATAACTCAAATTATAAATTCTGTTTAATTTTCATGTTCATTGATTTTTTACATTTTTTTATTTTTCAAATGAAATTTATGTTTCTATAATTCATTTTTATTTATGTGCAATGTTTATGAAGTAAAATTTAATAGCATGCAAAAAATATAACATTCCAACAAAAAATTTTGTAGGGTTTATTTTACTTATTGTTGTAGATTTCTTACATCTGGAACCAATCTTCTTATTTACCATGTTTATAATGTATTTTTTATGCAAATTGTTTTTACACATAATTTTCAAGAATCAGTATATTGTATAAAAAGATAATTAGATGTATTTCCTCATTCACAAGTATTGCTAATTCCTACTGTTTTCTTTATTTTGCTGTAATATTTTATATAAATACAAATATTGCACTATTTACTTTAAACTTTATAGCAAAAAAAATATTGTAGATAATCTGATGTTTTGACTATCCTGCAGCCTCCTCAGAGCAACTCCTATTTCAATTTCTTAACTGAGCTTAGACTGGAAGACATTATCTACAATAAAAAAGTATGATATAATATATTTAAAATAAGGAATGCAAATTTGTATTTCTCATTAACTGAAAATTTAGTAGATTGCCACAACAAGTTCCCTTCTATAATTAGTTATAAATACATGAGAATATAAAACAAATCCATACAAGTGCAGATTGTTGGAAGTAGCATAGATTAATATGTCTCAAGATTAGAATGGTAGTTGGCATGAAAAAATACATCTTATTCCAATTATATTCACAAAAAAGAAAATATTCTTTCTTTAGAAATATCTACTATATATACTGAATTTTCCAAGTTATGAGACACTAAAATTACTAAGTTTGACTTTCAGAATTGTCATATTATCTTAAGGACTATGTATATAATATTAATATAATCTATGTTCTTTATTACTTTTTACAATGCTTTTTACAACCCAGTATTGAAAGTTTCGATTGCCCCAGCGATCTTCTTCAGAACTTCTACTTATATTTCCAAATCTACACATGAATCTCATGAATGATTTTTGTACAATGATCTTATTATTAGTAATTTGGTTAAAAGAAAACATGTGGCATTTTCTGATTGGTAGAATGATAAATTAAATATGGAACTTCATAATAAATATGAAGATCTCAACAAGGCGTTAAATTCTTTGGTAAATTAAAACGCAAAACATATATGAACATTTGCTGACTGTGATCACTATAAATCCTTTTTTGCTGCCCTGAAAGCAATATAGAAACAATATTATAATCCTATTAAATCTAGCATTGGTATTCTCTTATATGACGATAATAATATTGAAACAGGTGGAAGCAATATTTAAATTGTTTTTTGAATAATGACACACGAATTGAGATGATTTAATGATATATCCATTTTATTTATTCATTTATATTTGAACAAAAATAACAGTTTTAGTGAAGTTAAAACAGCTCTTTGTAATCTTAAAAATAGAAAGGCTGTATATTCTGATAAAATACCCGGAGAAGTCTTAAAATATTATAATAATATGTTAGCTCCAAAAATATTGGAATTTTTATGAATATATAGACCAATACCACCTGATTTTAAGAATGTTTCTATTGTTCCAATAAAGAGAATAGATAATATTGGAGTAATTATTGTCTAATATTATTAATACTCACTGCAACAAAGGTACTTTCAAGGATTTGTTAAATAGATTTAGTCATAGATAAATGATTATCAGAGATTCCATGTGGTTTGAGAGAATACAGAAGCACTATAAAGATGTTTTTAGTTGCAAGAAATATATAAGAAAAATGTTGAGAACAAAAGTGTAATTATATATTGCTTTTATTGATTTGGTCAAGGCATCTGACTCCGTTAATTGAACAGATCTATGATGTTGTTTGATATGTGTTGTTTGCTGTTCAAAATTCATCCTTATTAGCTTCTATATAAGAGAATGGCAGGATGTGTTATTAATACAAATAAAAAATCTAAGGCATTTGAAATGAAAACTGATATTATGCAAGGATGTGTATTTACCCCAACAGTGTTTTCAATTTTTTTGACAATAGTCTTGGGAACTGTTTAAAGAGGGCGTAATGAAATGGAGATCAAGATGTGATACAGATTTGAATGTGAAAATTTTAATTTAATTCGATTAAAAGCAAAAAAAAAAAACAACCTCATCTTTTTGGATTCTGGATTTACGATGTTCTGATGATTGTACTATTTTTTACGTGATGGTTTTTGAATGCAACAATTTATATCTTTGGTTTAATAATTATTGTTCAAAAACTTAAGTTCATTATCAATCAGTAATGAAAGAAAAATCCTCAACAACTTTGAGAATGTAAATTACTTTAAATATCTTAGCAAACCACTAAACATCACATTATCACCATTTCTTATGCTAGCTCATAACTGTTATTAATCAGGCAAAACTTTCCATACAGTAGTGCCACACAGTGCCAGCCAGAGTAATCAATGGATGCCAGAAGGCTTGTGTATAAAATCCCTATCTAGTGCCTACTCAGCCAATATCCCCAGTAGCTGTCGTTTATGAGGAGCTTTGGATCTGAGAGCACTGCACCTAGATCTTAGGATCTAATGCAACCGTAGTACTTTTATAAGTAGAAAAATGTACTTAAATATTGAAATCAAACACAGACTCCAATGTGCTGTTGCAAGTTTTGGATATTTCATTACATGAAAGTAGCTACTACAATTAAGCTGTTTATGGAGCTGTTATTTGGTCTAATTTATTGTATGGAAGTGAAACATGGACACCCTATCTATGCAATACAAAGACATTAGAAATATGTCATTTAAAGATGCATTATAACATTTTAATAAGATAATGACAAGATCATAAAACCAAGCAGTGTGTTTTTTGTAAACTTACTGACTGTGATATTTTAATATATGAATGTTTTCTACAATACAGGCTTTTTCATACCTTCACCCCAATATGTAATATATAGGGGATTTGAACTCAGACTTTCACATGACCCTCAACTATCCATGCTATTTCATATTGCTGACACACATGATCACAACATGTGTGTGATCAAATATATCAGCAGTATGAAATAGCTTGGATAGATGAGGGTCATGTGAAAGTCTGAGTTCAAATCCTCTATATATGACTGTGATATTATAGAGTCCATTGTAAAATCATACCTTCATTGAAGTGGACATGAAAAGTGAATAAACAATGCATGATTTTATAAAAGGGTGTTTCACTTGAGCATGGTTTTTATGGGAGAGGTAAACACCATCTATGTTGTAGAGATTATCTCAAAGCTATTCTAGAGAAAGTGCAATGTTAATTATCTCCATTGGAAAGATAAGGCAGAGCAGAGACAATTGGGGAAAATTTTCTGTTGAAGAAATTAAAAGACAGTATTACAAAATCTCAAATTGAGAGAAAAATGGAGCAGTGTGTTCTATATGTGGATACATTTGTGGCTCACAAATCAGTTTGTATAGTTATTGTAAAACTCATTTCTAGAATTACAAAGACATCCAGTCATATGTCACATGACCTGATTTAACAAGCTTGTATTACAAATGTTATATGTAGAGCTTGCAAATAAGCTCTTAATATGCTTTGCAGAATATCCCCAACCCCAGACCAGTTGCTGCTACTGGCTTTCTCAGTGAGGTGCTAGGATATTCAAACATTGGATTAAAAATACCAGGACAAGCCCAGCACTTTATCTAATGTATAACAATTAAGTATAAAATCTGAAATGTTCAGAAATCCATTTGTGTTCCAATCCAGCTATCTAACTTAAATAGCCATGTGGGACTGAACCAAGTTCAGATACACCATATATTAATAACTTTAGCAATATAAAATTTCCAAAGCCATTATAGCAAAAAATAAAATTACAAAGAAATCAAGTCAGATGTCACATGACCTAATTTAACAAGCTTGTATTACAAATGTTATATATAGAGCTCACAAATAAGCTCATAACAAGCTTTGCAGAATATCCCCAACCCCAGACCAGTTTCTGCTACTGGTTTCCTCAGTGAGGTGCTAGGATATTCAAGCATTAGATTAAAAATACCAGGACAAGCCCAGAACTTTATCTAATGGATAACTATTAAGTATAAAATCTCATTTCTAGAGGGTTTTTTTTCTTTTCTTCCCTTACAGTGGAAATGACTATACTCATTTACAAGACACTGCTATATAATATTAATAATATTCAGATTTAAAAATGCCCATTATCTCCAACAGCATGCAGAATAGTACTGAGAAAGTGTTTCTATATATTGGTATATAAATCTCCAAATTACTTAGTTATATAAATGCAATACTCCTTAATTGTCAAAATCGACTATATTCAAATAAAAAGGAATCTACTTCCATTTTGTCACTTAAGATCTTCTACAGAATGTTGATCACACAGTCATAACAATATGGATGAATTTCAAATTACCTGCTATTAGAGCATCATTTGAATCAATTTATATTTAAATTTACAAAGTTAATTTATGCTCGTTTTAATATCCTTTCAAATAATAAATACCCAATATTCATTTTCATTTAAGTGTAGAGAACATTGGACAATAGGAGGCATTGCATTTATACAATTAAATTTCATGGATTTATCTTTCTACGCATTGCATAATTGATATTTGGTGGTTCATTTGCAAAGATGTTAACATAAATAACTACTTTCTAAATTTAAATACAAGCAGATTCAAATGAAACTAAGAATATTTTGACTTATTTGAAACTCACTCTTTTTTTTATTATCATGGATTAATTTACTTATCTATATAAGATCTTAGATGGTAAAATGAGAGCAGAATCATTTTCCGTCTGTGTTTAATTGATTTTAAACAATTCAAAATACAGCAAAACTCTCCATGCACAAGCCTTCTGGCATCCATTGATTGCTCTTGTTAGCACAAGATGGCACTACTGTATGGAGAGTTTTGCTGTATTTTGAATTGTTTAATAACAATTATTGTGCTAGTATGAGATAGTGATCATGTGATGTTGAGTGGTTTAATTGATTTTACTTACAAGAAGGCATTTCATTTATATAGCTAAGCACATAAGAGGTTTACCTCTCTAAATATTCTATTTTTTACATATTTAATATTTAGTGACTTATTTAAAAGGGTGTTAAATGTGTACAAATTGATTCTACTATATACATTAAAATTATAAGCCATTTTAAATAAACCCAGAGGAACATCTCATCTCATTCAAAAAATTTCTCTTCTTATTATCATTATCTAGAATATATTTAAAATCTTAGGCAGCAAAATGAATACGGATTCATTATTTATTTTAAGTGTATTGGATCTTAGATATTATAAATTATTGCATTTTTATAGGTGAATGCTTCGGAAGTTTATATCTTTAAGTGATATATATATATATATCAACAGTGCTGTAATATTCATAGAACAAGAAGAGATTGAAAATGAAATACAGGAGTGAGATAACAAACAGGTGTTACTGACAGCATTGAAAAAATTGAGACTGAAGTGGAGTTGGGCTAGACATATTGCTGGAAGAGGTGAAAATAGTTAGATAGTTGAAATCTTAAGGTGGATTCCAAGAGATTGTAAAAGACCTAGAAAAAGACCACATGTGAGATGGAAGGATGAAATAAGAAAATGTGCTGGGATGCTATAGAAAAGAGAGGGTAGAGATTGGAGAAGACGAATTAAACTTGGAAAGACCTTCATCATGCAATGGATCGATAATGTTGAAAATGGTGATGATGATGAACTATGGGCTCAGGAACTATGAGAGTATAATGAGTATTTTCAAAATGATGATAGGTGTTTACTTTTGGATTATTTATGATTGTTTGAATGTAATGTTATCTACAGTTTGAATAATTGGACAATAAGCAATTACGACTAAACTAATATATTCATGAAAAGTTTACAATGTGGGGCTTGTGCGCTTTTAATGCGCATTATTGTAATATCCCAATGTAGAGTTATATCATAAACTCTAATAAATTCATTAATTTATAAATGGTTTAAAAATCTAGAATTAGCATTAGCAAAATGAAAGTAAAATCTAATACTAAATATTACTTATTAAGCAGTGAATAAATAATATTTTACAATTTACGTTTCAGTTATTTCAAATGCTGAAGATTGAAATAACGTGTGATTTCATTTATCCTTATGGCTAGGAAAACAATGATTTTTTACTTTTTGATTTTTATGATACCTAATATTTTCCTCCAGGATAAAAAAAAAAAAAAGAAACAAAAAAGCAAAATTGAACTTTTTAAAAAAAATTATAAAAAAATCACTTAGTTAATATCCTTCCCTCCCCTTGCATTAATGATTTTTCTCATGTTCATAGCATCAGCCGGGAAACGAACCCGCAAACCCCGGAACAACTGCTTGTAAAGCGGCTGTCGCTGACCTCTCTACCACCAATGCTTTGTGTCTTTTTTTTTGTTTCTCTCTCTCTCTCTCTTTCTCGTTCGCTCTCTCTCTTCCTCGTTCGCTCTTTCTCTCTTTCTTAGCGCTTTTCTTGATGGGATAAATGTTCCTTTGTATGTGTTTGAAGCTTCAATGTCAATTTTTATTTGCATTTGCTTTATATTAATCATAAGATATTTACTTTTAAAAGACTGATTTTATAAAACACAGATTAAACTCTGTTTCCATGACATTATTTCAGCATTAGCCCATATAATTTGAGACAAACTGCATGAAATACTTCTCATGTGTGAGAGAATGTAAAGTGGTTTGGCCTTTAGAATGTTTATTTCAATACTTCAATTTAATAGCTACGTAAATGAAATAAACAAGCAAGAACACATTGAACATAAAATAAAATTTTCTACTATCCAATCGATATTTCCTGTTGTCGTATTATATCCCAACAACGAAAACTAATACCTTTATTTCCAGGTTCAGAAATATATATATATATAAAGAAATCTGTGCATTTATCTTGAAATAGGATTATCATTTCTTCCACTAAATGTAATTAGGAGGCATTAGTCTACTTTTCTATCTCCAATCATATGTTTTAACGAATTTAAGATCTTGCACGCAAGTGATTATGTTGTAAATAACAGTTAAAAAAGATTGCCATGCATATATATGAATTCTAAATATATTTGATCTTTATAGAGAATTTAAAGTTTCAGTTGAAAAAACGCAATAATTTCTAGGCTAATAAAAACCAATTCACAATCAGTTATGTAATTATTAAAAGATGATTTTAATAAGCACTTATAAAAATGGCTACTTCTGAGGTAAATTGTATCAATCCACTGCAGAATGAACGCCTCTCCAAGGTTAAATCAGCTTTTCCAATTCATAATCTTTCTTCTCCAGATCTAGCAACAAACTTTCTGATTTTATTCACCTATCTAATATATCTTGGTTTTTCTCTAGTTTTTTATAATCTCTTGGAATCCACTAAACATCACGTGATCACCATTTCTTATGCTTGCTCATAACTGTTATTAAAACAGGAAAAAACCATATAGTAGCGCCATTCAGTGCAAGCCAGAAGGTTTGTGCAAAAAATCCCTATCTACAAGCCTTCTGGCATCCATTGCTTACCCTGGCTTCCACTGAGTGGCATTACTGCATGGAGAGTTTTGCCTGTTTTAATAACTCTTCGAATTTAGTCTAAAACTTTAACTATTATTATCTAGTCCAGCTCTATTCAGCCTCTTAATTCTTTCAATTTTTTCTCTGCCCCAATTATTTTGTTTTCTATCTTTTTTCTTATTACTCCCAACATATATCTATTTGTACTTCATTGAATAATATGAAGTCTCTGTATTGTTTATTTTATAGTTATACATCCAATCAATATATTCGATGGCATGTGTTTTTTAGGAGCTATAATTGTTTTGACCTCGCTTAAAAAACGTCTGTTTAGTTCTAAATATATTTTAGGAATCATTAACGTATTTTTTTTCTATCTAGTAAATTAATTATAATTAGAGGGCAAACCTCTTGTTAATGCCAATACCGTTGTCATATTCACGATACTTGCATTAACAAGGGTTTTGCCCTCTAATTACATGTAAAGCTTAAGTATATACATTATACTTGTATTCCATTATTAGATTAATTATAGTTTCTAGAAATGTGAAATGAGATAATTAACGCGCCCCATCCATTTTCTTTTACGAAACAAAATTATATTAACATACTGATTTTATTACCATATTTTCTTTGAAAATATATTATTTAAAATAAAGCTTTTATTTTTGTTATATGCAATACGGTATTAGATTATGTGTTTTATTAAAAGAACTGACTTCGCTGCGACGGCATGCTGAGATTTTATTCGCTTATCAATTTTTATCTTTGATATCGTATTGACATCTTTGAGGGAACATCGCGGAAACCTTTTTTTAAATGGGAAAGCATATCGTTTGCAATAAACGTACAGATGCGTTAATTTATCTTTTCATTTATATATGTATTAGAATTTTCATTTACTCTATTTAAAATTTAATTCTCAATTATTATTATTTTTTTATTTTATTAAATTTAATCTTTCAATTTTTAAAAAATCATCCAACATTCTTTTCTCACGAATGCGATAAAATCTAATTTATTTTAATGAGCGTTTATTTTTCTTTTCAGAAGCAAATAATATTTTCGATATCGTAATCTTAACATGATGCAGCGCTAAGAATTTGTTTATGCCATTTTAAACAATTAACAGCAAGAATAAAAATTCCTATATTGTTTTTTGATGTAAGAAATAATTTTAATCTTTTTATTAATCGTTCAATTAGTTTTTAAAACCAATAACATATCTCAAAAATACCTACAAGGATTAAACAAATTAACGATTTCATGTGTTATATTTTTTTATCAGGGCTGCAGAAAGGAGTTTGCTATTAACTGAAAGGAGACCCTTTGATTCCTCTTGGAGGCCTTAAAGGAACCGAGCAGGGCAAATTCCTAATGTCCACTCCATACGTTCTTGTCGTTGCAGCTGTTATTACTATGTGATTATTCATATAGTATACGAACATGGATGGGCTGCTCACCAACACGCATTAGCCATGGATGGGCTGCTCACCAACACGCATTAGCCAGCGTGGTGAGTTTATTGGCTTTTTACCTCTGAGTTTAAGATCAAGAAACACCATGGTCTTTCTTCTCAGTGCCTGATAAGGCAGAATGAATGTTTGTGTAAATGATAAATATTTTTCCAATACATATATACAATTATGACAGACAAAAATAAAGCATGGCCCTTATTCCCAGGAGGCTGTAAAGTCACTAACCAAGGCAGCGGTTGGTGGCCGAAGGTGGAGGGTGCTAAGAATCCCCTGATTGCGGACCCAGGCTGCCATTTGATGACGACTTTTTATTTAGGTACTTACAACTGCAGATCACTTTCAAGTGAAGAAAGATTGCAAGAATTAAAAGAAGAACTGTCTTATATTAAATGGGACATTATTGGACTTTGTGTAGTTAGAAGAAAAGGAGAAGAAACAATTGATTTAAAAAGTAGACATATACTCTATTATAAAGGCACACATATTGGAAATACAAATGGAGTAGGATTCATTATAAATAAAAAGTGGAAGAACAATATTGTGGAGATTGATGGTGTATCGGACAGAGTTGCAAGATTCGTTATACAACTTAATAGCAGATACCAAATGCAGATAATTCAGGTTTATGCCCCAACAAGTTCTCATAGTGATGAAGTAGTAGAAGATTTTTATATGGATGTACAAAAGGCTTTTTATCAGAGTAAACAACATTTTAAAATTGTTATGGGAGACTTTAATGCTAGAATTGGTAGACAAATGAAAGATGAAACTGCTGTAGGTAATTTTGGTTATGGTAATAGAAATGAGAGAGGACATAGACTTGTGGAGTTTGCAGAAAAAGAAAAACTTTATATTATGAATTCATTTTTTGAGAAAAATGTTAAAAGGAAATGGACATGGAAGCATCCAAATGAAGGTACAGCAGAATTGGATTATATTTTGACTAACAGGAAATACATATTTCAAGATTGTAATGTTCTTAATAAATTTAACACAGGAAGTGATCATCGATTAGTAAGGTGTAAATTACGTGTTAATGTAAAACTAGAGAGACAAAAATTATTAAGGAAAACAATATTTACAGTTGATATTTCTAATCTTCAGAAACATTCTAAAGAAATTAAATTAGAACTTACAAATAGATTTCAAGGGTTAGGAGATTTTGAACATGATTCAGATTTGAATGAAATTAATATGAAAATAACTGATACACTTTTAAAAACTGCAACAAAGATAGCTGGTAGAAAAAAGCAGCAATTGACTAATAAAATTTCTACTGAGACTAGAGAATTTATGAAGAAAAGAAGGAATATGAAGATATACAAAAGTGATGTATTAAAAAGAATTGAATATCTCGAATTTTGTAAAATGGTACGGAAAAGAGTTGAAAATGATATAAGAAAGTATAACTGTGAAATAGCAAGGAAAGCTGTAGAAGAAAATAAAAGTCTCAAGAATGCTAAACAACATTTTGGTATTGGTAGGAAATTTATATCTGCAATAAGAAGAAAAAATGGAATTATTACTAAAAAGAGAGATGACATCATGAAATTGGTAGAAGATTTTTATCAAGAATTATATAGTAATAAAGAACAAGTACCTCCTATATCTATTACATCTTCCGAATTGCCCAGAATTTTAAATGAAGAAGTGAGACATGCAATTGAATGTATGAAGAAAGGAAAGGCTCCAGGAAATGATGGAATTATAATTGATATATTAAAAGAAGCAGGTGAAGAAATAGAAACAATTTTAGCAAAGTTATATACCAAATATCTAAATGATAAAGATGTAAGATTGGAAGAATGCAGTAATAATATTAATATTTTAAAAAAGTGATAAAGAAAATATTAGAAATTATAGACCTATCAGCCTTTTATCAGTTTTATATAAACTTTTTACCAAGATAATTACAACTCGTCTACAGAGAACATTGGATTTCCACCAACCAAGAGAACAAGCTGGATTTAAAAGTGGTTTTAGTACAATAGATCATATCCAGGTATTGAGAGAAGTCATAGAAAGGACAAATGAATGTGAGTTGTCATTATGTTTTGGGTTTGTAGATTATGAAAAGGCATTTGATTCTATACACATTTCTTCAGTGATTAAAGCATTGGATCATCAAGGTATAGATCCAGGATATTGTCATATTTTAAAGAATATTTATAAAAATGCAACAGCAACAATTAGATTACATAATGATACTGGAAAAATCAACATTGAGAAAGGTGTAAGACAAGGTGACTCCATATCACCAAAACTTTTTACAGCAGTGCTGCAATAAGTATTTTGTGGATTAAAATGGGAAACTAAAGAAATGAAAGTAAATGGAGAGTATTTAAGTCATTTAGATTTTGCAGATGATGTAGTTGTTTTTGCAAATAATGCTTCAGAGCTGCAGGAAATGTTGCAGGAGTTAGCAGATGAAAGTAGAAAAGTAGGACTAAAGATAAATGTTAAAAAGACTAAAGTAATGTTTAATCGATTTGCTCAAAATATGAAAATAAAGATTGATTATGAAGAATTAGAAGAAGTTAACAGTTACAAATACCTTGGTCAGATTATTAATACAGATGGAAACATAATGGAGGAAATTAATCATAGAATTAAACTTGGTTGGAATGCTTTTGGTAGAAATAACTTGATACTAAAAGGAAATATGCCTATGTGTTTGAAAAGGATGTTTTTTAACAAATGTGTTTTACCAGTTCTTACTTATGGATCTGAGACTTGGACACTTAATAGAAGAGCGATGCAGAGACTTCAGACCACTCAAAGGAGTATGGAGAGATGTATGTTGGGAGTAACAAGAAGAGATCAAAAACGCAATGTATGGGTAAGACAACAAACAGGTGTTACTGACCTTATTGAAAAAATTAAAAGATTGAAATGGAGTTGGGCTGGACATATTGCTAGAAGAAATGATAATAGATGGACAATTGAAATTTTCAACTGGATTCCAAGAGATTGTAAAAGACCCAGAAAGAGACCACATGTGAGATGGATGGATGAAATAAGAAAATGTGCAGGTGTGTTGTGGAAAAGAGAAGCTAAAGATCGGAGAAGATGGATTAAACTTGGAGAGACCTTCATCCTGCAGTGGATTGATAATGGTTGATGATGATGATGATTTTTATCAGTGTATGCTATAATGAAGATAAATATTTCTGGATATAATAATTCAATATTTGAATAGTGTTTTAAAAAATAAGTCATTCCTCAAAATAAAATAAAAAGCTTTAATTTTTTTTAGCCGTTTATGGAGAATATCAACTTTTTATTCGTTATTCAAAAAATAGGCCTAGGAAGATTTAATAATATTCAAAGCCGGAAAGCTGATGTGGCCATGGAATATGTGTAATATGATTCCTATATTTCTCAAATCGATATTCGACTACATATACTGGATAAATTATCGTGTTGGAAGAAGACATTGTTGTCTGGCAAGAATATTTGCAAGTTGGAATGAATTTAGTTTTTTAAAATATTAAAATAATCTGCAATTATAAAGCATCTGTATAGAAAAATACATGTTGCTACCCTAAGTTTAAAAGTTCCATTATATACTGATAGAAAAAAGTTTTGTCAATGGGTCTTTTTTGAAGATATCTAGACAAAAATAGCTTTATTAATGGGGTAAAGAGTGGATGAATTATTCAATCATGCTATTGTTTCCAAATAATCATTGTCTAGTAATTATGTTTGTGAAGCCAAAATTTCTTCATCTTAGCCGCTATATTAGATGATAGCTTAATAAAACTAAGATGTTTAGATATATAATGATCTCTTTTGCCATTGGTGGATTTAGTTACACATTTTTATAGCATACTGGTTTTTCTCAGGAAATAAAGATTTCTGACCAGAGTTGCCTTCAGTTAATTTACTTCTTCCGTTTATAATGAATGCAGTCAATATGGAGAACGAAAATACTGAAGCCTTAAACATTTCAATAGTTTTGGATATTAATGCTTTAACAACAAATGTACTTCTTTTAAAACTCACGCGTATTTCTTGTTTTTGCATAGTCTGATCGACTTTTTATCAGATACTTATTAGCATTTCTTTACACTTATAACTTTATTTTTAAAATGCTAATTCAATATATGTTTTTAATTATCATGTAATTAATTTTTAATTAAATTGAAAAACTTAATCTCATGGCTGAGATTAGATCTTTTGTGGAATAAGACTTCACCAAGAGTTTTAAATTTATTTTCGAATTAAATTTAGAAATTAATACTTTGATTCTATTCAAATATTCATATATAGTATTTATAAGTCATCATCAAAAAAAAACATGATTTAATGTTGATGAGTGTTCTACCAACTTAGGTCAGTGATTTTAAAATATTTCTGAAAATCAAAAAAACAGCTATATAATTAATATATAATGGGTATTTTATTTGATTTGCATAAACAGATATATTTCTATCGTTATCTTTAGTTTAAGCTACACGGTTTTAAAAAAATTATATTAACGACTTCTAATATGCAATTTGATCAGGATTAAAATGCTAAATAAATGGATAAGTATTAACAAAATATCCTTAATAAAGTTTGGCTATCTCAGTCCTTCCCCACTCTTTATATATATATAGTTATTTTCTTTTAGCCTAATTTGTTATGTAATAAACCAAATTATTCTCTATATTATAGCGCTCTCTATCGTAAGCTTGAGTTATCTACATTTTCCGAAATGTTAGTACAATTTAATCCATATTCTCAAAAAGATTTATGATATTTGCCTTAATAAGGACTTAGAATTCAAAACTGAAACCCGTGTAATTATATGTCTGACAGTTACCTTTAATTCCTTTATTATTATTGTTGTTGTTGTTGTTATTATTATTATTATTATTATTATTATTATTATTATTATTATTATTATTATTATTATTATTATTATTATTATTATTGTTGTTATTATTATTATTATTATTATTATTATTATTATTATTATTATTATTATTATTATTATTATTATTATTATTATTATTATGCATTTAGCTTGAAATGTAAACCTTCCTAAGGTTTGAATTCAAACCAACTTGTTTTTACAGTTATATAGATATGGAACAAATTATTAACTATAAATTTTAGTAGACACAGATCTATTCTAATTTTAAATACCTTTTGGAAATATTATTGCCAATACAATACCACTTGACTCTTAAAGCCAATTATATTAACAATGACATTAAATTAAACCAACATCTGGAAAACACAGATAATTCAAACTTATAACAGACGCTGCTGCACTACAGAGTTCGTATATATAGTAGACATTGAGAGTTAAGTAATGTTGCGTTGTAATTAATAAAATCAAATAATATATTTTATATGGTGCTCCTGATTTTTTTTGCAAGAACTGAGTAAATCCAGGCTTGCCTGTGTTATATTTTTAATGTCCTACATCAATATTTTATCAGATATGCGTTTTTCTTTGTTTTATGTAACGCCACTAATTAGAATTTATTTGACAGATATCGTTAAACAGCTGCGGCATCTGTTGTCTAATTTTTTTTTCTATTTTTAATTTTTGACAATTTCCATTATCAAAAATATTTTACATTCACGATTATCTTTTTTTTAAAAACTCTTTTTTAAATATCAAGACTTTCTTTATCATGGAATCTTTAATCACTTTTTGTGTTTCACATCCATGCAAGACATAAGGTTGTATTTTATCTTAGAAAACTAGTAAAGATGACTCTGTAAAGTATATCTAATTTGTTTTATGTTTTGATTCGTTTGTCTTTTCTACTATATGAAAGCAAATTTTTGTTGTGCTGTTCTTAATCTGGGTTTTAGCAATCAACCCTAGCAATGATTTTAATTTCAAATTTTAAAAAAAAAATCATTTTGCATTACCCAATTATGTTTCCTTCGATTTTTTTTTCATTACTTTCATTTGGTCATTTTTTTATTTTAATGTGTCAAACGTCGGCCAGGAAGCGAAACCCAGGACAACTGCTTGTAAGGCAGCTGTGCTAATCACTCGGCCACCAACGACAACGGCAGCTGTGCTGACCACTCGGCCACCAACGCTTGACTCATTTGGTCATTTTATTGAGAAATTCATACTTTCTTACATATTCATTTAGTATCTATAATGTAATTCTAGAACTTTTTTACCCTCATGATTAGCATGCTAAATTGTATCTCCTAGTATGCATTAAGGCTCCTTTAATTTTTTTTTAATTTTATCTATTTTTCCAGATTTTTTCTTTCCTGTCTTTTGAATTCCAAATTACCTCGAAGCATTTCTAAATATTTTTATGACTGCTTTGATTTAGTATAACTATTTGTTAGAAGATTATCTATTTATGATTTAAGTTTCGCCCACGCCAAAAGTCATTTGAAAGTCAACAAAGCTTATAAATAAATATTTTCCTTTATGTTGTCTTTTATGCACTAAGACTGATAAATAATCGCCTTTGTATAGTGTTTTTTAATATTTACTAAGGCAATAAACCTCAAGAGTGTGCGCTTGAAAATGCGAAGGTAGGGACCTCTACAAGTCTTAACCACAAGCTTAGCTTTGGAAGAAAAGAAGCATTTTTTAAATTTAAATCTAAAATTATTAAGAAATTTATTAAGATTTTGATTAAAATGTTTGTTATTGCAATAGATCTGTAATATTCATACATGATCTTTCTTCCTTTTTTGTAAGTTAGTCCTAACTATAGTTTTCCCATTTTATAGATATTGCACTTTTTTTTAATTTAATATTATGTAGACTGTAGTTTTTTAAAAATACTCTGTATTCACCATATTTATTTATTATTCAAGCTGTCTTATCGTTTCTGCAGTTTCTATTTTACTTTATTATTTTTATGAGCTTTTTGTAAAACATCATTTTTCCTATTATAAAATAGCAATCGCAATATCAATATGCTTTTTTTTTTTTTTTTACTAATTTTACAGAATGTGTTTTCATTCCTATCTACTTTATATAATTTACAGCAGCGGTATTTTTATTGTTGAAATTTATTTTTATTAAAGAGTATTTTTTATTTGTTTTCTCTTTTATCTGCTACTTTAAGTTAAGGGTTTTTTGCCCTATCTTATTTTAAGATGGCACCAAACAATTCGTAGCCATTTCAGTTTTTGACATTTTCTGTACAAGAGATCTCAAATCTTACTTTTTTTTTTTGTTTTTTAAGAAAAATTTTATATTACTTTTATGATTAAAAAATTAAAATAATTGTCAAATATTGGTGGCCTAGCTGTTAGCGTAACTGCCTTCCAAGCAACCGGCTCGGGTCGCTTCACGGTCAACACTTTGACTTATAATAATAATAATAATAATAATAATAATAATAATAATAATAATATTAAATTGCTAAGCCTAGTAGCAGGCTCTTTATATATTATAATAATAATAATTCTACATTACCTGGGCTACTGAAATTTAATGAACTAAACACAATATTAATTCCGCTTCATTTATGGAGAAAATATTAATAATAGTCAATGCACTAAAAATGCGTTAAGGTTTTATTTAAAATTGTCAGTGTTTTTATTATGTACAAAGAGTATTAATATTACCTTTAAAATTTTGTGATTACTCAAATTTTAATTAATTTTATTTATTGCTACATTATTCTGAGATTTAAAAAAATTAGATAATTGAAAATGAAGTATTAATTTTAATTAATAAGTAACCTGGAATACAATGTTTTTAACAGTACTTACTAAGTTCAAGGGATCATCATCATCATCAAACATTATCAATCCACTGCAGGATAAAGGTCTCTCCAAGTTCAATCCATCTTTTCCGATCTTTAGCTACTCTTCTCCACATCACTCCTGCACACTTTCTTATTTCATCCATCCATCTAACATGTGGTCTCTTTCTGGGTCTTTTACAATCTCTTGGAATCCAGTTTAAGATTTCAATTGTCCATCTATTATCATCTCTTCTAGCAATATGTCCAGTCCAACTCCACTTCAGTCTTTTAATTTTTCCAATGAGGTCAGTAACACCTGTTTGTTCTCTTATCCATACATTGCGTTTTCGATCTCTTCTTGTTACTCCCAACATGCATCTCTCCATACTTCTTTGATGTTATTTTTTCAACAGATTCATTAGTAAAAAAAATTAAAGGTTTACAGTGTAGTTCAAGTATAATAGATAAAATTTCCAGAAATGACTTTATAAATCTAATTACGTTTCAATCGCTAATATATTAGCAATATCAATTATCATTAAGTTTGAGTAAATATTAATAGCCTAATTTTTCTGAATATGAAATAGTGCAACTTTATTACCAATGGTTTTCCATTGAAATGCAGAGTGATAGCTTAGTGGAGTGGAGGGTGAGAAAATCAGACTTTGATGCTAATTGGTTTACTTGAATGGCTTAAAATAAAAAACTTAAATTCATTAAAGTGGAAAATTTTAACTGAGTATATAGGAACTTTGACTAACACTGATGCTAAACATATACAAAATCGTCTAAGGAAGTCTCATTGATAATAATCCAAAAATACAAAGTTACTAATACTTAATTAAAATATGGTTATCTCTAATTAAAAAATTAATTTACTTGCACAGAATAATATTGTGTGGGAAGAAAGCAAAAATCCCAATATCTTCTGAAGAAAATCTGACATGTTGGGCAGCAGATCAGTTTTTAGCATTATATATTACATCAGTATCGAATATAATGAGCTTATATACAGGGAAAGCTTTTATCTTCCTAAGCTAAATTCACTCAAATTTACGCCTACTACTAAAGCATGGTAATATTTATAGATTTCAGTATTGTATTATAAAAATGAGAAATATTTGGCTGATACTTTAATTAAAGACTGTAGATAGAATTTTCCATTTTAAAGTAAAATAATATTACTATTTGTTGAAAAATTGTAAACTTTTTTTTTAATTATCTATAATATATTTTTATAAAAGATTAAATCAATTCTTTTTATATATAAAATGAACTTTATTTACAAACTATGTACAAATATTAACATCATTAAAAACCAGTCGGTAACTTAGACAATCCCAATATCAATGACAATCAACAATTTCCAAACTGTTGTCAAGGCAACATCCTTTTAACAGTAAGGGTGGAATCCCACCCTTATTAATGGTCTAATATACTTATATCAACACTAAAGATTGCAACTTGACCAAAGACATTGAAATTTTTTTTCCATATATCATAACATCGATCGGGAGACGAACTCGCAACAACAGTCTGCAACCAACTGCTTGCTTGCAAGGCGGCTGCACTGACCTCTTAGCTAACTATGCTTGATGACATTGAAATTATTGATACAAAGAAGTTTACATAAATCTCTTTAAACAGGTAAATTAAATCTATTCTGAATGTAGAGTAATAAATAGTCAATTATAACATTATAAACTGCAGTTATAAATTTCAAATTGTTTTCAAAGTCTGAACCTACCCTGGCACCTCTCTGAGGAGTGCCAAAGCATGAAACCCTAGTCAGGGGTTTGGGGAAAGCATTTATCACAAAGCTTGTTGGAGAATTGGCAATCCTCATTGTTTATAACTTACAAGCTTAAGAGAATAGGGTCATGTGATCTATGACTCTTATTTTGATTATTTGTATCCAAAGTATTACTTAAATAATAAGTGTAATAATGTTCAAGGCTAAATGGGTTTATAAGCAATCATTAAAAACCAGTCAACACTTAGACAATCCCAATATGAATAGCAGTCATATGTACAGGGGAAATTTTGTTTTTATATGACATTACTGCACAGCTTATAAAATATAGTCATTATGATTAGTTTCTGAAGGCAGATAAAATGATTCAGTTTTAAAGTACAATTTATATCGTTTTAAAATAATGAACAACTAAGAAAAATATTGTTCTGCCAAGATTTTTTCTCATATTATTTCTGAGTATATATTTAAGGACATAATATATATTATACCAATCTTTACTATTTTTTTTTTAGAACATTATATTTTTTGTTATCAAAAATTATAAACTTGCCACCTAAAATTAATGTGCAAGTCTTACACAAAAAAAAATTATTACTATTCTTTAAATGTTGCTTATAATAAATTTTCTCATATACTTTAAAGCAAAAAAAAATTTTAATAAAACTTCTTTATTTTCCTGACAGTTTCGATTGTCCAGCAGTCTTCATCAGACATTCTCAAATTTCCTCTAAGAAGTTTTATTAAAAAATTTGTTGTATTAAAGTGTATATGAGAGAAGTTATTATAAGCAATGTATATGAAATGCAAAGAAAGTAAAGGAGAAGAATAAGAGTATATACTTTTAATATTATTTAAATAATTAAAATGCATTAGGTCATATAAGTATTCCAATTAATAGTATAACCTAACATTGAAATAATTTTTATTTAAGTTTAAAAAAATACTCTGTTAAAAAGAAAAGTTTATAATTTTATGGCTAAATTCATATGGCTTTGGCATAATTTAGCAAAGTTTAATTTTCATATTCTAAAAAAAAAAAACTCAAGTTCGAATTGGTCATCAGGAAAGATGTCAACTTAGTTGATAATATCCATCTTGAGAAAGTTCCAATCCTCGAATAAATCCAGAGATACAAAGCATTCTTCTTGAACCAGAATTCCTGATAATTTTCCTTCAATAAAGGATACCTTAATCCGAACAGATATTGGAAAGTGAAGTAGCTTAGATGTATGAATATGAATTTAGGGGTGTCATGGGTTCCAGAATGGTAGGCATTAGATACAGTGCCAAGCTTCATTGTAAATTCCATGTTATTGAATGGCATAGCTGTGTCTGGAGGCCCAAATATATCAGTACATGGATTAAATGGATAATATGTTTGGAGCTTCTGTTCAATGTGTTGATATATTGGCTCTATCACGTTATATCCAGCATAGGTGATTCCTAAAATCTGTAAAGCCATGGAGACTCTGATGATGACCACTTAAAATCTGTTTTCTAATTAATATGTTTCTCCATTTATCTTTTTTAATGATTACATGGAAAAAAGATCAAAAAATGTAAAGATTTAAAAACAGACATCCAGAAGGAATGTTATTACTTCCTATTTTGTGCCAGTGTTTGTTCTGAAAATATCAAACAAATGGCAAAATAAAACACTACAAATATGCATTGACATGTTTTGATAAATTTGACAACCACTACCATTCTAGTATAAATTTTGGTATCTATAGTTTTTCTTTTGTGCTTAGGACTTTTGACTTCATAGTAATTTTTATAAGGAAAATCTTTCCTGAAAATTTACTTGGATTAAACTCTAGAAAGATAAAGATATTAAATCTACCTTTTATATTAAGTTAAATTGTGTTTCTTTGAATATTAAGCCTACAAAAATATTTGATGAAAAAAATAATCGTTTCTGTGTTAATATTTCATTACTGTTTTCATTCATCACATAATCACCATTCTTTATGCTTACATAAGCTGTTAAATCAGTGGCTAAACTTTCCATACAGTAGCCAATCAGTGCAAGCCAGAGTAAACAATGGATGCAGAAAGGTCTGTGCATAAAATCTCTATCTAGTGTCTACTCATACAATATCCCCAGACTAGTTTCTCGGATCCAAGACACCTCACTGATGAAAACCACAAGCTAGAACGTAGTCTGGGAATATTGGATGGCAATTTTATGCACAAACCTTTCTGCATCCATTGATTACTCTACTTTGCACTGAGTGACGCTACTATTTTTATTGTTTCCTGTCAAAGTTTGACAATTTTTTTAAAAACCAAGACAAACAATTTTCTGTATTTAATAAAAATAATAATCATATTCTTTAAATCCTCGTATGATGTGTAGAAATGCAATAAGTTTTGTTTTTTTTCTCACAGCTTTAATTTTCTGTCATTCGTTTGATCTTATTATTTGACTTTTTTAATTTTCTGGGATTTATCATAGTTTTCCTCCAATTATTTTCTGCTTGCTTTTAGATTAGTATACACATGGGACTAACTTCATAGCTTTTTTGTGTCTTATTTTCTGTTTTTTATAATTATAGCATTCATTCTCAGCCATACTTTTTATCTAACATCCACTTTGATGTGCCTTTTATATAATAATTATTTATTTAGTATTATACTTCACCGTTACATATGTAAATACTACAATGCATCTGTTGATAAATGATTATAGTTTTATTTTTCAAGATTTACATCCATATAGAATAGATTTTAGAATACTCTCAAAAATCTGAAAGTTTGTTTTAATTTTCAATCCTATTAAATTTTGTTTTAATGCCTTCGTTGTTGTGGTTGTTGTTGTTTTTTTGCACTTTAACCTTTGACTAACAAAGTATTTTCTACGCCGTCAACATTCTATAATTGATTTAAAATTTCATCACATTATTTAAGAGTCATGTCTTTTTGGAGTTTATTTTTAAGTTCAATTTTTCATGCCTCATCGACTAAATAATTTATACCACATTACCCTCAAAATTATCAGTCAATAAAGACAGCTTATCCACTTAATCTAGATCAAGGAATTTCTTTAGTTAAATACCCCCCTCCCCTTTTTTCTTTTTTTTTAGCATTTTGCTCTTTTCTTTAAGGGTCTGGAAGCAAAACTGTTTTACATTTTTTTTTATGTTCTTATTATTTATAATACCTGCACACATTTATTTTGTTTACATATATATATATTAGACATAATATTAAATAGATTTTAAAATGATAGCTAACAAACTTACTTTTTTCTCAAACAAATTATTGAATTCGTCTTTTCATGTATAGATATAACTATATAAATATAAAAAGAACAAAGAAGTGTTATTGATATCGTTGAAAGAATGAAGAGACTGAAGGACTTGGGCTGGATATATTGCTAGAAGAAATGGTAATAGATGGACAGTTGAAATCTTAAACTGGATTGCAAGAGATTCTAAAACATCCAGAAAGAGACCACATGTGATATGGATGGATGAAATATGGAAGTGTGCAGGAGTGATGTGGAAAAGAGAGTCTAGAGATTGGAGAAATCGGGATTGATCTTGGAGAGACCTTTATCTTGCAGTGGATTGATAATGGTTGATGATGATGATATAAATATTATAGCTATAAAGAGTTGCAACAAAAAATACTAAAATTATAACGTAACTACAAGATGTTAAATATTCTTAATTTAAGTATTTGAATTGGAAGATTTACCCTATAATGTTATGTCTGGTTTCTTTTCGCTGTGGCAGATTCTAAAACTCAATATCCTACGATGTTAGCTATCTCTAATACTATTAGTACTCAATTTTTTTACAAATTCCTAAGCAATATATCATTCAATTATTCATTAAATATTTAAATATTATTAAAGCAAGAAAATTTAATATATAATTTCAATAAAAACCATGGAGTTATATCTAATATTCTCTTTGGCATTCATATGTTAATTTTGCAGTGCTCATAAATAATCTTTACTCACCAAGTTTCAAGGCCTCTCTCTTGATGTAGGTAATTTATCTTTGGTAAAAAATGATGAGGGATAATCATCTTTCTCATGTGTGCATTGGAAAATGATACACATATTTTCATTCCTCCTAGCAAGTATAACTTGGCTAAGTTATCTTCTAATCGCAACTCTGGTGATAACTGAATGATACTTTTTGAATTAACTCTGCAACTTTATACAGAACTCTGTATGAATTAAATTGATTTTGTGCTTTTATATGTTTTCTAAATATATATATATAAGCTTTTAACACCTTGCTGAGGGGTGCAATCATAAACATATGACCAAAACATGTGGAACAGATCTATAATCCCCAAGATGCACATTTTGTGCTGGAACCAGCACTCATTACTTGACCCAGGTCACAATATCTTACACATATTTCTATCATTATTCAATATATGTACAGATGGCAATTTACTACAGTTTAATTGATGTGTCAAATTTGCTACTATCACAACTTTGACAAAAATCAGTTAATGAAACTATATTAGTATTTTTATTTCACTTAGAGATTATCCAATAATGAATTTTGTCTGTCTTAACCTTTTTTAAAAAAATACAAAGTTGTTTATATACTTGGGGAGGGGTTCCTGACAGAGATATTTTAAGTGCTGGCTCTGGCTAAGCATTTATCATAAAGCTTGTAGAGGAATTGGCAATCCTCACTGTTTATAACTTACAAGCTTAAGAGATAGGGTCATGTGATCTATAAATTGATCTATGACTCTTATTTTGATTGTTTATAGACTTCTTTGTTTTAAATAAAGTGATACATGTTTACCGAGAAATATATTTGATAAATTATTTTTAATCCTTTTGCAGTTTTGTATTTTTGGATAATCCGTAGTAATCATTTGAATTAAATTTTGAATTTTTATTTTAACAAATAAACTGTTATTCTTCATTAGATTTCTATATTATATGATCACCATTTCTTATGCTTGCTTATAACTGTTATTAAAACAGGCAAAACTCTCCATATAGTAATGCCACTCAGTGCCAACCAGAGTAATCAATGGATGCCAGAAGGCTTATGCATAACATCCCTATCTAGTGCCTACTCATCCAATATCCCCAGACTAGTTTCTAGCTTGTAGCTTTCATCAGTGAGATGCTTTGGATCTGAGAGCACTGCACCTAGATCTTAAACATCCATTGATTACTTTGGCTTGCACTGAGTGGCACTACTATATAGAAAGTTTTGCCTGTTTTAGATTTCTATATTATTTTTTAGATATTTGTTTTCAAATGAAAATCATTTTTAAAACAAATATTTCAACTTTGCAAATATATAAAGAGATAAAAAGCTGAAATATATAATTAGAATAACAGTTTTTTGTTATTACATTTATTGACACAATTGTCAATAAAAATGTGTGGAGAATGAAACAAAAGCACTTTTAACTCCATTTCTAAAATGCTATTTTTTATTAAGATTACATAAAGCAATTAAATTTTATTTAAAAGTCCATTTATAATTATTAAAACCACAATAAAAAATAACTGTTATAATCATTGTGAAAGTATTCCCTTTTCATCCAATCACATCTTGGTTACTGTTCCTTTGATTTTTCTTCTAATGGAAAATACAATACTTTCAAATAATCATAAATAATTTGGTCAAAAAATAAATATTTCAGAAATATGCTGCAAAAATAATATAAAGAGACTATATGTCATATTATTATTACTATTTTTTTTTTTTTGTTTAGAAAATGAAGTATGCTGTCATAATAAAATGCAATATTTCTGTTCTTATTTCCACCAATCAGAAACATATATGTTTTTATTTAAAGAAAGAGAGGGGTGGAGAGGGGGGAAGAGTTTGTGTATAAAAGAGAAAGTTTAGATTTTTCCTTCCACCCAATACAAAACCCCCAAAAAAATAAAAAAATATTACATTCTTTATTCGAAAAAAAATTAGAATTAATATATATATATATATATATAAAGAGACTATAAATAGTCAAAATAAGAGTCATAGATTGCATGACCCATATAGCTATTTGAGTTGGATAGCTGGGTTTGAAGACATGTAGGTGTCTGAAAATTTCAGATTTTTAACTCAATAGATAACTTTTAGATAAATGATGGCTTTGGGTTCGTATTTTTAGATCTAGTGTCTGAACCTATCCTGACACCTCTCTGAGGAGTGCCAAAGCATGAAACCCTGGTCAGGGGTTTGGGGAGGGGTTCTTGACAGAGATATTTTAAGTGCTGGCTCTGGCTAAGCATTTATCGCAAAGCTTGTAGAGGAATTGGCAAATCCTCATTGTTTTATAACTTACAAGCTTAAGAGATAGGGTCATGTGATCTATGACTCTTATTTTGACTATTTATAGTCTCTGCCATAAGTCTTATACAATTTTTATATTGCTAAGACAATTACTATATGGTATGGCTGAATATCTATCAGCCCCATATAGTTATTTGAGTTGGATAGCTGGGTTTGAAAACATGTAGATGTCAGAAAATTTCAGATTTTTCCACTCAATAGATAACTTTTAGATAAATGCTGGCTTTGGGTTGGTATTTTTAGATCTAGTGTCTGAACCTACCCTGGCACCTCTCTGAGGAGTGCCAAAGCACGAAACCATGGTCAGGGGTTTGGGGGGTTCCTGATGGAGATATTTTAAATGCTTTCACTGGCTAAGCATTTATTACAAAGCTTGTTGAGGAATTGGCAATCCTCATTGTTTATATATATATAAAAGCTGTGAAGTTTTTTCATTTTGAACATCTAAATAAAAGATGAGTGCTCTCAAAAGCTCTCATAAGTGTTCTTCAGCCTGAAAACTGTCAGCTTCTTTGTGTTAGGTTTCTCTGTACAATACTGACATCTTGAAATTTGTTAAAAATTAATAAATCAATATTATTTTACTTCCAGTTTTTGCCATCAAATGAATGAAAAATCAACAAATGAATGCTAAAGACAAACACAAAAGAATGAAGTTAAGTTAAAAGACACTGAAGCATCTTATATGTTATTATAACCCCATGGTCAAAATTCTGAAAGGACTAATACAATTTATACATTTTAATATATTTTGTTTAACTTCTCCCTTCTGTTTGTTTGGTTCACATTTTATAACAGATTTTTAACCTATTTTTATTGAAGGAATTTTCTTCAAATTGCATATATGTGTTCAGCGTCAATGACAATGCAGTATTTCATGATTTCCCAACCCAATGGTGTCACTATGACTACATTTCAATGTGCATTTAAATTAGTCCAGTAATTTTTTGAGTATTTTTCAAAAGATGGCATTGTCACTAATCCTCATGAAAACAAAAATAGAAAATGAAAATAATTTAATTTCAATTCTTAGAAATGTGGTGCCATTTTTTAAATTCTCATTTAAATAAACTGAATGTGAATAGCTTTCCTATTTATGGTAAATGATTTTGAAAAATATCCAAACACTAAAAACTAAATATATGGCATGTCACAGAGGCAAAACTCTCCATACAGTAGCACCACTGAGTGAAGCCAGAGTAATAAATGGATGCAGGAAGGTTTGTGCATAAAATACCTATTTAGTGCCATACCTATCTAGTGCCTATTCATCCAATATCCCTAGACTAGGTTCTAGCTCATGCCTTTCATCAATGAGAAGTTTTGGAACTGAGAGCATTGCACCCAGATCTTAGAACTAATGCAACCCTCCAAGGCTCTTCACTGATGAAAGCCACAAGATAGAAACTATTCTGGGAATATTGGTGAGTAGACACTAGATAAGGATTTTATGCATAAGCCTTCTGGCATCCATTGACTACTCTGGCTTGCAGTGAGTGTCACTACTGTATGTAGGGTTTTGCCTCTGGGTAAACAGCTTGCATGAGCATAAATAATGGTGATCATGTGATGTTTAGTGGTTATATGTCATGACACCAACTTCTGCTTTCTGTTTATTTGTTTATACAGGTCAAATCTTATAACGATTTTTAAATTACTTCTACCAAATAGGTTTTCTTTAAATTTTGTAACATATCTTGATAAACAAAAATTATTGAATAAACTTTGTTTATAATAAATGATTTTGAAAAATTATAGTGATACAGGGATAGATTTCTTAACAAAAAGACAGCTGCAAAATACCCAAACACTAAAAAATAAAAAATAATATATATATATAATTTAAAAAAAAACCAGTAAAACACACATATTTAATTTGATGATTAATGCATAAAAAAAGTAAAAAAAATATGTTTTTATTGAATGACAATTTTGGTTGTTTTATGTCATTTTCAATAAAATTGTGGGGTGTTCATAAATTAATTAATCCAACCAATGTGTTTACTTTGATCACAAACTGTATCAATCAAAGTAATTACTTTCTGGAATGCCTCATTATTTTATTTAAAGTTATATATAACAATCAATATTGTGGTTTAAGAAAAAAAATATTTTTCACTTTTCAGTGTATTGTTTCAAGTTAAATTATTTACTTGTTATATATATAAATCGCATGCAACGTTTTAAGTATATGCAAGCTTATTATTAAATGTCGATCTTTTGACCCCACCTTAATCAGCGTATTTTCAACTACTTTTTTTACCATATATGTATCCACACATGATTAAAGTGACATAATATATATATAAACAGCAAACTGACATTCATATTAGAACTTATTATGCTTCTCGATTTACAAACAGTCACATATATATATATATATGTAATAGTTGACATCAAAGATTTCATATATATAATAATTGCCTATTTTACAAAAATGAAATAATAAGCAGAGACACAATGTCTTATAAAGGTGACAAATTTTCCCCAAATTGTGGGAAGTCAGTAAAATGAAGTATAGAAAACTGATCCTTACTTTGTTATTTTTTTCCTATGAACAATCATTTAGGCAATAGCCAGGGCATTTCCAAAGATTTCATGGGATCTGGATTAAATCTTTTATAAATAAATTATTTTGCATGTTTATTTCACAGTATTACATTAGCCATTATTCAATTATTATCCATAGTAGGAACATATTTTAAAATTAACATCATAATGACACATGTTCTTTAACTATCTTATTTATCTGTGATGAAAAAGAGATAATTTTTGCCACTTTTAAAAGAAAGAATGTTAATTTCTTCACTATTTTATTCTAAATAATAAATGTAACACTTATTAAGTGAAAATACCAGAGTAACAAACCTTAAATATGTGATAGTTGTCTAGAAAATGTAAACAGTCATTTATCTTCACTAACTTTTATTTTATGCTTATTAAAAAAAATGGTTCTACTGATTTTTAAAACCACAGAATTATTTTAATAATTTTTATTAGTCATTCGCTAGACTAGAGGTTATTCAATAATGAATAGTATAATTTTCACTACACCACTCTCACGCAAAGTTGAGAATGGTTCTATCCACTATTAACACCTTGTGAAGTGATGTAATCATAAACATATGGCAAAAGATGTGCGAAAAAGATCTATGATCCTCAAGATACACATTTCATGCTGAACCACTTCTCATCAGTTGGCCCAGACCATAATGTCTTAGATGTCTCTTTATCACTAAACATCACCTGATCACTATCTCTTATACTAGCACATAGTGCCACCCTATGCCAACCAGAGTAATCAATGGATGCCAGAAGCTTGTGCATAAAATCCCTATCTATTGCCTACTCATATAAGCTATTGAGCTGAGATTGAAAATATTATTGTTTTCAATTTCATTCTCATAGTTTTGTAGTTAAGTAGAGTTAAAAGGTGGCTTCTGGAGGGTTGCATTAGATCCTAAGATCTAGGTACAGTGCTCTCAGATCCAAGGCTCCTCACTGACGAAGGCCACAAGCCAGAAACTAGTCTGGGGATATTGGATGAGTAGGTAATAGATAAGGATTTTATGCACAAGCCTTCTGGCATCCATTGATTACTCTGGTTAGCACTGGGTGGCACTACTGTATGGAGAGTTTTGCCTTGTTTAATGTATCTTTTTCATTGTTCAGTATATATAGATAATAAATTACTACAGTTTAATTAATAAATGACTAAAGAAATTAATATACTATCGTTAAGTGATTTGTGTCAAAGTTGTAAGGGCAGCACATTTGACACATCAATTAAACTGTAATAATATGTTATCTATATATATACTGAATAATGATAAAGATATGTGTAAGAGATTATGGTTTGGGTCAACTGATGAATGCTGGTTCAGCATGAAATGTGCATCGTGGGGATCATAGAGCATTTTCATATATCTTTGGTCATATGTTTATGATATCTCTCCACAATGTGTTAGAAGCAGATAAGAAACATTTTCTACCTTGCACAAGAGTTATGTAGTAAAAATTACACTGCTGAATTATTATTCACAGAATTATTTCTACTATAAGTATATTCTGCCCATACTTATTTTTTTATACTTCCATTGATATTATGAGTGCACAAAATTTTAATGAGATGAGCTCACATATTTTTCTATTGACTAGAATCTATTTCAAAATGTTTTACTTAGCAGTTACGGTAATGGCACCACTGAATTAACTGCCCTCTTAGATGAGATGAATCAAATTAAAAAAAAATGCAAAAATACTATGTTCATCCATCAAGAAAATTCTATAATAATCTATAATCATAGCTGATATAATTAAAGTCAACTATTAAAATAATTTATTCATAAGTTTGCTATCAACAATAAAAGATTTATTTTTAATCTTGTATTCTAAGAGTCAAAAAAAAAAAAAAATTACTTAAGTAAGTTAATGATTATTTATAATTTTCTGTTAGTAATATTTACTAAGGCAATAAACCTTTAATCACGTGCGCTTGAAAATACGAACGTAGGGACTTCTACAGGTCTTAACCACAAGCTTACTGGCAAATGATAATCTTATTATAGAGCAGGTAAAAAATAAATAATATTCTGACCAAATTTCAATAACATTTTTTATCTTGCTACATTTGGATTGACTTTAAGCAAGAAACTTATTAAATTTCAAATTAACTACAAAATATAGAAAGTCTAAGATCTTAACTAGAAGTAAAAATTTGCTGTTGTTGTATATATTAGTGGGAAAAAATAAATGACGTTTCTGTTAAAAATAATAACTGTAGGCATATACTGTAGAAATTAGAAGATTAGATTTTTAAAAATATAAAAATAAAATGAAACAGTATTTAAATGTTTACTTTCTATACAAATTAATATATTTAGAGATTAATTCAACAAATATCACTATTATTATTAATTATTAATGATTATTATTATTATTAATGATAATATGTCATTATTATTTCTTAAACATACATTATTTTAAGGCTTGATTATAAACTTTAATAATCTCTAGTACATACAGTTGCATTAAAGCAATGATTTGTTTATGCACTAATATGCATAAAAGTGTATTTTCGACCAAGAAAGTTTTACCCAGTAAAACAGAAACATCATTTGTGCATTATGGTAGTTAATCTAATTATAACTATATATTTATAACTGCGAAGAAGTTGAATGTATAGTTATATTATTTATTTTGCAAAAAGGCAAACAAACTATTCCTAGAGAAAGTAGCAAGATATTAAAAGCATATACTTTATTTTGGGACTTTAAACCAAATTAATTTTATACTATATAATGTAATAATAAATTTGTTTCTCCAGTTCTTTCTAATGAATACAATATGTTTCAAAATATAAAATTACTAAATTCTAAATTTTAATATTGGCTAAGTGCTTTCGGAGCCTGCTTATCCATATTCATAGTCTTAATATGTATTAAATTTATTATATGCGAATTTATGCAAAACAATTCAGTCCATCCATTTTTTTGAAATTGCGAAGTGTGTCTTTTCTATTTATAGCATTTATGTTATTAGCAATGAAGTAAGCCTCCTTGATTTTCCTTTTAGCATCATTTCTTTCAGTACACACTCTCTCAGCCCTGGAGGGTTCAAATACATGATTAACTGCCTTTTGATGATCAACAAATACAGAATTGTATTCATTTTTGTTTAGCAATCTGTTATATACATATGTATCCTGAGACAATCTGTTACTGACTGTGGCTCCGGTAATATATTGCACTGCATCCTGCTTTAGGGCATGCCATCTTGTATACCACCCATGGCATTAGGTTTACTTTATTCTTAGTGTTATTAATTATTCTGTTAGTGTTTGGTGGAATTCTAAATCCTAATTTAAATTCATTATGCAATTTTTTGACAAAGTTTTTTGCCACGCTATTGGCAACCTTAAATTTCTACTTTACATTATACTATATCACTCATAATACCACATGATTTACTTGGATTATATAATGCAAATTGAACTGAATACTTTAACACTGCAACATTTCAAGTAAGAGCAATACAGAGACTTCAGATCACTCAAAGAAGTATGGAGAAATGCTTGTTGGGAGTAAGAAGAAGAGATCGAAAACACAATGTATGGGTAAGAGAACAAACATGTGTTACTGACTTCATTGAAAAAATTAAAAGATTGAAGTGGAGTTGGGCTGGACATATTGCTAGAAGAGATGATAATAAATGGACAATTGAAATCTTAAACTGGATTCCAAGAGATTGTAAAAGACCCAGAAAGAGACCACATGTTGGATGGATGGATGAAATAAGAAAGTGTGCAGGAGTGATGTGGAAAAGAGAAGCTAAAGATCAGAGAAGATGGATTGAACTTGGAGAGACCTTCATCCTGCAGTGGATTGATAATAGTTGTTGATGATGATGATGTATATGGTTATATCTATGATAAAAAACAATCACAAATGCAGAACAAAATCAAAATTGTTATATATGTCACAAGTCACCAATGCACTCACAATTACAAGACTTTGATACTATCTTCTTTCATTTTGTAACATGCATTATCTGGATCACTAGAAGAAAATTGTCAAAATATTAATAATTATTTATATACTGAGATCTATGGCACCGAAATGTATATAAAGGGAGAAAGACAAAAATAATGTAATACTTTATTTATGAGTATGAAAACATAACAATTTCTCAAACATATTTTACAACTCACATATAACAATGAACAAGGAAACTCCATTCTAATAACGTTACAGAATAGTTTTAAAGAACATAAAATATGCAGTAGTTAAATGATGAAATCTAGATAGTGTCCAAACTGTCAAATGTGGAAATCATTTGAATTATTTTGATGAGGATGATGTGATTAATCACCATTAATTAAAAATTTATTATCCATGCAATTTTAGATAATATATAAACATGTAAGATAAAATGATTTTTAAATAGCAATGTGAAATGATTTACAACAGTTCCTCATACAGGAATAGGCCGAAAAAGTAGGTTTGTTGAATGCTGGTTGTTGAGAGTTTGAGTATTTGCTCATCTTTTATTCAAAATCTTTATCTACCTGTCTGTCTGTTTGTCTCTATAAGTCTATCTCTCTGTCTGTCTCTTGTCTCTCTAACTTATCTAACTATCTATTTATCACTCTATTTTTCAACTTATTAATCTATCTATCTATATATAATAGTTAACTATAAACTGTCATGCTGACGTAGTTAGTTGAAGATCCCAATTCAAATATGAATGAAAAATAAAAAAACATTTACAGAATATGGATTTTTGTTTGGCTTTTCAAATACTTTTTCACATTAATTTAATGATTGCCGATGGATTTTATTCTGGTAGATTAAGTTGTGTTGGATGTCCTATTATATCTATCACACACACACACATATATATAACATTTTTCTAATTGGTTTAATGTGTAATGTATTCTTTCAGATAGATTTTTTCGTGCTTTCAATTTTTTCATTTTTATTTAAAAAAATTGAATCTATTTTTAAAAAAATTTTAGTACTCATTTTACTTTGCTTTTCATGTCCAGAAATTAATCTGAGTTATGTTTCTATTTTTTTACTTTATTTTTTATTTTTACTATTTGGTTTTTCTTTTTCTTTTTTTGACATATTAATTTCTTATATATATATATTATCAATGTTTCAAAATGATGAATTGCTTTTTTATATTTTTGTTGCCGTCTTGTCAGCATTTTTGATTTATAAGAAGTTATCTTTTTAAACATTTTTTTATTTGTTTTAGTTTTATTAAATATCTTAATTTAAATTGATATATATATTCACACACAAATTTACAAATTTAATGACGAATAGAGTTCATGATTAACGCACTGACTAATTGAATGATCGGTCAGAGCTTGGATAGATTAAAAATAATAATAATGATATCAAAGATATCATAGAATGATGCGTGACGTGACAACTTTTATACCGTAGTCAAAGGAATGGAAAATGTATGGAGTGATCCTTCCCCCCACTCCGCTTTTCCCATTCTGTTCACTCCTCCCTCCATCTTTTTTTTCTTATTATTTTATTGTTTTGGGAAGTGAAAACAATCATTTTTACAACCAAAATGAAAAGATAATTCATTCTTTTTTAAAAAATTAAAATAAATACTTCAGTAGCAATTTTTTCTATAGACTTGCCAAATAAAAATACTACTATAGATAAATAGGTAAAGCATCCATTAAATAGCCTACTGATGGGAAAACTCCTTAGAACAGCCTGCTAGAGAAACTGGCAGATGGTGTCGAATTGGGTATTTTCATTCTTGTTTATTCTATTAGAATAATTACGTACTAATTTTCAAGCACAGTATTAGATGGTTAGCCGAGTTCATTATAATTAGTTAAAAGAAAAATTTTAAAACCTGAATGGAACATAAAAGCTTTCAGAGTTTTGCCTTGTATAGATTCTAACTAATGTTACAAGAATGATAAGCAAATGCCCCTAAGGTCAGTCAATCCCTAGGGATTAGTGGAGTGTCACACCAAGCTACCCTATTTTAATCAATAATACTATAAGTATTATTATATAGATAAAAATAAATGTTGTATATGTTCCTTTCTTGTATTAAAAATTAAAGACTTGTCAAGCGTTGGTAGCCAAGAGGTCATCGCACCCGCCTTGCAAGCAAGTAGTTGGTTGCAGACGGGTGTGGGTTCGCGTCCCGGTCGATGCTATGACATATGAAAAAAAATTTAAAGATTTTATCTATTTATTTACTTTTTTGTTTATTATTTATTGGGGCTTCCTTTCCATATTTGTTCCCGGGGTCTCCAAATCCAAATGGCGGCGCTGTGGATAATAAATTTCAGTTTTTAAGTGAGTTGTAAAAATACATTTCCCAATGAAGATTGTTATATTTTTGTCACCTTAGTCATATTTTTATCACCAACAGTAACACCCATGAAAACAAACTGTATATATAAAAGTTATAAATGAGATAACAGAAAAGACATTCTATCGAGCAATATCATTGATCGATGGGTACTCAGTTTGAATTATGCAAATTTTAAACGGATGATAAGCTATGTGAAATGTTTAATTTTATTATTGTATATACAATATTAAAATGGTTTGGAAATTTTGGAAGACAATTAAAAAGTGTTCCTGCATTTTTACCAAGTAAAAAGTTCGATAGAGTTTTTTTTTTTTTACGAGAGAGGAATTTAGAATTGGAGATCATTGAAGCGGATGATATATGCTGAAGCATTAATAAGTAATAATGAAGATTATTGGAATTTGATTTTATACGATTCTATCTTACTACTTTAAAAAAGAAATAATCAAAACTTATTTAGATTAAAATTTCCTGCTCTGCTATTTAGAAGAAAATTGCATTTTTTAAACATTTCATGTCATTGTGAACACTATGTTACTTTTTTAAAAATAAAAAAAAGCTATTTAACACTTGAAGTTGAATTTCAGATTTTATTGAACCCGAACTAAATAAAATTGATATAGAACATAAAGATCTAATTGAAATTAACGTTTACTTCTTTTCTTTTTTAACAATCTGCGTTAATAGAGCCTTTCATATTTTTAGATATTAACGACTAGCGGTAGGATTTTTTTGAAACCATGATTTTCCCTATATTATTCTTTAAAGAATTTTTTTTTCTGCCCTGAATTTTTATATGATACACATTTATATATGCTATGTGGAATAACATTAAATTACAGTGTTATATAAGATTTGAAATACCAGGCACTCCTATACCTGGAGCCCTATTGTAAATATAGGGGATTTGAACTCAGACTTTCAAGCCACTTCAACCACCACCCTATCTCATACTACTGATACACATGACCACATACATGCAGAAAAGATAAATAATCACCAATATTCGTATTTCGTGATGAACCAACACTCATCAGTTGGTCCAGATTATCATCTCCACACATATATACAATCAGTACTCAGCTTTATATTAAATTAAGATAGCAAATCCCTATACTTCAATGGATAGGCTTAAGTGGCTTGAAAGTCTGAGTTCAAATCCCCTATGTTTACAGTTGTTATATAACTAAAACTATATTAACTTGTTTTCACTATATTATTCTTTAAATATACTTTTTCTGCCCATAATTTTTATATCTTACACGTTTATATATGCTAAATAGAATAACATTAAATTACAGTTGTTATATATAAAAAAAATGCGTATGCATCAAATATAAATTCAACTTTTTTTTCCATTTATATTTGTTAGTGTTTTAAATCAGCGGTCAGCAACCGGTGATCCGTGACGTAATTTTAATGGTCTGCAAAGAAATTTAGATATTATTTAAATTCGTTAAGCTCATTTAATAAAATTTTTAAATAAAAAATAAATTTTGTTTAAGCCGTATTATTATTTATAAAATAGAACAAGAACATTATATTGCTAATGGATTTGTTACAAAATACTAGTGGGTTGCAAAATATCTATCTCAAAGGCGTTTAATTAAATCCCCCTACTCGATCAACGGCATAGAAAAAGTAACAAAATAAGAATACCGAATTCTATGAACTACTGACTAGGCATCAAATTTGACTACGGCGCACTCTTGTGTGAAAATTGAAATTATTAATGTATAAATAAATATATATGTACAGCATATCATACTCAATGCTCGTATTAATCCGTATCTTTAAAAATTATGTTAGTGATTGGCAATATATAAAAGATTGCCGACCGCTGTTTTAGATTTTGTGTAAAAAGTTTAATAGATTAATTCTTGATCTTTCTTCCTATTAAAATTTTATTCCAAGGTTAGTAGTGATATAAAGTCAGAGATATCTATGTATGTCATTATTAATACCCTCTCCAAATGAATATCGGCATTGTAATGTCTAGGGTGATAAAACTATAGAAAAGGTAAAGAACGTCTTAGAACTGTGATGAAGGAGGGAAATATGGGCACGCAAATTTGCAATCTCTTAGACTCAATTAGTACACAGAGATGACCAATGTCATACAAGGCTCATAACGATTAAAATTCTTACTAATTTAAATAATTAAAACAGTAAATCTATATATATATATAATTATAATAAAGTACCAAATTTACAATATCTTTCAAAATTAATACTTTGCACAGGCTTAAACCTGCATTTATATATGTAATATATGTAGGGTTCGAACTCGGATTTTCACACGACCCACCACTCTCAGTGCCATCTCATATTGCTGACCCACCTGATCACACACATGTTGAAAAGATAAATAATCACCAATATACGTATTTCATGCTAAACCAGCAATCATCAGTTGGTCTAGATTACTATCCTCACACATATATATAACCAGTACTCAGCTTTATATTAAGATAGCCAATATTTATATTTTCATGGACAGGCTTCAAACTATTCCAACTCACAACTCTTTAGCCTTCCATTTCATTGCAAATCTGATGATGGAATGTTCAAAGCCCTTGATAGTGCCAAGGTTATCTAGACCAACTGATGATTTCTGGTTTAGCATGAAATATGTATATTGGTGATTATTTATCTTTTCAACATGTGTGTGATCAGGTGGGTCAGCAATATGAGATGGCACTGAGAGTGGTGGCTCGTGTGAAAGTCTGAGTTCGAACCCAACATATATTACATATATAAATGCAGGTTTAAGCCTGTACAATGTATTAATTTATATAAATAGTATGTAAAAAGTCTGCCCATCCCTCGCATATGTATATGTAAATGGATTATTCTCCTGTACATGAAGGGTCAGAATGACTAATATGTCAACATGGGTAGAATGACAACCTTGGCACGTTCCATCATCAGATTTTCAATGAAATGGAAGGCTAAAGAGTTGTGAGTTGGAATAGTTTGAAGCCTGTCCATTAAAGTATAAATATTGGCTATCTTAATATAAAGCTGAGTACTGATTATATATATATGTGTGAGGATAGTAATCTAGACCAAATGATGATTGCTGGTTTAGCATGAAATACGTATATTGGTTATTATTTATCTTTTCAACATGTGTGTGATCAGGTGGGTCAGCAATATGAGATGGCACTGAGAGTGGTGGCTCGTGTGAAAGTCTGAGTTCGAACCCAACATATATTACATATATAAATGCAGGTTTAAGCCTGTACAATGTATTAATTTATATAAATAGTATGTAAAAAGTCTGCCCATCCCTCGCATATGTATATGTAAATGGATTATTCTCCTGTACATGAAGGGTCAGAATGACTAATATGTCAACATGGGTAGAATGACAACCTTGGCATGTTCAGTCATCAGATTTTCAATGAAATGGAAGGCTAAAGAGTTGTGAGTTGGAATAGTTTGAAGCCTGTCCATTAAAGTATAAATATTGGCTATCTTAATATAAAGCTGAGTACTGATTATATATATATATGTGTGAGGATAGTAATCTAGACCAAATGATGATTGCTGGTTTAGCATGAAATACGTATATTGGTTATTATTTATTTTTTCAACATGTGTGTGATCAGGTGGGTCAGCAATATGAGATGGCACTGAGAGTGGTGGGTCATGTGAAAGTCTGAGCTCGAACCCCAAATATCTTTCAAAAGTAAATTATAGTACTATTAGTAATTTGCCATTATGATATCAAAAACATTGGCATTTAGAAAATATTGCTCTATATATAAGAATAAAGCTTAAGAGAAAGCAATTAATTAATTTAATACCACTATAAAAGTTAAATTTTAATGATAAACCTTGAAATATTAATCTAAACTATTCAGGTGGCAATTATAAATACAGTATTATCAAATATTTTTTTTTGATAACCAAATTTCAAAGTATATGTTGTATGTATATAATATGAAACTTTTATTTGTACTTATGTGTAATTCTCTGTATAATAATATATTGGAGTAATTAGCTGGTAGAATAATGAAGTCAAAATATCAGCAGTATTAATAATATTTACAAGCCAGAAACTAGTCTGGAGATATTGGATGAGTAAGCACTAGATGTGGATTTTATGTACAAGCCTTCTGGCATCCATTGATTACTCTGGTTGGCACTGAGTGGCACTACTGTATGGAGAGTTTTGCCTGTTTTATTAATATTATTAGTCATTCATTAGACTAGAGATTATCCACTTAATGAATATTTCCGGTAATGTAATTTTCACTATACCACTCTCACGCAAAATCAGTCCCTATCTTGTGTGAGTGTGGTATAGCGAAAATTACACTACAGAAATACTATTAAGTGGATAATCTCTAGTCTTATGAATGACTAATAAAAATTATCAATATATATTCCTTAAATGGTTTGTATCAAAATTGTGAGGGCAGCAAGTTTGACACGTATTAATTAAACTGTAGTAATTTGCTACCTATATATACTGAACAATAATAAGATATGTATAAGAGATTGTGATCTGGGCCAACTGATGAGTGCTGGTTCAGCATGAAATGTGCATCTTATGGATCATACATATTTTTCAAATGTCTTTGATCATTTATTTATAGTTACATCCTTTTACAAGGTTTTAAAAATGGATAGAAACCAGTCCCTACTTTGCGTGAGAGTGGTGTAGTGAAAATTACACTATAGAAGTATTATTCATTAAGTGGATAATCTCTAATCTATTGATTGATTAATAAGAAGTATCAGTATACATTTTATCAGGTAGTTTGCATCCAAGTTGTGAGGGTGGTAAGTTTGACATTTATCAATTAGATTCTAGTAATTGACTATCTTTATTTACTGAGCGATAATAAAGATAAGTATAAGAGATTATGGTCTGGACCAACTGATGAGTGCTGGCACAGCACAAAACATGCATCTTGGGAATCATACATTTTCATATGTCTTTGCTTGTAAGTTAATAATTGGGCCCCTCCACAAGGTGTTAAAAGCAGACAGAAAACAGTCTCTACTTTGCATTAGAGTGATGTAGTGAAAATTATACTACAGAAATATCCTTAAAATATACATAATTAAAAAATTATAATAATAAAGTTAAATATATCTACTACATCTTATTGTTAATGCATTTCACAAAAAGAAGAGGCTAATAGATTTATTATTCGGAAGTTCATAATAAGTTCGAGCGCCAAAACTGCGAACCTGGGACCTCTTAATCTCAAGTCAGACTGCACCGCACCGGATAATGTATTTAGTAATCTTCAGTCATGAAAAATATCGTCTTCAATCTTATTTGATTTCTCAACTGCCATGCATTTTTGGAAATATATTTGATGACTAATAAATCTGTTATTGCATTAAATAAATCATTTTGTGTGTGTGCATATATATATAATTTTTTTTATAGTCCTGAACAATCATTCTACTAAATTAAAGTTACAATAGCAGATAATATTGAAACAAGAATAGGCTCTAATTTTGATGGATTTTTCATATAATAATAATAATAATAACAATAACAATAATAATAATAATAGATGGACAATTGAAATTTTAAACTGGATTCCAAGAAATTGTAAAAGACCCAGAAAGAGACCACATGTGAGATGGATGGATGAAATAAGAAAGTTTGCAGGGGTGATGTGGAGAAGAGAAGCTAAAGATCGGAAAAGATGGATTGAACTTGGAGAGACCTTCATCCTGCAGTGGATTGATAATGGTTGATGATGATGAATCTATAATCATTATTTTTTTATATAGTACTTCTGAACTTTCCGGTACTGAAGGGCTAATCATTTTTTAAATTTAATACCACATTTTTTCCTTGTTTTGTCTAATGTGTAGTTAGTTAATCGACTAGATTTAAATTAAAAAGCATTAAATGGTTTTCAGCATATTTACATTATTTTACTTGAATTAATCTGATATAAATATGGAAACTGTAATCCACGATTTAGTAGTTTTTTTAATTTTTCTGCGCATTTGGCTTAAAACCAACATTTATTCATTTTTTTTATGCATTTTAGGCATTATCTAGTTTTTCAATCATACATTTATATAACGTATCATTTCTGTGCAAATAATTCTTCAAGTGCATCATTTTATTTTATTTTTAAAATATTGAATTTGAATAGACAAAATCCTTTAGGTTTATCGATAACACACCCATAATTTATAATGTAAATAAAATTCCCAATCATTTGACGATTTTAGAAATTTATTACAGTGTGGCCTTTTTAGAAATTATTTGGCGAATAGGATTCCTCTATTTGCACAAAGAAAAATAAATTAAAACAGTATTCGTACTTTCAATTGCAAGATTCAAAGCATTCTTTCAGGACAAATTTAATTTTTATTCCAACAGTTAACAATCTCGTGAAAACATTGACAAAAAAATCTTAACGTTTCTTTTTAATATACTCTAAAATCAATTAGTTACAAGACCTATCCTACTCGTAAATCCTTCTGAAGAGAGCAATAGTGTAAGCATTCAATATATATGTCAACTCATCTAAACTTGAGAAATTAACAGGATTGAAGCACCGTCCTTATTGAATATAATGTGTTTCTCAATTTCTATAAAAAGAATGAAATAAATGTGTGTGTATATTGTAATGGATGTTTAAGACACCATTACAAAAATTATAGTTTTATAGAGGTGAAGAAAATAAAATAAATTTTTATATAAGGTTTCGTTTGTAAAACTTTTGATTAAAAGTTTTTTTAAATGCTTGTACAAATATATATGTATGTGCGTGGGAATTATATTTTAATACCACAGTTATATTTGATTTTTAATTTTAATTTTGAAAAAACAAAAAACAAATCTAAGACAACAAAATTATTTAAATTGTGGAGCATAAGGTACCTTAATAATTTAGTTAAACGCTAGTGCACTAGACTTCTTAATTATAGTCCGTTACTCGGGATTCACTGACGGTAGGCTTGGGCGAGTTGGTTAGTGGTTTCTTTGGAGCCGGTTCTTATGGCATTATAGGCAGTTAATGGAGACACAGGATGTCCGAACCTGTCCTGGCGAGAAGCTTAGCACATCATGGTAAAGAAAATATTCTTGCTGTAGGTTTAATGTTCATTCTAGGTAGAATAATTACTGGATTAGCTTTCAGAATATGCAGGAATCGTTCTTTCCAAGTATTTTGGCAGGAATCGTGCAATTTTCTTTGCGCTGGTGCAAGTATACTATCTGATGCAAGTATTGAAAGCTAGTCAAAGATAATCCAATGGCCTGATTCAGCCTGTTATATCTGAATCATATCTCTTAAACCAATTACCAAACTTTTTCTTTTTAATTAAAATTTAAAAATTCTCGATCTAGATAACAATAGTTATCTAATTAACAAAATAAATTGCCCTTTACAGATCTAGGAATTAACTAATGAAAAATTCTTTTCTTTTTGTTTTCTTTCTTTTTAATTAGCCTTATCAATCTAAATCCCCAAATCTGAAAAGCAATCTATTTGTACACTTTACTTTTTTTTTCATATGTCATAGCATTGGATAAATTTAACAAAAAAAAAAAATCTTAGTTTTCTTTTTTTTTTTTCAAAATTAAAATTAAAAACCAAATATAACTGTGGTATTAAAATATAATTCCCACGCACATACATATATATTTGTACAAGCATTAAAAAAAAACTTTTAATCAAGTTTTACAAACGAAACCTTATATAAAAATTTATTTTATTTTCTTCACCTCTATAAAACTATAATTTTTGTAATGGTGTCTTAAACATCCATTACAACTGCCTCTCCGTTATCACAAAAAAAAAAAAAGAAAACTTAGCTGACTTTGCTCTGCCTACCACTACCCAGTTTTCTCTAAGTTTGTTCTCACTTTTAAAAAAATCAAATCCGTCCGACTACCCTAACGAATACTATTTTAAATCATTTGCAAGTAACATAAATTTTCAGGAATACAAAAATTATAGTTTTATAGTAATACAAAAATTATAGTTTTATAGAGGTGAAGAAAATAAAATAAATTTTTATATAAGGTTTCGTTTGTAAAACTTGATTAAAAGTTTTTTTTAAATGCTTGTACAAATATATATGTATGTGCGTGGGAATTATATTTTAATACCACAGTTATATTTGGTTTTTAATTTTAATTTTGAAAAAAAAAAAAAGAAAACTAAGATTTTTTTTTTTTGTTAAATTTATGTAAAAGTAAAGTGTACAAATAGATTGCTTTTCAGATTTGGGGATTTAGATTGATAAGGCTAATTAAAAAGAAAGAAAACAAAAAGAAAAGAATTTTTCATTAGTTAATTCCTAGATCTGTAAAGGGCAATTTATTTTGTTAATTAGATAACTATTGTTACCTAGATCGAGAATTTTTAAATTTTAATTAAAAAGAAAAAATTTGGTAATTGGTTTAAGAGATATGATTCAGATATAACAGGCTGAATCAGGCCATTGGATTATCTTTGACTAGCTTTCAATACTTGCATCAGCTAGTATACTTGCACCAGCGCAAAGAGACAGACACCAACTCTGACAGGAGAATTGCACGATTCCTGCCAAAATACTTGGAAAGAACGATTCCTGCATATTCTGAAAGCTGATCCAGTAATTATTCTACCTAGAATGAACATTAAACCTACAGCAAGAATATTTTCTTTACCATGATGTGCTAAGCTTCTCGCCAGGACAGGTTCAGACATCCTGTGTCTCCATTAACTGCCTATAATGCCATAAGAACCGGCTCCAAAGAAACCACTAACCAACTTGCCCAAGCCTACCGTCAGTGAATCCCGAGTAACGGACTATAATTAAGAAGTCTAGTGCACTAGCGTTTAACTAAATTATTAAGGTACCTTATGCTCCACAATTTAAATAATTTTTGTTGTCTTAGATTTGTTTTTTTTTTTCAAATATAAATGTTTTTCAAGTTGTATATTATGTAATTCGTTTTCTGTGTGCTTGATAATTTTTTTTCCCTCTTTTAACGAGTGCTAGTTTCAAACCTATTACTGTCCATCCTATTTAAGTCTTAGTAAGTAAGATAGTAGCTTATTTTAATCTCACATTCCTTGTCATTACAGAGCGCAGTCTGGATATTACAGACTAATTTAATTGGCTTTTGGCTTGTGACCCATTTTTGTTAGCCGTACTTATGTCGCAACCTTAATTATTAGTAATAGACGATTACAAAATATAATAGTCTTCAGTTTTATTTCTTAAAGCTTACAATTCGTTTATTAGGGGCACGTACGATCGTTTTAACCCTTTCTATAGGTAGATCATGAGCTCCTAGCCTGTCTCACTCAGAGGGAGGTCAATCGATTGAAAGTAATAACTTTCAACACTCTTTTTATTATGTTTAATGTTTTGGAAGCTACCTTCGCATTTCTTCTGTTTTGACATAAATCTCTTTTCCTAACTATGGATTATAAGCAGAAAGCTAACCTCCCCTGGTATGATGTGAGATCACTGTATACTTACTAATACTTCTGCTATTGCCAGTATTTTGCACTCTTTCACACACAGGAAATCGCTCTCAAAGCCATATAAATATTTTAGTTTAATTTTGCGAATGTACGTGTAGTACATATTTTAAGTGTGCTTTAAAGTTTATTATTTTGATTTATGTTCATTTAATCATACTTTTAATAAAATTATTTATTTATTCCTTTACTTGGTTGATTTTATTTTCTGTTGCTACCTTTCCAACTCACTGAACAAAACCTTGATCTCATTTGCTTGATTGAGCTAGTCCGGCGCATTCGATTCGCATATCCTGTAACCCCTTAAAAATAAATGTCTAGTTCCAAATTTCAGACTAGTGGCGCCCTGGCGGTCATTTTATGCGAGTCTAAAGCTTTTGTCCGGTATAATATATAATATAAAGACAAGAACCTTTAAACGTCACATGATCACTATCTCCATTGATTACTGTCTTGTTTTGAATGGCACTATTGTATGGAGAGAGTTTTGCCTATTTTAATAAAGACAAGAAAATTATCAAGACATTAGTATGCAGTGCTATTAAACAGATGAAATTCTTCAATATATATTAACCTAATATATATTTGTTTACAAATGTGGGTTTGAATATGGGCTGTATAGAAATGTAATTAGCTTAAATTCGTTGCTTCTGTTAACTAGCCCATAGTAAAACAGTTTGACCATGTCATATCGATCAGTAAGATGTGTATTTAGATATTCTTAGCTAGAGAGTAAATTAATGTTAAAAAAAATATTCAACCTTCAACTACTTACTCATTTGAAAAGTCACGTGATCATCATCTCTATACTAGTTCTCAGATCCAAGGCTCCTCACTGATGATGGCCACAAGCCAGAAACTAGTCTGGGGATATTGGATGAGTAGGTACTAGGTAGGGATTTTATGCACAGGCCTTCTGGCATCCATTGATTACTCTATTTGGCACAGAGTGGCACTACTGTATGGAGAATTTTGCCTTTGTTCATTTGAAAAGTTTGGTAAACTCTCACTTTCATTGTATAGGAGAGATCATTGCTCTTAAGGTACAATTTAAAATTTGTTTTTCCTACCTTTGCCATTTACTATTTAGATAAAATCACCAATAAACTATGTGAAGGATGAAGATAAACAACATGTTAATTTTAAATCTGGAGTCATGCCCAGAAGAAAATGTAAGAGAAAAGGAAATAGACATAACAATCACATAAAAAAGTAGATGGATACTGTATTAGTAAATATGAAAATGATATTTAAAAAAAAAAGAATGATGTTTAAAACGTTTAATGTTATTAAAAAAAAAAAAACAAAGCAAAAATTTTTTTATGGATTATCAGAAAATAACAGCTTTATATTAAAATGGCCTATTAGGCAAATTCACATTTCTGTTGCATATATGAGGTATCCCAAAAACATTGGAGCTCAAGCTTTATATAATCCTGAAATAAATAACCAAAATCCTAGAATAAGGGTGGTCAAGACATCAACCATAAAGCTGATGTGAACATTCATAAATTATAATGATAAATTTAGAGCTGATTTAAATATAAAAAATAAAAAAAAGTAAAAATTCAAAATATCATTTAAAAATAGTTAAATTTAAAATAACACCTGTTGTTATTGTCGATCTCAAAAATAAACCCAGGTTAGAAGAAGCTGAAAAGAATTAAGTCATTTTTGTGTAACGCTAAAGCACTCCAAGGAGAAATGAAAATAACTTGTCCTGGAGAAACAAAGATTTTAATTAACTGATTTTAAAACAAAGAAATTGTGAACTTTTTAAAACACTTCATATGAATGCCATCAAGTGGTCACATTGGGCGTAACTCACAACCACCATTAGTTTTAACTATTATCAATCTATTGCAGAATGAATGTTTCTTAATTTAATTAGATTTCTCTGATCCAAAGCTAATTTCTTTATTTCATCCATCGACCTACATGCAGTCTTTTTTAATAATCTCTTAGGGTCCAGTTAAACTTCAATTATCATTTATTGTCACCTTTTCTAGCAGCATGTCTTTCCTAACCTTATTTCAGCCTCTTATTTTTTTCAATAATATCAGTGAGTTTTCCTAAGTTACTTTAATTCCTTTTTTATGATATATGCCCCTCCATGTTTTATTGTCAAGGGTCCAAGTCAAAGATCAATTAAAAAAACTGGTACAATTCATCTAAACATCACATGATCACCATTTCTTATGGGGCTTGCTCATAACTGTTATTAAAACAGGCAAAACTCTGCATACAGTAGAAAAAGAGTTTTGCCTGTTTTAAGAACAGTTATGAGCTAGCATAAGAAATGGTGATCATGCGATGTTTAGTGGAATAACACCAATAAAATAAAATAGGATAGTGGTGGCTATGGTTATTAAAGAACCAAAGACACCAAAATGTATGGGTATTGAACTGAGTTCAGATCTATATGACTATATAAGCTAATGAGCTGAATTGAAAATATTATTGTGTTTTCAATTTTATTCTCATAGTTTTGTAGTTAAGTGGAGATAAAAGATGGCTGGTGGCTGGTTGCATTAGATCCTAAGATCTAGGTGCAGTGCTCTCAGAGCCAAAGCTTCTTACTGATAAAGGCCACAAGCCAGAAACTAGTCTGGGGTTATTGGATGAGTAGGCACTAGATAGGAATTTTATGTACAAGCCTTTTGGCATCCAATGATTACTCTGGCTTGCACCGAATGGCACTACTGTATGGAGAGTTTTGCCAGTTTTAAAACTCATCTACTAAAACACTCATTTTCATAAGTATTTCCTTTAAATATTAAATTATTTAAAATGTTCTTATCATCTTCTCTTATACACTTTAATGCATTATTTTTTATATAATTCCTTTTTTATTTTGCTTACAGTTTTGACTGTCCTGCAGTCTTAATCTGAGTGAAATTTGTGGAATGCTCTGATGAAGACTGCAGGATAGTCAAAATTGTAAGTAAAATAAAGAAGGAATTATATATAAAAAAGATTGTATTAAAATATATAAAAGGAGATGATAAGAAAATTTTAATATATATGAATATATAAAGAGAAATGAAAAAAAAAGTAAGGGAGAAGATATAAGAATATTAAATTATTTCTAAGACAAAAGACTATTTAAGTTTACCTCTGTGATTAATTTCATCTATTATGTTATATTAATAATTTGATGAAAGTATTTAAAATTGTTAGGTTTTTTTTAATTTGTAATTATTAATCTTGTTTATTTATTTATTTTTTGTAAACAGAAAAATAACGTTGAATGTTAATTTAGTTAATTTTTGCCTTCATCGTTAGTCCTACTTTCTTGTTTTTATCCGATATCTCATAACATTTCTTACAGTTAAAGCATTAAGCATCACATGATCACATTTCCTATACTAGCATATTAATTGTTGATAAACAGAGCAAAACTCTCCATACAGTATTGCTACCTGTGCTAAACAGAGTAATCAATGGATGCCAGAAGGCTTGTGCATAAAATCCCTACTCATCCAATATCCCCAGAAACTAGTCTGGGAATATTGGATGAGTAGGCATTAGATAGGGATTACTCTGTTTAGCACAAGTGGCAATACTGTATGGAGAGTTTTGCTCTGTTTATTTCTTAAAGTTCTGAAGCATTATTTTCCAAAACGTCTAAAAATTCTATATCATTTAAATAATATCTATTTATTTTTAATCCCATTGTTTTCTATTTTAATCTACAAAATACTTATTATAAAACCATTCTAAAAAATCTAGATATCAACCTACGCCACTTTATACCTTTGTCACATTAATCTTTTTGGTATCACTATATAATATAATGACCTCTGTTGCAATATGGTACTATCTTGGTTCTATATTTTGATGGTACATAGCTTAAATCACTGAGAAAATGCTTATAGAATTTATTGCCTTTTCATAATCTACAAATCAACTAAAATCGCATCTTGTGCTCATTGATTCTTTCGATAACATCTTTGAATAATTAAATATAATTTACGGTAATAAAATCATATTTACATCCAGCTTATTGGCTGATTTGAATCCCCTGTTAATTATAGACATGTTTTTTTTTTTTTATATGTCAAATGCGTTGACCAGGAAGCGAACCCAGTCCAGCTGCTTGGAAGGCAGCTATGCTAACCACTAAGCCACTAACGCTTGACGATTATCTGATGAATGATTAACTTGTTTTCATTTTTAAATATTAATATCACTACTTCACATCATTACTTCATTTTTTCCAATCATTTAGAATATTTTTATTATTTAGTTGATTAGGATTTCTTGCCTTGCTTTTTTTAAGACCTCAAGGATAATTTGTCATGCCCTGAAAAGTTTTATTTTTTCACAGATTTAATTTAATTGCAAATTTCATCTTTCAATTTAAAATAGTTGGCATTTTAGAAGATATTGTAGGATTGCTTTAACTTTTTACTCTTTATTACTATAAATATTTGAAATACAAGCACTATTCTTTATTACTATAAATATTTGAAATACAAGCACTCTTCATATACCTGGAGTTTAATTGTAAATATAGGGATTTGAACTCAGACTGTCAAGCATTCTTCAACTATCCACATTCTTTATTATAAAACCTCCTCACATTTTTCTGTTGTTCCCTCTTTTTAGTAATAATTTTATTCTTTTCTAAAATATCTTTTCTTGAGAATTCACAATTTTATTTTTTACTTTCAGAGAAAGGTTTTAACTTTTATCATATGTGTTTTGAACATTTATAATAGTCAAAAAAGTTATTTTTTGACGATAGAGGGCATCTTAAACCTCAACATAAAACAGCGACTTTATAAAGATAGGAACGACTATCTTATCTTTAACCTGAATTCCCACATATATAGGCCAATCTAAAGCATTTTGATTTGGGAGCATGAAGCTGTTAATCTCTTCACTTTTTAAGTCCACTATGTCCATTACAAGGGAGCCTTCACAAAATCTTGCTATTTACAATGACTTAATATTACGATCTTTATACTGGAAATATATAAACTAATGAATGTGATTATTTATTAAGCACATAGAAAGTATATAAATACTTTTAGAGAAAGCTTTTAACTTTTATCATATGCACCTTGAATGTTTATAATAGTCAAACAATGATTTTTTTTTATTATAGAATAACCTCATAGTCAAACGATATCTTTTTTTGGCTATAAAGGGATATCTAGTCCCTTTATAAAAAATATAAAAAAAAAGACATTGTTTGACTAATATAAATGTTCAAAGCGCATATGATAAAGGTTAAAGCCTTTCTCTAAAACTATTTACATATTTCCTATTCACTTAATAAATAATTACAATTTTATTTTTTTTATTATCATTAATTCTTTTTCTTACAATTTTACAGAATTCCTGATATTTTTTTTAATGTATCATTTTACAATATATTCATATTTTTTACATATATTTTCTTGCCTCCGTTGAAAATTTATTGGTAAATTGTTGCTTTTTTGTATCAGCTGCCAATCTAGCAATTTTAGTATCAATTATCTTTTTATTGCTTTCAATCTAGACTGAAAAATTTTGAAAACGATTTGCAAATTCTTCCCAAGGAACTCGATTATCATTTCTCAAAAGATTGAAAAGTCTGAAAGTCTATCAGGTTTATTTTCTTGTCTCCTTTTTAAAATTAATCAAAATGCAGTTGTTGTTTTTTCATATATCATAGCATCATCTGGGAGGCGAACCCACAACCATCTGCAACCAACTACTTGCTTGCAAGGCGACTGCGATGACCTCTCGGCCAACAACGCTGGACAAAAATTAATCAAAATGCAGTTGTAGTGTTTTTTAATAAATTTATTGAAAAATAATAATTAAAAAACTGTTCTTTTTATTCCCTGCTAATGAGTAAAAAGTAGTGCGTGTTGCCCAATATTTCATAACAATGATCTTAAAAAAATAAAATTCTAAACTTTGATGATTTCTTCAAATAAGCGACTTTATTTTTTTTTATTATTATTATTGAATATTACTTATATTATTCTAAGATTTTACATTTTACTCGGTGGTTACAAATGTTTACAATGTAAGATCTGACATCTATATTATTAATTTTTATATCTATATCTTCAGCCAATCCGAGATGAGATTCTAAAACAGGTTAACTAGCGTTTTTCTGAAGGTTTGTGATGATGGTGTTCTAGCTGTATAAGTGGAGAAATCAGGAGGAACCTCATAGATAAGTATATGAAATTACTACATACTGTTGCCTTTGGCAGGATGGCTCAGTTGGTTAGAGCGTTACCTTACAATTCAATTATCAAGATTCTAAGGGACCATGTTCGAATCCCATGCTAGTACTGTCACTGGTCAGGCCAGCAACACCTGAAGAAGAGGGGAGAAAAATACCTCTCGAAACATTGTGTATATACTAACCTGTTTGCTGTGATATTACTAACATTTGTTTGCTGTGATATTACTAACAGTTAGTGCATATACTAACCTGTTTGCTGTGATATTACTAACAGTTGAATGAATTTGGAATATTTAACTAAAAATTAAACTTTTCTAAAGACATTCAACACACATATTAGATGATGGACATAATCCAATATAAAAATACAGGTTAACTGGTGTTTGGTAAATCAAATAAATCCCATGTGGTCTTAAATATTTCCGTTGGCACTATTGATTTGTCCCTCTTTTTGATTTCCTTAATAAAGTTTATTAGTAGTTGGTTAGTGTTATTTTGTGATTGTCCAAGAATTAGTTTACATCTAATTTTCCAAATGGAGAAAGGCCAGGAATGTTGAGATTCTTGTAAGTGGGTATATTCCCTTTTTAATGCAGTCCTTGAGGGATGAAATGATGTGTTTATTTGTTTTCGTATAGACATTTATTACATTGATATGGATACTCAGTCCTTGACATACATTAAGTATGTGCCTTATGGTCTTTTCTTTCCTTTTGCTTGGACCTATAATTATTAAAAGTAAAGCATATTTGACTGTGTTATATACTTTTCAATTTGTTCAGGCTTTATGTTTATGCTATTTGATTATACAATTTGTTAGTGATCTTTTTCATTTTTCTTGTAATTTATAATAGTTTAAAATTAACATAAATAATATGCATTTTATTCTTGCTTACTTGGAATACTCATTGTTCCCCTCTCATGCAACTTTTTGAAAGGCCCTATAGCATAGCAATTAGGGTATCCAACTACCATGCTTACACCCTGGGCTTCCAAGTTCGATCTAAATAAATGTTGAAAGCTTTTCATATTACAATCTTAGAATTTTTCTTTCGGGTAAATTACCAATAGAATTCTAGCTAACCATCATCTAGAAGTGATCAGTAAACATGTATTTAAACAAAGGCAAAACTCTCCATACAGTAGTGCCACCCTGTGCCAACCCGAGTAATCAATGGATGCCAGAAGGTTTGTGCATAAAATCCCTATCTAGTGCCTACTCATCCAATATCCCCAGACTAGTTTCTGGCTTGTGGCCATCATCAGTGGGGATCCTTGGCTCTGAGATGGCCACAAGCCAAAAACTAGTCTGGGGATATTGGATGAGTAGGCACCTGATAGGAATTTTATGCACAAGCCTTCTGGCATCTATTGATTACTCTGGTTGGCACAGGGTGGCACTACTGTATGGAGAGTTTTGCCTTTGTTTACAACAATTATGTGCTAGTAAGATGGTGATCATGTAATGTTTAGTGGTTAAACATGTATTTACTTATTCTTTGTTTGATAATAAAAGTCTCAGGTTTATATGGGTGGGTCAGGTGATTGTAAATAAAAAAATAGGACTGTACTACAATATGGCCTTCACTATAAGTAGGAAAATGGAATACTCTGATTGGTATTGAGACTGTAGTTATATTTACCTTTATGCAACTTCTTATCGTACAATATAAATATGACATTTTATTGACAACTGTTTTTATTTTTAAAGTGATTTTTTGTGGTGTACCTATCACTCATTAGAATCCCCCAAAAAGGTTAGGCCTCCATTCTGTATCCACACTTTCATTCAGAAAGTGATGTGCGTGATAAGATCCACATATCACAGATATCTGGAACAAGAACCATTTATTCCAGTAAATCCAACGGATACCCCACCACCATTTTGTAGCAAGTGGCTGACAGAGCTATGGAAACACATCACTAATATGATAACATTAACCAAACTTATTTTAGAGGGAAAGAAAACATATTGGCAGATGTATAAATTAAGATACCCAAACCTCACTGCCTCTCAACAATCGTTAGGGCTAAATAACAAGTCACTGATACGTAAATCAAAGAACTGGTACATCGAGTCCAAATACATAGATTTTCTGATAAAATTAAATCTAGACTCCCTTCCTACAAATCACTTCTTGGTCACAAGAAGAGGATTCTCCAAGCTCAATACGCTATGTCAGCTGTGCTCAACTGCAGACAAAACTATCACTCATCTTTTGTATTTCTGTCCTTATTTAAGCTCACTTAGATCCTACATATGCCAACAAGTGTCCTTTGATCACAGATACTCCCTCTGTATTGAAAATGCTATCAAGACAGGAGTTTTTTCCACCATCAGAACGTCCATATTCCTTACATTTGCGCTCTGGCTCACCAGGTGTGAGCACATCTTCCGGTGCTCAGACAATAATGTTAAAGGCACCTATATCAAAATTTTGACAAATTTTCATGACAGAGATCGACTTCTGGCACCCAATAGATTACACACTGAATCCTGGGCTGGTATCAACCTGTCCTATGAAAATGAAATACCCCACAGCTTCACCTGTATAAAGAGATAATAATGTCTAGCATCAGTATTTAAGTCAAAACTCAAGTTTATATAGACACTTTTATTCATGTATTTTTTTTAGCTAATAAAATTTTTTTTTAAAAAAAAATGATTTGTTTATTATTCTTTTGCCTCCAATTTCACTTCTATTATTGTTGTTAAAATTTTCTTTTTTTATAGTAATAAAATGTTATATTTATTACTCTTCCATGGAATATTGTTTAGTGATTTTTTTTTTATTCCTCTCACTTCTTTTAATGCTGATATACTGTTATCTTGGTTAAACTGTCAAACATCACATGATCACCATTCTTTAGGCAAAACTCACCATACCAGCAGTGCCACTCAGTGCAAGCTGGAGTAATTAATGAAAAGTTTTGTTTGATTTGGTTACATGTCATACATTTATGCTCACATTTTATTCTGTTTTACAACAAATGTAAAACTTATTGCTTACAATTTTTTTATATCTCCTAAAGCTTATTAAACAAACAAAAAAATGGTTTTAAATTAAAAAAAAAAATGTTTACAAGGGGATTATTAAAGCTGAAGTCAATCTCTGATAATGTGCTATTTCTTAAATATTATAAATCTCCACACACTCGTCCACCAGTAAGAGTTTTTTAAACTCAAGTGAATCACTTAACTTTAGAGCATATTTGTATATACACCAACTCTCACTGACCATGCTTAAATCAGGGTTTGAGTCTATTTTGTGCCTGATAATAATAAAATATTGGATTATACAAATTTAGTTAACCTATCGCAGGAGAAAGACAGTCTCTCATTTTTAACCATATGATTAAAATTATATGACTTATAATGTAAATCTATTATTATAAAGCACTGACAATTTTGAAATTATTAAAGTGGAAGTCAACCTCCGATAATGTGCTATTTCTTAAAGATTATAAATCTCCACGCACTCACCCGCCAGTAAGAGTTTAAAAAACTTAAATGTATCACTTAAGTTGTATATACACCAACTCTCACTGACCATGTTTAAATCAGGGCTTGAGTCTATTGTGTGCCTTATGTTATAATCAAATATTGAATTGTACAAATTTAGTTAATCTATCATGATTTATATTTAAGAAATAGTGCATTATCGAAGTTTGACTTCCAATTTAATAATTTTAAAAATTTTCAGCACTTTATAATAATAGATTTACATTTATAAGTTGAATTAGTCAGATCATGGATGGGTAAAAAATAAGACACGATAGATTAACTAGATCTATATTTGATTATAGCATCAGGCACCCAATAGACTCAAGCCCTGATTTAAGCATGGACAGTGACAGTTGGTGTATATACAAATACACTGTAAACTTACGTGATTCATTTAAGTTTTTTAAACTCTTACTGGGAGCAAATGCATGGAGATTTATAATATTTAAGAAATAACATGTTATCAGAGGTTGACTTCCGCTTTAATAATTTCAAAATTTTCAGCACTTTAATTTATATTTACAAGGGGAATACATTTATTTTTTAATATAAAAAAGCCTTTAGCAATGATGATTAAAAAAAAGATATGTTTGCAATAATAAGAAAATTGCAATAGATAAATAAGATGTAAGAGTGTTGTTCAAATGTGATATATATAGATGTCTAGATGTATTTAAATTAATTGCTTTAATATAAAAAAATCAATTTACCGTATAGTCAAGCATTGGTGGTCGAGAGGTCAGCACAGCCGCCTTACAAGCAGTTGTTTCAGACGGGTTCGCTTCCCAGCCGATGCTACGACACATGAAAAAAAAAATAATAATAATAATGTATATTTTAAATTAATCTGGATTATATGTTTGTAACGCTAATTGGATTTCTCTAATTTAATAAGACGGAGGGGGGGGGGGAGATTGCACTCATATGATAAAGAAACATTCATTTTCTTCATTTCTTGAGAGGATTCTAGACATTTTTTTAACTAAATACATATATGCATTCAGAAAATACTCACTAAATGAATATGGTTATTCCAACTCCAATGGAAAAACTCTAAATATCAGTTTTGCAATGGCGTTGTAAACCAATCAATGAACTACAAATCATCATCCACATTTAGAACAAGCTGGTCCCTTTTTTTTCTGTTTGGTATATTGGGACACCATCTTTTAATTTCTTCAGCAGTGAATTTTGCTTTTTGAAATACTTCAACATGCACAATTATGGCTTACCAATATATTTCTATACTCAGCCATATCTTGCCAATGAAAACTATTAATATTGCATTTTTGTAGAATGACCTTGAGATAATCCTTACAACACAGATGAGGTCTATCTTTCCCATAAAGAGCATGTTCAACATCATCATAAAACACCCTTTAAAAAAGTCTGCCATTGTTCATGCATTTTATATATCCCACAATGAAAGTGTGATTCTGTAATGGTGAACTCTAAAGTATCACATGTAAACATCACATGATCATCATTCTTTATGAGTACAGAAGCTGTTTACACAGAGGAAAAACTCTCCACACAGCAACACCACTCAGTGCAAGCCCAGAGTAATCAATAGATACAGGACGGTTTGTGCATAAATTCCCTATCTAGTGCCTACTCATCCAATATCCCCAGACTAGTTCTAGCTTGTGGCTTCTATCAGTAAGATCTGGGTGCAGTTCTCTCAGACCCAAAGCTCCTCACTGATGAAAGCCACAAGCTAGAAACTAATCTGGGGATATTGGATGAGTAGGCACTAGATAGAGATTTTATGCACAAACCTTCCTGCATCTTTTGATTACTCTGGCTTGCACTGAGTGGCACTACTGTATAGAAAGTTTTGCCCCTGTGTATCACATCTAGAAAGTTGAAAAACATGTTGACTGGTTTTATCATCTTGCTATTGTATTAATAAAATTTTATGAAGCAGCATTAAATGAAACTTTTCTATTGTTATATATTGCATAAAGAAAATGTCTACGTTTTACTCCAATACTATAAATTAGGTAAAATAATAGCTCTATGTATAACTAATTTAGTTCCAGTAATCATTTCTCTGTGATGAAATGCCTTATTTTTTAACTTGTTAAACACAGCAGCAGCACATTGGAATCTGTATTGTATTTCAACATCTAAGTCCACCTTTCTAGTTATAAAACAACCGAGATATTTAAATTAGTTTACATTTTCAAGTTAATAATTATCCAAGCTGAAATTTTTTTCCCATCACTGGATAATAAAGAACTTAGTTTTTTTAATATTAATTATTAAACCAAAGTCTTTAAATGTTGCTTGGCTTGAGTTAGTATTTTGAATCTAATGTCCCAGCTCCTCACTGAAGAGAGCCATAGCTCAAAACTGGTCTGGGGATGGAGATTATCATAGATAAAGGCTTCCGGTACTATCTCTTGTAGCATTTATAATTTAAAAAACAATAAAAAAATAAGCTTGTTTAGAGCTATTAGCAGGCTCTTTATATATTACATATTGGTAATGAAAGCTATATAGGTTATGTGACAAGTGACTTATTTTTATTAATATTAAGTCCATTCTGTAAATCATTTTGTCAATTTGCAAAAATAGGGCATTTATTAGCATATTGTATATCCAGAATCCAAAAAGATGACTTTCTTGATTTTTCTTTTAATCAATTCAAATTAAAATTTTCCCATCAAACCTGCATTATATCTTGATCTTGTTTTATTAAGCTGCCTATAAATATTTACAAAGACAATTATCATGTATTTAGAAAGAAAAAAATAGATAATTATCATTAAAATTGGAAACATCCTAGTGTAACACTAATTTTCATTTCAAACCCCTCAGATTTTCAGTAGTAGTAACACTATCTTTCATTCCATTATGTAGAAGCTGTATAATGTGAATAAATGTGATGCACAGCCAACTAATTTCAAACAATACCATAAACCTGTTTGATTAACTGAATCAAATGCCTTAACAAAATCAATAAAATCAATATATAAACCATTATATTTTTATATTGGATTATTTCCATCATCTAATATGAGTATTGAATATAGTCCAATATAAAAATACAATTAAAACACCATCATCACAAACCTTCAGGAAAACACAATGTATAAATCGGTCTCTGGTTCCCAACATTTTTCTTATAATTTGCCTAGCAACATATAGCTAATGCTGCCGATTCTCTAAAATTGCACTGAGCCTCTGTTAATCATTAATTTATTAGGGGAAGCAATCTATTTGACAATATCCTTTAAAGTGATTTTGGTATAGTAAATAATAATTATATTTTATAATTATTGCAATCTTTTATATTTTCTTTGATTAAATAATACACTTTTATGAGTCTATATATTTCTAAAAAATTCCAATACTTTTGAAACTAATATATTACCATACATTTTAAAATTTCTCCAGGTGTTGCATCATGAACTGCAGTCTTTCCATTTTAAAGATTACCAAGAGATGATTTGATTTTACTAAGGTGGATATTTTTGTCCAATCTAAATAAGTAGATAAAATGGCTACTTCATTAAAAATCATCATTTCAATTCTTGTATTATTATTTTAAAAAGTATCAAAATATTCATTGTACCTGATCAAAATATCATCATATAATATAGGGAGCATACCAAGAGCTCTAATAAGGTTTTATTTATAAGTGCCAAAGAGAAAGCCTATAAAATCTTTATCTAGAATTATTCCTATCCTCATAGTGATCAGTTTCAAGCTTTTGGTTCACGTCAGTGAGGAGCTAGAACATTCAGACACTAGATCTAAAATACCAATTCAAAATCCAGAACTAATCTAATATGTAACTATTAAGTAGAAAATCTGATATTTTTAGACACGTAAATGTCTTAACATCCAGCTATCTAACTTAAATGGCTATATGGGACTGAACCAAATTCAGATCTACCATATATTAACAGCCTTATCAATGTAACATCACCAAAGCCTCAAAGGCAAAATTATAATAATCAATAAATAATATTTTGTTTAAATCGCATGTTGTTATTAAATTAGTAATGACTTGAAAGGTTGCTATTCTTCCACATGCGCCTTACTATTACCTTCAGACAGCCAATAGCTGTTAAACAGCGGTGTAGTAAATCTAAGATTTCACGCTGTAATATCGTAAATTAATAACTCAGTGAGTAATAAATGTATATGTTTATAATATATTCATGCTTTCAAGCCAAGATGCTTAAGACTGGCTTATATATATATATATATAAGTTAAGTAAAAGAGAAGAGTGGTATTATTCTTTTCTTGTCAAAAAATCTCTGTCATGTGTCTAGGCCTGATCGCTCCTCAGACCGCTGTTTAACAGCTATTGGCTGTCTGAAGGTAATAGTAAGGCGCATGTGAAAGAATAGCAACCTTTCAAGTCATTAATAATCAATAAAGCAAGTCACATATCACATGACTTTTCTTTTTAAGCTTGTATTACAGAAATGTAATATAGGGGCGTACCAATAGCTCTAACAAGCTTTTATTGATAAGTGCCAAAGAGAAAACCTATAAAATCTCTGTCTAGAATTATTCCTATTTTTAGATCTGTCGGTTTCGAGATTTTGGCTCACATCAGGGAGGAGCTAAAACATTCAGACACTAGATTGGTCTGAGAATGGGGAATAATTCTAGATAGAGATTTTATTGGCTTTCTCTTTGGCACTTGTCAATAAAAGCTTATTAGAGCTATTGGTATGCTTCGTATATTACATTTCTGTAATACAAGCTTAAAAAGAAAAGTCATGCGATATATGATGTGCTTTATGGATTAATAAGAGTGACATTTCTGGATTTGATATGAATATGATATCAATTCTCTGGTCCATATGTTGCTTTCAGTGTATTAAAAAAATCTAAAGTGGCCACATGATCACTGACTTTTAATGATATATATATATATATATTGTAACGGAATAGTGTTACATGGTATTCAAACCCAGGCGTATGGGGGTATATTTAACTATAATCAATGGACGAAATAACTGACAGGGACAAAACTTTTATAAAAGCGGTCTTGCTTTAATAATAAGGAAGAACACGTTTTCTAAAGCCGATCGCAGCTATATAAGAGTACCTGTCAGATTTATTGAAAAAGAGTAAAAATTGTTGTTATTTTATTATTTTGTGTGTGTGTGTTAAGAATAAATCTATAATCTGTCGTTGTAGTTTTTTATTTTATTCATTTTTGATTAATTAAAGAAGAATGATTGAACGCAAGTTTAACTTTTATCAAATAATTTAAATTAATTAGCAATATTTCTGAAATTCCGACAATCTAAGATTAATTTGTACAAACGTAATTAGTAAATGTAAAAGTAGAAATTGAAACAATAGGCAGGATATGTCTTACGCCGAGATAAACAACCAAAATTAGAAACAGAGGTGTGAGAAAGTGTACACCGCTATTGTACGACTCAGATTTCTGTCCCCAGAGAAACAATACCTAAGAAAAACGGTTAAATTCCAAACTAATGTCAACAATCCCAGAAATCTCGGAGTTGAGCTGACACGCGATGGACTTATCAAATAAAGGGACTCACAGGTGCATGGGATTGATTGGAGGAGAAAAATTCAAGGTGTGAGGGGAAGGCAAAGATCAAAAGGCCGAACACTTTCAGAGGACAGTTGTGTTTCTTTAGAGAGATTATTAAGAGACTTGATTTTATTAGAGTTATGAATCTAACTGCCATGCGTTGCTGAATATAGAATTCCTTGACCGCCGACTCCGCTCCAGTCCAGCTGATTCCATCAAGATGCTCATACCACCGGAGAACCTCATATTAGGACCACGCCGCTTGAGACGCAAATCGCCGGAATACCTCATTAAAGAATAATCTTCGCTCAGGATCCCATTACAGTCGTTCTACATTTCACAGGTAGCTATCGTAAAATTTGTTATATTCAATTGTGCACTTAAAGAAATAACTTTTATATCCAGAACTATTAGAAAGACATTAATCTAAAACAGTATAATTAATATTAATCATTTATGAACATTCGAGAATTTTTACCTAATAATTTCGACTGACCAACAGTCTGAAATAATATGTCAAAGTAATTTGAAGTTTACGTTAATTTCTCCTTGCCGATCACATACCTCGTAATCATTATTAAACAGATTAAATAAATATATATGTAGCTATATTTATATATATATATATAATTGTTGGAATATCAATATAAATTTATATATCGGAATGAATGCTTTAGCGTAAATTTATTTGTATGAAAATGAATGTAGTTGATATTTTGGGGGTGGGATTTTATTGATTTTATGCTTATGTCGTGATGCTTTTTTTTGACTAAAGTTAAGTTGGATTAATTTGTTCTGTGGGATGTAGGGGGGCCTTTCTATGATTATATAACGGAGGTAATGGAAGGGAATTGTGGCTGTGTTGGTTCATGTTTCCGACTGGAGGAACGCATGTTTTGTGATATAATTGAGTGAGCTTATGCACACGGGCGGACTCTTCTAAAAGTTCTCCGGCCCTGTTCTGGATTCGATTCGAATCTATGTAAAAATAAATAAAGCGCGTGATGGGTGTTGAAATTATCGTCAGAACATCATGTAATCCCCGGACGGAAGAACACAGCGGTGCCAACAAAAAAGGAATCGCACAAGGATTAGAGAGGAGGGGGTTGAATCCGTGGGTTACAATATATATATTGTATATGATACTTATTAAATATTGACCAGTATTACATGTTGTAGTGCCCATAGAAAAAAATAAAGCTAGTAATGATGAGAAATTATTTTTTTGACTATCAATGCTAAATTGAAGAGCTATGGTACTTGTAAACTGAAATGTAAAGTTTGTGGTTTGGTATGTGACCTTGTGATCTCATCATCAATACAGTATTCCTTATCATTATTTATTCACAGCATAATAGCCAAAACTTAATAAATCAAGAGAAAATCACAATCAGTTGTTAAGACAATCTTTATAAACAAAAGATGGAGTCCATCTTATAACCTGGTCTATGCTCTTAAATAGACAGAGTGAAGACATATGACAGTAAAAGGTTGAGATCATAATCTGCCCAAAAATTTTAAATAAACCCCTTTAATGGGCAAAAAATAAAATGTTCAAAGATAGATTAATCAATAATCATTTTTACAATCTTTTACAGTACATTTAATAACACATAAATTGTCCAAATGTATATTTTCCCAAATGTAATCTAAAACTTAACAGTCAAAACTTACGATTTCAATTTGTAACAATTATGGGTCTCTACTCTTTGTTTATTTAAGACAGGATTGGGGGAACCTGTTTTTTGGTCAATAGTCATTTGGATATTTGTAATATCATTCATGGCCCATACAAAATTATCAACTTAAAAATTAGCCTGCCACATTTAATCAAAATTTTAATTAATTTACTCCTAATCATTAGGAGTGGGTAATCTTTTCAAATGGCAGGCCAACTTTAACTTTCCCTTTTAAATAAGGGACATATTTTTTGTGAATTAAAAAAATAATGAAATAACTTCATGATTATTAATGATTATTCTATATTTAATGACTATTTTTCAATTCACTTTATAACTGTTCTTTGACATAATTATAATCTCAAATTTTTTTTTATGTTCTGGACAAATTAATTCTACAGTGGTTAGGATGCAATCTTTTATAAACTCTTCAAAAAAGTTTTGAATTTTTCTGCTTTTTTAAAAAAAATGTAAACTTGCTTTCACGGTATTTTCTGCCATCTTTGTTTTTTATTAACAATGTCATTACTTCAACTATTATTTTCAAGTTTTAATATTTAAAGAAATAACTGTTATTCTTCACTTCTTGTGAAATGTAATAAATCATAAATAGTGTGCTAAGATGCGGCTGAAAAGAAGTTTATGAATTCAAAATACAAAACTAAGGTTAAGCACTTTCGAGAGCTTATTTTACCACTCTCATATTTATAGCAGAAGAATTTTATAAAAAAAGATGTGTGAATGTGTATATGGATAACAACAGATATTTAAATTTATGCAAAATAGAAGCATGCTGTTAAAGTCAGAGAGTCCATTTTCTGGAGAAGGGGAGGCTGAATCATTACGGTTGATGGAATATATGGAGTTAGCTATATAGTATGCCTCTCTGATTATCCGCTTGTGTTCTTCACGAATTGAAATACTTTCTGCACATATTCAGCATGTCAATTAACTATGTTTTTCTATAAAAAAAATACACATAGCTCCACTGCTTTTGAAATGCATCATTTTCTAGGTCAAATTTTTTTCTCTTACTTAGTATAGCCATCCTAATATATAAAAAAGTAAAATAATAATAAAATAAAAAAACAAAGTAAAATGTTAGTTTTATTTTTGCAAATATATATTTTTCTGTGAAAATCACTATGAAAATAAACAAAATGTCATCAGTATCATAAATTAAATCCATAATCAGACAACACAATGGGCTCTTGCACTTTGGTAGAATGAACTAGAACTATTATAAAACTTGGAGAAAAGGATATAATTGAGAAAATAAATATGTTAACTTAATTCTTAATTCAATATTTGTGTTACATATGTGTTTAAATAGAAGTTCTTTAAGAATGTCCATTGTCTGAGTTGTTCTAAAGTTCACTATCTATGATTTAAGAGCTTAGATCAGGAAAAAAGGTGGAATCCACCTTTTTCCTATAGGGATTGCCTTGGTTATTATGTGATGAATTACAATTTGATGTCAGATAGCTATTGGAAATTCATTTTATTTAAAGTATTTATTATAAAAATATTCATCTTCACCTGTTAAATAGGATGTATTTAAAATTTCGAAGATTTAAAGCTTCTAGGAGATTTGTATTCAATAAATGTTGGTTTTACTGTTATTTACTAAATATTGTGATGGTCTAATTCATTGTACTAAAAATTTCTAGGTCCTAATATTAATTCAATGTTAATTTTTCATCTGAAAATGGCTCATGTGACCCTTGATTTGACTGAGTACAATGAATAGAATGTGATATATTGGTCAGGGCTACTTCCTAAGAGTTGTGGATGAATAATCATAAAACTTGGGGAAAGTTATATAAAAAAAGCTTGATGAATAATCTCAGTTGCATAGAAATTGTGTATACTTGAAAACTTTCCTGACTATACCTATCATGTGACATCCAGATTGTAATGATGAGTACATACCAAAAACAAGTTTGTATGGTATCCTATAAAAAGTGCAGTACTATAGATGAACTCAGAGACTGGGACTGGTAAAAGATGAAGTGACATACCTTCATTTGCAGGTATTTCTTTATTTTATGACTACTATGCTTATTTCATGGTATGGATATTGATACAGTTCTTATTACCACCAATCTTCTGACCATCACATTATAAATAAAACAAAATTATGTACTTGCAGATTCATTTTAACATACATTCATCATTTCATCACATGATCACAATTTCATATGCTTACGCAGATTGCTATTAACACTAGCAAACTCTCCATACAGTAATGCCACTAAATGCAAGCCTTAATAATCAATGGATGTAAGAAGGTTTGTGCATAAAATCCCTATCTAGGGCCTGCTCATCCAATATTCCCAGTGTAGATCAAATCCAAGGCTCTTTACTGATTAAAGCATAAGTTAGAAAATAGTCTTGGAATATTGGATGAGTAGGGACTATGTAGGGATTTTATGCACAAACCTTCTTGCATCCATCAATTACTAAGGCTTGCACTTGGTGGCATGACTGTATGGAGAGTTTTCTACTGTTATTAATAGCCTGTGTAACCATATAAAATGATGATCACATGATGTTTTGATGCTTTTACACTTATCTTGGCCATGGGATAATGGGGATTGTGGTTTTTGAAAAACCAAAGACACCAAAATGTATATATGCTGAAGTGAATTCAGATCTCTATGACTATACAAGCAAATGATCTTGGGCTGAAAACATTATTGGGCTCCTAGCTTTATAGTTAACTAAACGGGTAAAAGGTGGCTGCTGGAGGGGGTGCATTAGATCAGGCGCAGTGCTCTCAAATTTAAGGCTCCTCACTGACAAAAGCCACAAGCTAGAAACTAGTCTGTGGATATTGGAGATAAGCAGACATTAGATAGGAACTTTATGCACAAAACTTTGCATCCATTAATTACTAAGGCTTGCACTTGGTGGTGCTATGTATGGAGAGTTTTTTATGAGAGATGCAAAAAGTAAAATGAAAATGTTTGGTAGATTGCAGTTTATGGATAATAAAAGAATAGCTAAAATAGTATTTAATTGGGTTATGAGTAAAGGGCAGGTAACAAGATGGATGAGAAAGGTAATGTGGTATGCAAAAGATTTGGATAAAGAATTTATATCAGTATATTTGTACAAAAGATGGGATGATTGTGTTAAGAGGATTATTGAGTGTTATAGTAGTAAGGAATGGGATAAAAGAATAAATTTATTAATAAAGACTAGGGAGTTAGAGAGATGGAGAAATAGTATGGAGAGTAAAAAGAGTTTAAATATATATATATATAAATAAGCAGAATATTAGGTGTGAGTTAATATATGATAATAGTAAGGAAAGTAGTTTATTGTTTAAGGCTCGAACAGGATCTTTAGCTACACAAGAATATACATAAAAATGGAAAAATATGGGTGATTTATTTTGTAAATTATGTAAGGAAGAAATAGAAAATATTAGGCATTTGTTAATTGAATGTAAGCGTTTGAAAACAGAAAGGGTACATATAATAAAGTTGTGGAAAAATAAATATGAAAAGAGTGATTATACAGAAAGTGAATTATTGGTTTTTATGCTGGGTTGGAAGAGATAGGGGGGATTTAGATATAAAGGTTATAGAGTTGACAAAGATTATGTTGTGGAAATGGGATAGAGCAGATTATGGGTAAATTTAGAGTAAGGAATGTAAAATAAAGTGGCTAACAGGTTGATCTGGGCATAATTGCTGAGATATTCTTGACTTCGTTTAAGGAGAAGCCATAATACATCACATCACATCACTGTTATATTCATCATTATTAATTAGTATAAAAGAATACAGCTATTATAACAAAAAAGTAGAAAAAAATATAAAGAACAGAAGTTAAAGATGAACTTTGTGATGGTTATATAAATTAATCCATTAAATGTCAATATGTCTAAAAATAATACATGCTAGATCTTATAATTTATTCATGTGATATTTTTTGATACTGATTTTAAACTTCTGCAGCAAATATTTTTTTAAAAAAACTTTAATATTTTATTTTTAAGCAAAATTTTGGGTTTATCTCTTTTTCCATATAAAAGCAAATCAATATCATACGTCTGTATTAAGATATTTTTATAATATAAGCAGGTGAAATAAAACAGCTATATAAAAATAACTATTTTATTTATTATTGAACCGGTTTTTGCCCTATATTAGGGCCTTTTCAAAATACACTTTTCCAATACAATCATGCGATTGTGTTAGAAAAGTGTATTTTGAAAAGGTCCTAATATAAGATGAAAACTGGTTCACTAATAAAGAAAATATTTATTTTTATATAGCTGTTTTATTTCAATTGTATTGAAATTATTATTAATTAACTTGAAAACAACATTATGGATAAATTTGTTTGACCCTTGTTAAGGAGAGATATAAGGGTCATGTGATTTTTTTATATGTCAAAGCGTTGACCTAGAAGCGAACCCAGGCCAGCTGCTTGGAAGGCTGCTATGCTAACCGCTAGGCCACCAATGCTTGACAAGGGTCATATGATTGTATTAGAAAAGTGTATTTTGAGAAAGGCCTAATATAAGGTGAAAACTGGTTCACTAATAAAGAAAATATTTATTTTTATATAGTTGTTTTATTTCAATTGTGTTGGAATCATTATTAATTATTTGAAAACAACCTTATGGACAATTTTATGTTTGACCATTGTTAAAGAATATAACCAGGTATACATTTTCCATGAAAACTAGGCTGTGTTTATTGTGAAATACTTTTTATAAGTCTATTAAAATGCATTGAATTCCTATGATTAAGTAAACAAATGTGTATTCTAATAATAATAAATTTGATTCCGAAATATCTAATTCACATTACTGAGCAATAATTTCCTATATAAGTTTAATTTATTTAAAGTAATTATACCATTATTTTATCTTTTAATCTGATAAATGTAACAACAACACTTCAATATCCAAGTCAAATATTCTACTTTAAAGTTTATTAAAATATCTGAATTGCATTTTTAAATTGTTATTTGCAGTCTGTTAATAAAGCATTTAAATTTTTAACACATGAAAACATGTTTCCAAATTATCTTAAGAATTGGAAAATACAGCATAAAGTAGTTTTAAAATGTGCTTATGGCTACATTGCTTGAGAGCTGATAAGTTCTAATACCAGAACCGATCCTGGGACCTTCCAATCCCAAATTGGATACCCTAACAACTGCACTAAATTGCACAGGGCATCCCTAGAACCTGTCGATCCCAAGTTGGACGCTTTACCAACTGTGTTAAACCACACAGGGCATAAACATATTGTAAATCTAGAAGCCACAAAGATTATGATTAAAAACTCTATTTCAAACTTATATATCTAATAAACAATGAGGATTGACAATTCCTCAACAAGCTTTGTGATAAATGCTTAGCCAGAGAAAGCATTTAAAATATCTCTGTAAGGACCCCCCCCCCCAAACCCCTGACCAAGTTTTCGTGCTTTGGCACTCCTCAGAGAGGTGCCAGGGGGAGGGGTTCCTGACAGAGATATTTTAAATGCTTTCTCTGGCTAAGCATTTATCACAAAGCTTGTGAGGAATTGGCAATCCTCATTGTTTATAACTTACAAGCTTAAGAGAATAGGGTCATGTGATCTATGACTCTTATTTTGATTATTATATCTAATGTATGAAGATTCATATAAACTAATTTATATAATCAATTATAGATGCAATTAATCTAACTTTCATATCAGCAACACTATTTTTTTTAATATGATATATATCTTTGTCTCATTCTTTAAGGTAATAGTATTTTTTTCTTTGACGTTTAAATTTTTAAAAAGCTATAAACATTAAAATACGAATATTGCAAATTCTCTACTGTACCTGTTGACACATTAGATTGTAAAAATAAATGCTACGCCAAATATTTTGTTTTATCTCATCACATCAAATTTTAACATTTGTTTGACAGGTAAATTATTCTATTTGACACTTATATTGATAAGGCAAGCTTAATTTTAGTTTTTAAAATCGTCACATAAAGAAATGACACATTTGAAAAAATCTATTATTTTTCTTGCTATTGAATATTTTTAATACATTAAATATAAAAACGCAACTGTGTATTTTATAAACTATTTCTTGAATAATTAATTCTCAATTTATATATATCCATTGTTTTTATTAATTTTTATTATAATAACAGAACATTATCAAACTAAGAATGCATTGATTTATGAAGTTTTTTAATATTACCTCTTATCATTTTTCTTTGTATCAATATTACATCTTTTATAATGTAAATTAATACACTATACAGGCTTAAACCTGCATATATATATAATGTCTGCGGGATTCGAACTCAGACTTCCACACGACCCTCAACTGTCCATGCTATCTCATATTGCTGACCCACCTGATCACACACGTGTTGAAAAGATAAATAATCACCAATAAACGTTTTGCATGCTAAAACAGCAATCATCAGTTGGTCCAGATTACTATCTCCACACATATATACAATCAGTGTTCAGCTTTATATTAAGTTAGCCAATCTTCATACTTTAATGGACAGGCTTCAAACTACTCCAACTCACAACTCTTCAGCCTTCCATTTCATTGAAAATCTGATGATGGAACATTCAAAGCCCAAGTTAGTGCCAAGGTTGTCATCCTAACCATGTTAACATTAAGTCATTCTGACCCCTCATGTACAGGAGAATAATCCAAGTTTACTTACATATGTGAAGGATGGTCAAACCTTTGACACACTATGTTTCAATATGTAAATTAATACACTATACAGGCTTAAACCTGCATATATATATGTAATGTATGCAGGATTCGAACTCAGACTTTCGCCTTGGCACTAACATTGGCTTTGAACATTTCATCATTGGAATTTCAATGAAATGGAAGGTTGAAGAATTGTGAGTTGGAGTAGTTTGCAGCCTGTCCATTAAAGTATGAAGATTGGCTATCTTAATATAAAGCTGAGCACTGATTAATGTGTGGAGATAGTAATCTGGACCAACTGATGATTTCTGGTTTAGCATGAAATATGTATATTGGTGATTATTTATCTTTTCAACATGTGTGTGATCAGGTGGGTCAGCAATATGAGATAGCATGGAGAGTTGAGGATCATATGGAAGTCTGAGATCAAATCTTTTATAATGATAAAAATATTTATCATTATCACCATTGCTTCATATTTAATTTACTTTTGTCACTTAATTTATCCCAATCCATGTTTTTAAGGTATTTAATAAACTGCACATGTTTGTGGGTATTCAGATTTTAACTTTGCAGTGCACGCCCTCTTTAGTTATAAAATATTTTGTGATTACCCACAACCAGTATTATTCTTATATACTAACTTTTAGAATGGTAAACATTGTCTTCAAATAAATAAAAAATAAAAACTACATATATATCTTATAAGAAATAGTTAATATCTAAATATTAAAAAAAAGATAATTATATTTATCTAATTAAATTCTTATTACTGCTACATGCATAGTTAGAAAGATTATGAAGAGAGTTTAACCAGAGAGGTTATATATTCTCTTAAAACTTCAGTAATAATGTTCCACCTTTTTTTAACCTATTAAAAATTTGTTTATAAATAAATAATTTTTGGTTTTTTAAAAATAAACTTACTTTCAAAGTTTTTACATATCACGCCATTTCCAACTTTCTTAAAGGAGGAAGAAGAAGAAAATTGTATTATTTTCAAAGTATGTATCTTTCTCTTAGTTCTTTGAATTATTATTAAAATTGTGCTAATTTGTATTAGTATTTTTGGTGGATTTTTTTTAATTTATTGTGTTTTTTTTTTTAGTATATTACTTAAATTGTTTGTTCTAATCTCCATGTAGAAGAATGTAACTTTTTTTTCCATGTGTCTTCCAGGCAGCTATGCTAACCACACGGCCACCAATGCTTGCTTGACTAATATTTTTTAAAGGAATATATTGTATTGTATAAGAATTATATATGTTTAAGTAAAACTATATATTATCAGAAATTATGAGCTTAGCATCCATAGATGTATAAGATGTTTCTTTTTTCTATTTTTTCAGAAATCTCTAGTTTTGTCTATTTTTTGTAAAATGAGTAAATCAATTAAAAATAGCTATACACTACTCTTTAATATTATTCATTGATGTTTTATCATTTCCTTCTTTTCTTTGGGTCTTGTGTAATACCAAATATTAAGAATTTTAATTTCTTACATGGTTCCTCGAAAACGTTTAGCCGAAAATTTTTATAATAAGTTATATTTTCTCTAATTAATAATTGCAATTAAGTATTTTTGTTTTTACATATAAGGAGAAATTAAAACCATATTTATCACTATATTAAGTTAAATCATTATAGCTTGTTTTATGATTTTCTTTCATAAAATTTTCCCAGAATTCACTTTTTTGTACATTTCTTTTTTTTATCAAAAATCTTTTCCCTCTCTCAGAAAGTTTGCACTGCATTTTTTTCAAATGTCATGACTCTTTTTATTTGATCTTTTGCCATCTTCCAAAATATATCCAATAAATATAATGTTTTTCAAAATTGTGTCCATGTTCTGTAACTCCTGCTCTACTAGTATTAATAATCTGTACTATTTATATATAAAAAGATATAAACCTGTTTTAAATAGAATTGGATAATACATGAATAAAGAATTATTTTTGGAAATAAATTCCTTTTTGAAGTATATAAGAAAGAAAAAGGAAATAAGTTTTTTTATTGTAACAATTGGTTTTTTGGATAAAAAATGTAAAAAGGGAAAGTTTTTTGAGAAGGGAGTCAAGTAAGTGTGGTGTATGTTTTGTGTTTTTAATTTAATTGATTTTAATGTATTTTATTTATTTTTAAATTTTATGGGTTTATATGCTTTATATTGTTTTTGATTATTTTTGTTTTTATTATGTGAAGTTTGTTTATAATGTAATGTTTTTTCTAGATCCTTGAAAATGACTATAGAGTAAAGATAGTCGAAACGTTGGAAATAAGTGGATATATATATATACATCAAATAAAGTTTTTGAAAAGAAAAGAAGTGATTTTTAATTATAGAATTATATGGCTAATCTGTACTAGTGATTTTACTTTAAAGGTCGTAAAAATTATTCCATATTAATCAGTTTAGTACCATAAATATTGATTTTTATTCTTTCTACATTTTTTTCTTTTTTAGTATCTTTAATATTATAGTAGTTCTTTATCTTCTTCAATCTTTACTGTAATGGTTTTATATCTTAATAATTTTCATTATATGCACTAATGTTTTTTTTTACAATTGTTTTGTGCCATTTCCAATTTCTCTCTACTTTTTATTGGTTTGTTTCGAATTTTCATAGATTCTTTTTTAAAAAAATATTATTATCTATTCCATATGCTTCAAGTCCTCCTATATCACTTTATTATTATTCAAATATCTTTTGAAAGTCATCAAAACACAAATATAAATTCTTTCATTTTTTCTAACTTTTGTTGCAATGATGGGGATCGATAATATGTCTATAGTATTTATTTCTATTCTTTTAAATATCATGCCTGGAGAATACTTTAACTTTGCTTTGATAGTAAATACGAGTGCATGGGGATAAACCGAAGTATATATCCCATTTATTTTGCCATCATATCTATTTTCATGTATTCCCTCATGACATCTTCAGGGTGCGAGGTTGTCTCGAATCTCATGAGTTCATCATTTAATCGATGGTTAGCCATGGAATCTCTTGAGTTTAGCTTCACTTGGTATTTGAGAGCATTATCTGGCCGTTCTTCCTTGAACTTCTGAGATTTATAATCTAGATCACATTCTGCATTACCTAGTGGTAGGTTGGTTGAGTGGTCTGAGCTTTCTACTTGATTTGGCAAATTGAAGTTATTTTCTACCAGTGTTGTCAATACCTTTGTGGCATTTATTAGCTCAGTGGTGGGCAATTGTTTTGGCTCGGGGGCCACATAGGTTGGTGGAGGGCCGCATTGGGGGCCACTTTGTGGAAGCGAAAGTTAGCAGAAGACTGCATCTTTTTTTCATGACACAATAAACACACTGCTTTATTTCCTGTATTACCAAAGAAATATTTGTTTGTCCATTCTTCATTAAACATATGACATTCATTACTGAGTTTACATTTTTTTGGAGCATTCATGGTTTCACTAAAGTCGGAAATGTATATCTTTGCTAATGCAAAGACAAAATTGAAATTAATCAGATCAACTGGAAAAGCATTGCACATCGTATCTATACTGCGCATGGGTATTGATGTGGTCATCCTAGTGGAAAATATGAGATGAATATTCAGTCATGCAATGGGAAGGAAATCTCAGTCCAAGGTGGATTTTTCTGATTGTCTTGGTGGGCCGCATAAAAACTCTTAGTGGGCCGCATGTGGCCCTCGGGCCACTATTTGCCCACCCCTGAATTAGCTGGGTAGTGACTTGTGTAGTTGATATTCGAGTATCCATGTTGGTTTTGAAAAAAGTTCTCTAGCTCATCTGTTAAATATTTCACTATTTGAGTTTATAATTCTTATTTATGGTCTTTATTAGGACTTGGATTTACAATGCTTATTCGGCAATGATTTGATAATTATTCTATACTGCCTCTTTTTGTACATTAGTGCTAACAAAGATTTTGATATTTTGGTTTCTTCTTACTTTCAAGACATTTTATCATATATTTCTTTTGCTATTTAGTACTGAATGTCTTATGATTCTTCAAATGCATCAAACAATTGATCAATATTGTTTATTATGCGAATTCTATATTTTAACTATTTTCTGTTTTTTTTTTTTGTGGGAAGGAAACATTTTCTCTGATTAATTTAATGTGATATTTAATTATCATATCTTTAGATTTTTTAAAAATAATATTACATAGTCTGTAAATTTCTTGAATTAAATTCTCAAATATTTTTGATTATTTTCTCAGTAATTTTCTTTATTAATGTTTCCAATATTTTTTAAATGCTGTTTCTTCTATACGGTTAATTTTGCTTGAACATTTCACTTTATTAATAAGATTTTTATTTCATCTTTTCTTTAATTTTTAATTGTTGTTAAGATTTCTTCTCTTATATATTTCTTTAAATTTATATTTAATCATGATATTTTTTATGTTTTATACTTACCTTCCACTTATTTTATTTTCTTTGAATATATTTTTTTTCTCATTGCATTTTGCTTTTCCACTGCATCTAAATATTCACTTTTCCAAACTTGTTTTTAATGTGTGTTGCGTGTATTCAATCTTTATTCTTTCTGTGGTATAATTTCAGTAATACATTATCTTGACCGTAGATCCCACTCCCACCCCCTATTTTGCCCATAATTTTATTTTCTCTTTAAGTATTATATAATATTTTTCTATGATTTTTGTCATTGACTATCTTGCTTTGATATCTTACTGTATAAAAATGAATTTCATAATTTTTTAAGATTAAACTTAATAATTATAATTACTGAGCTATGATCTGAATTCATCTGCTGTCGATAGTCTTCTATATATTAATATTATCTCTATTATATTTTTCTTTTAGAACCTTACATTGCAAATTATATTATGTTGGGTAATATTTTTATTATATTTCTTGAATGCTGGTTTGCATAAAAAATGTTTAATTTCAGTTAAAGATCCTTTACTGTAAATTTCTCCATAATAAAGTAATAGTTTTATTTCCAATAAAAATAATTATTAAGTATTAATCAAAAAAGTGATTATATTTTCAGTTATATTTCATATTCCCAAAGGCAACAATCAAATTGAATTTCAAGTAATCAAAAAAATAAATTCAGCAAATATTTTATTATTTAATAACACATATTAAGAAAGAAACACATTTTTGATTAATAACTTGGAATTTTAAATCCCATCACAATGCTTATAAATGTGTGTGTGTGTGTTTAAATAACCTAAATAGTTCATTTAACATCAAATATACTACTTTAATGCAAAAAAAATTTTTCTTTAAGATTTTATTACCATTTTCACTGTATATATAAATGATTAATAGTGCATTATGTATAGAGAAAAAAAACTCGATTTTGTTTTTAATTTACAATTGTATATATAGTAGCTATATCCCTGGCCACTTGTGTTAGTAGAATAAAATAATACAATGCAATGTGTAGCTGTTTCTGTGGCTTCTATATTTATATACTATTTAAATAAAATAATAATACGTGAATTAACAACAATAATATTGCAAAAAAATTAAATCTTTATGATCAGTTACACTACTGAATAATCAACTTTCGGTATTTTATTTTAAATATATTTCTCATATGATAAACCAATTACTATTATTAATTACTAACCCTCTCAAGGTCTGCATTTTCTGACATTTTTCTTTGACTCACACATCAATGTAAAATATATGATAAAATTATTATTACTTATCTGAAAATAAATTTGACTTCATTTGATAGATATTTTTGTTTACTACTGAAATAAATTTTAAATGTTCACATTTTGTTTCTGTAAATATTAAAAAAATGAGAGTGTAACAAAACAAAGAGTTTAGACATCATCATTTTTAGAAAGATTATTTTCAGTTTATAAAATCAACGAAATATTTCTTAGTTCTTATTATTTTTAACATCCAAATGAATATTTATTTATTTATTTTATATCTAATGAATTATGCTTTAAACATTTAAATTTTTTGAATATTTATTGCAAAATTTTCATACTTGTAAGTATAAATAAATTACTTACATAGAAACTATGCTTGTAAATTGCTTCAGGCCATGCTTGCATTCACTGCTAATATAACATTATATTTTTGAAAATAAAGTATTTCAAGTCAAAATAAGTTATTAATAATTTATATTTCTTAATATCTAATAAATATAGTGTAAATTACTTTTAAAAAATATTTAAAACCATAATAAATTTGCAAATAAACATGTTTTTGGTCATTGGTACTATTTTCTTTAAATAATGTTGTAAAATGCCAAACATTTTACAGCCTTGGCAACAGAAAATGGCTGAACATGTCAGGGCAGGGCTTATGTCTATTGTAAGAATGGGAATTTTTAATTTCCCACCTTCTACCATAAAATTTTTAGCAAAAATTTAACATAACAAAATATACCATTTTACATGCATTTTAATGTATAATATTTATGAAAAAATTCACAAGGGGGCCAATTGGTCAAAAGTCAAAATTACGTTGGCCCGCTAAATTGAAAGATTAAACAAACACTCTAATACAAATAATATATCAAAGACATATCAAAATACGAAAACATAATAAAGTTGCTTAATTGCAAATAATTATCAGTTGTAAACCATAATGTTTCATGGAATTGGTTCCTAGCATAATATTTAGAAATTATAATATATTTAATTAAGCATTTTCCCCCAAGAGTTTTATGATTATTATTAAATTTTGTTCTATTGATCAGAATCATGCATTTCTAATTTAAATAATTGCATATAATATTTATTTATATATGATAATTAAGTTTTAAGAGATACAGTTCCTAGCATTATATTTGTAATGTATTTGTATGAATGTGTTTTTCAATATATATATATTTATCTATCTCTCTCCTGAATAGAATCGTGCATTTTTAATTTAACTAATAAATATCACATTAACATATGGGGAGGTAAGATGAAATTTATTTAATCTCCAGGATCACCTGATGATGTCTCTATTTCTAACTAAAATACTTTAAAAGCATGAAATAGTTTATTTTCTTTATGCATTAACATAAGTGCATATTTATTTATTTTCATGCTTATGTGTAGTTTGATTAATAAACTTCAACAAATATTATTATTGACAATGGCAGTAACTTTAATATGTGTCCAAGTAAAAAAGTGACTGATTCTCTCTCCAAGCTGCCTGTAGTGCCATCTATCAATCAATGCATGTATTGTATGATAACATACTTTAGCTATTCATCACAAAATTTGTAAGATATTAGTGTGTACTGTATGTATAAAGAATAATAAAAATATATTTTAAGTATTCTCTAAAATACTGTATTGGATATTTTTTAATATGGGTTAAAGTATATAATTTATAAAGCCCTTAATAAAAGATTAATTTAGTATGCACCTTACTATTATTTTTATAAGTAAATTTATAGTATTTGAGCATTTCAAGTAATTTATATAGCACTGTAGAAAAATCAGCTTTTTTAAAATTATTATAAGTCAACATTTTTTGAATATCAACAATGCAAGGTTACCATTCACATTTTTTATTGATTTATTGTTTAAATTGAGCTAAGTACCATAAAGCAAAAATCCATAGCTTTATCATCATCATCAACAACCATTATCATTGCACTGTAGGATGAAGGTCTCTCCAAGTTCAATCCATCTTCTTCAATCTCTAGCTTCTCTTCTCCACGTCACCCCTGCACACTTTCTTATTTCATCCATCCATCTCATATGTGGTCTCTTTCTGGGTCTTTTACAATATCTTGGAATCCAGTTTAAGATTTCAATTGTCCATCTATTATCATCTCTTCTAGCAATATGTCCAGCCCAACTCCACTTCAGTCTTTTAATTTTTTCAATGAGGTCAGTAACATCTGTTTGCTCTCTTACCCATATATTGTGTTTTCTATCTCTTGTTATTCCCAACATGCATCTCTCCATTCTTCTAATATATATATATATATATATATATATATATATATATATATATATATATATATATATATATATATATATAAAGGATATGCAGATAATGGATAAATAAAAGATAGAAAAAAAAATTTTCAATAAAAAATATTTTTTTCAATACTATACAAAAATGACCTTTTTTTAAATTTAAAGTGGAAATTTTTTGAAGATAAATAATGAAAGTGTGCCTCTCATGTTTATTTTTTTCTCTTATATATAGTGTATCTTTTGATTATCATATCTATATTAGTATTTTAGTTATTTAATGGAGGTTAACATTTTTAAAATCAGGCAAAGACACAAACCAATTTAAAATGTTCTTTCTCATGTGTTAATTAAATATATATTTAAAACTTATTTTATCATGTGAGAATATACTTCAAGGGAAATAGAAAAGTTTCTCAAATTCAGTAGTAATTCTCTTGCTTTACCTATGCCATTTAAAATTTGCTTTTTCACATGTTAAATATACTTGAACTGATATCCCTAAAAGTTTATCAATTTCATAGTAAAAGTTTACCAAATTCAAAGTATTTCTTTTGCTGTACCCATGCCATTTTAAATTTTACTTTAATGTATTAAATATATATTTAAATTAAATTCCTAAAAGTTGATCAAATTCAATATTACTTTTAGAGAAAGGCTTTAACCTTTATCATATGTGCCATGAATATTTCTAATAGTCAAACAGTGTCTTTTTTTTGACTATAGAGGAACCTCTCAAACCTCAACACAAGATAGTGACTTTATAAAGATAAGAATGGCTATCTTATCTTTAACCTAAATTCATACTTATATAGACCAATTTGAAGCATCTTGATTTGGGAGTGTGAAGCTGTTGGTTTCTTCACTTTTTAAATCCACATCGGAAAGTCCCTCTACAATTAAAAATAAAAGACAATGTTTGACTATTATAAATGTTCAAGGCACATATGATAAAGCTTAAAGCCTTTCTCTAAATGTATTTACATAATTCCTATGTGCTTAATAAATAATCACAACCCTTTATATTAGTTTATTTATTTCCAGTATAAAGATCATAATGTTAATTCATTGTAAAACACAAGATTTCACAGTTAATTTGTAAAGGAAATAGTGAATTTAAAAAGTTAAGAGACTAACAGTTTCACACTCCCAAATCAAGATGTTTCAGATTGGTCTAAATAAGTGAGAATTTAAGTTAAAGATAAGATAGCTGTTCTTATCTTTATAAAGTCACTATCTTATGTCAAAGTTTGAGAGGTCCCTCTATAGTCAAAAAAAGACATCATTTGACTATTATAACTGTTCAAGGTGTATATGATAAAAGTTAAAGCCTTTCTCTAAAAATATTTAGATACTTCTATGCACTTAATAAATAATCACAACCTCAAATTCATTATTATAACTGATATAAATTATTATTATTCAAAGAAAAATTAAATACATGGTATAAATGCAATTTAATTAAAAAATTATACTTTTTGTTTAGAAAATTGTCCAACTCTGTAATCTTTTAATCAGTGCTGCCCTCTTTTTGGTTTCTTTATGACATCATTCAAAAACAATTACAATATAGATTTTCCACATATTTTTATATTGCAAATTACAAATTTTTTAAAAATAAAAACCAAAATATTTGTTAGGAACATTCTATACAATATTTGTTGAGTTATAAAGTCACAAACAAACTATCACATTTATATAGTAATAAAGATAATTATTATATACATTTTACAATAAATGAAAACATGACAGTATTGTTGTGCATTTATATAACTATATTGACAGGATGAAAATAATGTTTTATATATAAAAATATATTACTTTATTATTTATCATTAATATAGTTTTGTATATGAATATTTTTTCATCATAATCACACACACACATATATATATATATCCACATATAATATGAAATATCCCAATAATAATGTATAGCTATATAGATACCTGTACACATTCAGAATAATGTATAACTCTGTATACATGTATTATATAATATTCAATTCATATTTAAATGATTAATTATTGCCTAATTATCCTGAAGTTTCTATTTAATGTAATTAATCTCAATGAATTTTCTTTTATTAGAATCATTAACATAATTTTTTAATAGCCTGAAGCAGATGAAATAATATGGAAGTACTAACAATCTCCAGCGAGGAATGACGTCACCTATACTTTTGCTTTGATTGTATATAAGCATAACTTTACTGACATACTTACACACATATGGCATGATTTATATGTACTAATATATTCAATATAACTAACTATTCAGAAGAAAAGGCTAAATATTATTTAACTATCTCTTAATGTTAAATTAATCTTTAATATGTCAGTAAATGAATTATGTATAATCAAAGCTAAAATATAGGTGGGTTTATTCTACATTTATGTTTATTTACTAAGGCAATAAACCTCAAGCTATATGCACTCAAAAATGCGAAGGTAGGGACCTCTACAAGTCTTAATCACAAGCTTACACTTTGGAAGAAAAGAGGGGAACCCTTCTTTACTTCAACCTACTTTTCTATATAAATAGGTGAGGCTGAAGCGGTTAGATCTGAGAGCGTGAAGCTTTTCAATACTTCACTGATTAAGTCTACAATTCCTTACACATTATTACTATGTTTACTAACAGTTAGTGTACATATAGATCTCCGGAAGTTTTCAGTGCTTCCATACTATTCAATCTTTAATTTAGTGCAACTATTTAATATTTTATTTATATTTTATGGCTATATGTTACATAATAAACATATAATGCTGAATTATCATTTCTTTTGTAATTGTTCTTTTGCTCTTCTGGTTGTCCTCTGTGTGTGTGCGCGCGCGTGTACATATATATAGTAAACTATATCACAACTATTATAATTAATTTTATAAGTTATACTTTTTTTATTCTTTAGTTCATCTTTTATTTTAGAATTAGATATTAATATTTGATTTATTGTTTGATCAATAATTTATGAATTTATTTATGTGACTTATTTTTGTTTTATGTTGTATAAATCACTGTGGCGAGTGAAGTTTTTTACTCATAAAATTTTTATTATTATTAGAGGTATTATTATTTGATTGAATATTATTATTTACATTGTAATTTACTTATAAATTTATTTAAACGCACATTGATTACTTAAGTAATATTTACTAAGACTGTAACCTCAAAAATATGCGTGTAAAAATGCGATAGTAGGGACCTCTACAGGTCTTAACCACAAGTTTACGTTTTGGAAGAAAAGAGGGGCATTTACTATACTTTTTTTTATTTTTTAAATAATGTATTTATAACAGTTTGGAAAGTTATATCCATATTTTTTTTATACTATCAGTAAACTGTTCTTTTGTTTTTGTAATTGATCTATCTTTTTGTCAGTATTATTTTTAAAATGTTTAACAGCTGCAGTCATTTCTGTTTTATGCTTGTGATTCTACTGGATTTCTTTTTTTAAAAAAACAAATTGCCTTTTTAAATAAAATGTTTGAATTTAATTTTGACATCTTTGTTACCTTTTTAAATTTTGCTATCTAAATATTTAATTTAAAATTTTTCTTTTGTAAATGTAGCATTATATATGTTATTATTAAGATCAGTATAAATATTATTCATAGCTCTTTTGTTTCCAATTAATAAAATATGATCCACATATTTAAAATAATATATTATCTTTTGTTATTTTTTTAATTCGAATATTTTAAAATTCATATATATTCTAATATTCGTTGTTATATTTAAAACATAAACTATAATGTATTAAAATGAAATATTCTATAGAACTTATAATAATTTGATTATGAATATATTGATTTATTTATTATTATTGATGTTGTTGTTGTTGTTATTATTATTATTATTATTATTATTATTATTAGCAGCAGCAGAAGCAACATATTTTAATCTTGGTCCACCTAGGCTTATTTAAAATTATTGGAGTAGTTCATTTCACTATTTCCACTTTAAGATTAGTCATATTTACTTTATATATATATATATTACTCTCTGACTGTTATTGTTCTGGAGAACTTTATAAAAAAAAATCTAAAATACAGTAAAAAATACTCATTTTCCAATTGTAAAAGTGATCAAGCATGGCAGCTAGGGGGCAGTTCAATTATTAATTAAAAAGACTTCTTGATTATCACATGACAATATATGTATATATAATAGATTATCTCAAGGAGTTGCATAATGAAAGGAAAAAAGATAGGTATCTCTTACCATTCCTCATGTTGCTTTATACCTATATATTTTATAACATTTCAAACAGAATATAATCTCATCATGAACAATGGTTTGCAGAGTTGAAGAAATAAGAGGTGCTTTGATAAAAATTAAAAATTTCTTTAAAGACTATCATCTATTTTACTACAGTTAATTATACTATGTGCGTGCACACAGACAGACATATATATATATATATTAGCAAATAAATTACTGTCACATAAGAGATAACAAGATTGGAAGAAACGTTCTTTGTGTGTGATTACATTTAGTACCTGTACTTAATGTTAATTCAAATAGATTGCATTTATGATATATATATATATGTGTGTGTGTGTGTGTGTGTAAAAATTGAAGCATAAACATGGGTGTGGAAATCCATATGATTCAAACCTGTAACTCACCTGGTGAGTAAATGTTGTTTGCAAAATACTAGATAGTGAAAGTGTAATCTATACATTTTGTACATTGGTAGATACCTGTATTATGAAAGATTACAAGATAGGAGGAGTGCTTATAAATTTGAAATATTTGATTAAATACATTACATAGAAGTGCAATTTATTGCATTACAACAGGAAGAAATTTCACTTTCATATTGGCTCTTTCACTCCATAGTTTACTTTGTCTTGCTTTTTGCTAGTACTTATTTACAGCAATTGTCTTCCTAAAATACTTAAATAAATATTCTTTATCTGAGTAAAAAATTACTATATTCTTTTAAATTAGATATAAGCGCTTGGAGGTGCGGGTTAAGGAAAGTTTGAAAATTGTTTACTATTAAGCCAGATATACAGACTGCCTCAAGATGGGATTTTTTTAATATATATTTAATATAATCAGCTAAGAATGCTTTCAATGTCTTGTAAGCGATATCATAATCATAATGGTGTATCTGCAAAGTGCATCACTACGATTATGATATCACTTACGAGACATTGTAAGCATTCTTAGCAGATTACGTTAAGTGTATAAAAACAAAAATCCCATCCTGAGGGAGTTTGTATATCTCACTTCCCAGTAAAAAAAATTCAAGTTTTTCTTAATTCGCACCTCTAAGTGCTTATATCTAATTACAAGTCCATAGGGAAAGTTAAAAATTCATATATATATATATATATCAATATTAGATATAATATTGAGATGATAATAGATGGGCAACTGAAATATTAAACTGGATTCCAAGAGATTGTAAAAGACCCAGAAAGAGACCACATGCGAGATGGATGGATGAAATAAGAAAGTGTGCAGGAGTGATATGGAGGAGAGAAGCTAAAGATCGGAGAAGATGGTTTGAACTTGGAGAGACCATCCTGCAGTGAATTGATAATGGTTGATGTACATTTAATAAAATTCAAATATATTTATAAGTCTCTTTTCACTAATGCATGCCCATCTTCATTATTTAATCACTTTTTTTTTACTCATGCATTGTAATGTACACTCTTACAATCGGAATAAAGATTTGTAGACAATAGAAAAAATATTCTAATGATTTATAAGATGTATTTTAACACAGCCAAGTATTTTCACTTATGTCAATCTATACATAGATTCCCAAATGACGTATGTATCATTGTTTTCTAATTACTGATTTACATTACACAAATTTTATTATATATAACTCATTTTTAACAATTACTTTTTTTTTTATTAAGAAAATATTTATTGGAATACAGATTCTATAGATTACATTAGATTACAGCTCTATTCATCTATATTCGTTTTAGCCTTTGTTTACATTGATTGAATTCAACTTGAATTTACATCTCTCTTTTATCTTGTGTAGTTTTATGTTATATCTTGGTCTTTGGTTACACCGCGTCAAATCAAGCAGCCATTTTTCATTTGGTAGTAGGCTTTATCTGTTTTCTATTATCTTTGTTCTTTCCTCTTTTCCTCATTCTTCCTGTCATCCTATACACAATAATTATCTTTTAGCAAATACATAAATGATTATTCATTTATTATTAGATTTATTGTATTTTTATAATTTTCAATACAAATTTTACATCTAATAAAGTTTATATAGATTTATACTACTTTTGGACATAGTAATCTTCATCTTTTAACTGTCCCTGTTTCTAATTATGTATCACAATTTTACATCAAAGTCTATGGATAAGATTAAAGGAAATATAAATTTTCTTTATTAAAGAATATATGCGTGGGAGATGATAATCTGGATCAACTGATGAGTGCTGGTTCAGTATGAAATATATGCGTGTCGTCATGTGTATAACAGTATGAGATAGTGTGGATAGAATATAAGTGCTTGAAAGTCTGAGTTCAAATCCCCCATATTTATTATTAAAGAATGATAAAAATCACTTTTTTTATTTGTATTTTTTGAAAAATGGTTTATATAGATAAATCCTTGCCAAAAATAAAGCAATTATTAGATACATTTTTATAATGTAAATTAGTCATCATTAAATAATAATGTAGAGAAATTGGGGGAATTATTTATGACTTGGTCTAACTAAATGGATCTGATTAGCTCAAATCTATATTAGAAGTATTATCATATTTTTTTTTGCCAATATCTATAAATATACGTTTGAAATGTAATATTATGTTTGTATATAATTACTAATAATATATATATATCTGAGCACTTATTGCATATATGTGTGGAGATGATAGTCTGGACCAACTGATGATTGCTGGTTTAGCATGAAATACGTATATTGGTGATTATTTACCTTTTCGACATATATGTGTTCAAGTGTATCAGTGAGATGAGTTAGAGTGGTGAGTGGTGGGTCATGTGAAAGTCCGTGCTCATATACCTATATATTACATATATTGATACAGGTATATAATAAGCTTATATTTTAGTTATAACTAAAGAGAGTAAAAGAGAGTAATTAAATTTGTTTGCGATTACACATATTCTGGTACGTGATTATTAATTTTATATATATATGTAATAAAATTATAAAAATAATAAAGTAAAACGTTAATAATATACTTCACAAATCACTACAATTAATAATTAATATTTACTGAGGCTATAACCTCGATAATATGTGTATAAAAATGCGATAGTAGGGACCTCTACAGGTGTTTTAACCACAAGCTTACGCTATGAAAGAAAAGAGGGAACCCTTCTTTACTTCAACCTACTTTCTATTTAAATAGGTGAAGCTGAAGCGGTTAGATCTGCGAGGTTATAGCCTCAGTAAATATTACTTACGTAATCAATGTGCGTTTAATAAATTTATAATTACAATTAATAATATAAATAAGTACTTTCAGTTAATTTCTAAAACTGAAAACCATTTAAATTTAAATTTAGCTGAAGTAAACGTTATAATAACGTCATCATGATATTTGCTTTTCCTATATATTATTATTTAATGATTACTGAAGTACAATATAAACACTTTATAATTATTTTATTTATAGTAAATTTAAATGGTTTTCAAATGAAGAAAGTTAAAAAATTAACTGATAGTATTTATAAAATATATTATCATCGTTATACTTTATTATTTTTATTATAATAATTATTCTATAACAGATATTTTATCTTATTTATATACATATGTAAATTGAATTTCCCAGTGGGAAATAATTGTGTATATCAGGGGCGTCCAAAAAGTCGATCGTGATCCACCGGTCGATCATAAAGCCATTTTTGGTCGATCGCGAGGCCAATCTGGCAAGAGCTGTCTGGTAACGAGTGAAACGAATTAAATCAAGATTTTTAAGTTTTTTTGTTATTTTTGTTTTGTTCTAAAAAAATTTTCAACTCTAGATAGGTGAAGTCCACTAAGTCGTATCATTATTGAAAATAATATTTTTAATCTTGATTTAATGTAGCTAATTTGAATTAATAAATATTGTTAATAATTACTCATGTTGCTTTAATTCCCCGGACATGAGTTTTTTGGCCCATTAAATAATTGTTATTTTTACTAGGTAGATATATAAAAATAGTATGTATTTCACACCTCCCTCCACTTAGACTACTCCTATGACAACAAGTCGATCGCAACATATTTTTAAAATAAAAAGTAGATCTTATGAACACAAAAGTTGGCCACCCCTGGTGTATATAATAAATATTTTACATTTTCTAACCATTGGTATGTATGTGACAAATAATAGAAATATATTTTCTACTCTCTTTAGTATCATCTTTTTCACATGTGTGTGGTCATGTGTATCTATTGAATGGATGACTGAAGAGAGCTTGAAAGTCTACGTTCAAATCCCCTATATTACATCTAGTCTCCGGGTATATAAAATATACTTGTATTTAAAATATTACCAATTCAGCCTGTATCCTGCCTATCTGTCTTCCATGCATTTGAATGGACCAAGGTTCTATACATGAAGGGCCAGAGTGACTTAAAGTCAACATGGGCATGGTATGACAATAATGTTGGCATTAACAAGGGATTTGAGTGTTCCATCATCAGATTTTCAATGGTATGGATGGATGAAGTGTTGGAGGGTGCAGTAGATTGAAGCCTAACCATTGAAATGTGAAGATTTGCTATTTTAATATAAAACCAAGCACTGATTATGTGTGAGAGATGATCTAGACCAACTGATGAGTCCTGGTTCAGCGTGAAATATGTATATTGGAGATTATTTACTTTTTCCACCTATATGTGGTCATGTGCATTGGTTATATAAGATAGAGTGGATGGTAGAAGATTGGAAGTCTATGTTTAAATCCCCTACATTACATCTAGTCTCCAGTATATAAAATATACTTGTATTTAAAATATTATAAATTCAGCCTGTATTCTACCATTTCTTTTCAATGTATTTGAATGGACAATATCCTACACATGAGGGGTCAGAATGTCTTAAAGTCAACATGAGCATGACAACAATATTGCATATACGAGGGATTTGGGTGTTTTACCATCAGATTTTCAATGGTATGGCTGGCTGAAGAGTTGGAGAGTGGAGTAGATTGAAGCTTGACCATTAAAGTATGAACATTTGCTATTTTAGTATAAAACCAAACACTGATTATATATATATGTGGGTGATGATAATCTGGATTAACTGATGGGGGGCTGGTTAAGCATGAAATACATATATTGGAGATCATTTATAATGCTTTTTCACATATGTGTGGTTATGTGTATTGGTTATATAAGATAGGGTGAAAGGCTGATGAGAGCTTGAAAGTCTGTGTTTAAATTCCCTATATTACATCTAATCTCCAGGTAAATAAAATTAAAATAATAATCTTTAAATAAATCCTAAGCATTAAGTACTAAGCATAACTAGTATATAATCCAAGTCCACTGAGAATTCATATTAAAAAATGAAATGTATATTCATAAGTTTGTTATATTTGAATTGGGAAGTCAGATAGTTTGTTTTGGCACAGCATATGTCCTATAATATTTGGATTATTCTTTAATATTATAGTTATGGTTTCTATCATTAAAATTAATTTGAAAATAGTGCTATAAAAAGCAATACATGATTTACAATTGTATATCACAAATTTTTTTTAGTCAGATTATTAATACAGACTGAAACATAATGGATGAAATTAATCTTAGAATTAAACTTAGTTGGAGTGCTTTTGGTAGAAATAACTTGATACTAAAAGGAAATATGCCTATGTGTTTAAAAAGGAAGGTTTTTAATAAATGCATTTTACCAGTTCTTACTTATGGATTTGAGACTTGGAAACTTAACAGAAGAGCAATACAGAGACTTCAGACCACTCAAAGAAGTATGGAGAGATACATGTTGGGAGTAACAAGAAGAGATTGAAAACGCAATATATGAGTAAGAGAACAAACAAGTGTTACTGACATCATTGAAAAAATTAAAAGACCGAAGTGGAGTTGGGCTAGACATATTTCTAGAAGAGATAATAATAGATGGACAATTGAAATCTTAAACTGGATTCCAAGAAATTGTAAAAGACCAAGAAAGAGATCACATGTGAGATTGATGGATGAAATAAGAAAGTGCTGCACGGGTGATGTGGAAAAGATAAGCTAAAGATCAGAGAAGATGGATTGAACTTAGAGAGATCCTCATCTTGCAGTGGATTGATAATGGTTGATGATGGTGATCACAAATTTTATAACTTTACAAGATATCGATATATTAATCACATTTATTAAAAAACATTTACAATATTGCAATAAGAGTATTTGATTTTTTTTTTTCACTAAAGAGACCCAAACACTTGAAGAGAATTGCAAAGATAGATAAAACACCCTCAATGGGCAAAGGCCAATCCAATATTTTCTCATAGAGAAGCACTGAAAAAGATGGCAATATTTACCAAGTTTGCTAATCGCTGAAGTTAAGAGTTGGAATAATATTCCATCTTTGTTTTACTAGCTAGATAAGATAGTTAGATACCCACTTACTGATCAATATCGGATGGTTAGCTATGTTGGTTATGACCAACTATCTAAAAGAAAAATCCTAAATCTTTCTTTAAAATGTTTCATTTGAACCGATCATCAAGTTGTAAGCATGGTATGTGACGAATAACTTCTACACTATGAAGCCTTTCGAGATGAATATATGGTTCGTTAAAATCTACAATGATAAGAAAAAAGCAAAATTAGGTTCTATATTGTTAAAATCTTTATTAAAAATTTTAATAAGGAAAATTAAATTTAAGCTACAAACACAGATTACATATACGTTATAAAATAAATAATTAGTATTTCGTTGGTTAATAAATAGATATAAAATATTCAATATTTATTACAAAAGATAATATATGATTATTTAATAAATAGATATAAGATGTTCAATATTTATTACATAAGTTAAATATGATTATACGAAAACAATAATGAGTTGAAAATTAAAATAAGAGTTGCAGAAATAACGAATATATCCTGACACCAAATTTATGCATACAAAATGATTTATTTATTAAAAAGATTATTTGATCTAATCTTGCATTTATCTATCCACACATACAAAAAGTAAAATAACTTTATCTAACTCCTAATTTCATTAAATCCTTAAATAGAAGCTTATATTGCGCTCGATTGTCAAATTTGATAATTTGCATATTTTGATTACTGTTTAATATTCCCAGATCATTTTTACGTTGAATAATATGTACTTCTTGATAATAATAAATAGAACAAAAATATCAATTACAATGGATAGAAATTAAATTATAAAAATAATAAAATAAATAAATAGATTAATTTACAAAAAAAAAAACTAATTAAATTAAAATGTACGTACAGTATTATATTGATTGACAAGTTAATGGCGCTATTTTTTATTTCATATAATTCTAAGGTTATCACTTTTTTTCAAATGTAAAACCAGGATATTTGACATAGTTCAGATAGCACGAGTATAGTCGTTGTCATAGAATATAAGTTGAAAAAATATTACGGAGTATGCTTATCTTTCCACTTCACTATCGTTATTAGTGCTTGCTTTAATAAATGTATATTTCGATTTTAATTCGTCATTGAAGAGGCACTTTCGATGCCATGGGTGTCCAAAAGTAAATAATTATTTTAAAATTTCCGCTATATGGATTATACCATCCCACCTGCATATAACGTTAAAACAATGTCTCTTGAAATTGTAATAGTGAATAAAGAATGGTATTGAATCTTGTTAAAGCGTCTTGAGTTGTCGTTTATTTGTATAATTTCCTAACCTATACTGATTACATTTCACAATTAACCAGGACCAATGGCCAGAAAACCAGTACTATACTGGTAAAATTTGTACTTATGGTCACCTTATATAATTCACGCTGATTTTTTTTTTTAAAAAGAGCCTTAATTGAACAACGTTTACATTTATACACACTCCTGCATACTTTTGGTTATGTCTGTGTATGTTTCACAAAGTATGTGTGCGATCTTATTTTTGTTTGTTTTTGGCAGATAGATCTTATTTGTCTTTTTTTTTTTTGAAAGTACTAAAGTATATACGCTTTTATTTTATTTGCGACTTCATTTTTGACGAGTTATTTTTTTTCTTTCTGTGTCTCATCCACAGCTAAGAAATAAGGATATTTAGCAGCTGTGGAATAAATTCCCGCGGATTGCAAGCTAGCATTCAAAATGTCAAAGCGCTACAAGTATATTCCTTAATTAATCTTAATATAATTCGGCGAAGATACTTATTTTATAAAATAAAATTAATAAATCAATGACGTGATACACTTTAATGTTAAAGAAATATACGGAGTAATAATTTTCAAAATGCTGGAGTTATCTTTTTTAATTAAAACTAATAACTAATCGCTGTTATCCAGAATTATCAAGTCTATGAATATCTATATAATTAAAAATATGTGTTATATATATACACCTACAGATTCGTTATTTATTAGTGATCATTCGTAAAACATGGCCAGCAAAAAAAAAAAAAAAATGATAGAGAAACAAAGTAGAACAATATAATAACTAGAAATACATCGATATAAATCGCAAACAGGTCTCGAACTGCATTCGGTGCATCTGCGCCATTCATCCAATCTGAAGTTTGATTCCCAGCTAAAATAAAATGCAAGATTTGTCTTTCAGATAATTAGTCAAACACTAGCTAAGTAACAATCCAATATTAGTCTACAAATGGTATATAAGTATTTTTAAGTAGAGAATAAATTAAGAATGGAAATTTCTTAAAAATCCTTATCAATTTATGACTGGAAAACTGTAATGTTTTGTATTTCACTTTATAGTGATCTATTTGAAAGATTGTTTTACATATTTTTTACCTTACTCTAGATGTTTATTAGTATCCTTTAATTCTCTAATATATTCTATTAGTTTGGTATAATAGATAGAGCGTCCGACTTCAGATCGGATAGATGTGATGTGATGTACTGTGACTTCTCATTATACGCAGTCAGGAATCTCTCAGCAACTCATATCCAAAGAAACTTGTTAGCCACTTTACCTTCCCTTTCCCCACCCTAAGTTTTCCCATAATCTGCTCCATTCCATTTCCATAACATAATCTTTGTCAATTCCATGGCCTTCATATCTAAATCCCCCTTATCTTTTCCCAAATCCAGCATAAAAACCAATAACCCACTTTCTGTATAATCACTTTGTTTATATTTATTCTTCCATAACTTCATTATTTGTACCCTTTCTGCTTTCAACCATTTACATTGAATTAATAGAGGCCTAATATTTTCTATGCCTTCCTTACACAACTTGCAGATTATATCACCCATATTTTTCCATTTACGTGTATATTCCCTTGTTGCTAAAGATCCCGTTCGAGCCTTAAACAGTAAACTACGACTGTGGCGCTCGCTAGAACTCCTTGTGAACTCCTGAGCTATGAAGCCATATAATTATTTATTTTTTTTTAGTAATATCGTCCTAGTGAAAGTAATAAATATTGCTCAGTTAAATAAGGGTACTGCGATTTTTTTCCATTAATTTGTTACAGAAATATGCATTAAAGTTAACATAAATTTAACCATTCATCAAGATACTTCGACCACTACATCAAAATATATAAGGCGCATATAGTGTAATATCGTGGATATAAAAAAAAACGAGTGATAAACAGTATTCTTAATCAATTTTAAAATGTCTAACTATATATGTATAAAATAATATCCGTAAATTAAAAAACAATTTTTTTTTACTTCCTTGACGCCATTTAGTTTCTAATCAAATTTTAAAATGTTATTTTATTCTATGCGCTGGAATGATGCGGGTTCATTAGAATATATGATTTAGTTTAAAATTCAGATGATAAAACAAATTGTATTAAGAAAGAGAGGCAAATTACCATGGTAATGATTAAGTAGTTTTAGGGCTCTATTGTTGCTTATTTTATCCGACTTCTGAAAGAAACGTGCTTTAAATTTTTAAATTTCATTAAATTTGTATAAAAGTAATAAACCAAAAAATGAATACGCTATTATTATTATTATTATTATTATTATTATTATTTAACTAAGCACATTTTCTATAATTTCCAGATATTTAAAAATAGTTTTTTTTTAATCTATCTTCTGCCAATTAAAAGCTATTCTTAGTTCAAGTTATGAAATGATTTTATAAGCAAATACTGTTTAGCATTTTAAATTTAAACAAACTGATGCAACGAAAATAAAATTGAAAATTTTATTTAAGGCAGTAACTATGAGTGTAGAAATAGTTTTGATAAGGCATAAAACCATCAAACATCACATGGTCACCATTCTTTATGCTTACACAAGCTGTTTTTACAGAGGCAAAACTCTCTATACAGTAGCGCCACTCAGTACAAGCCAGAATAATCAATGGATGCAGGAAGGTTTGTGTACAAAATCCCTATATATTTCCTACTCATCCAATAACCCCAGACTAGTTTCGAGCTTGTGGCTTTCATCAGTGAGGAGCTTTGGATCTGAGTGCATTATACCTAGATCTTAGAATCCAATGCAACCCTCTCAGATCCAAGGCTCCCCCTAATGAAAGCCACAAGCTAGAAACTAGACTGGGGATATTGTATGAGTAGGCACTATATAGGGATTTCCAACTATTATCAATCCATTGCAAAATAAGGGTTTTTCCAAATTCAATCCAACTTCTCTGACTTCTAGCCTCTCCTCTCCAAATTGCCCCAATGCACTTTCTTATTTCATTCATCTATCTTACATGTAATCTCTTTCTAGGTCTTTTCCAATCTCTTGGAATCCCATTTAAGATTTCAACTGTCCATCTATTACCATCTCTTCTAGAAATATGTCATTCATGAAATGAGTATGATTTGAAACCAAATCAATATTTGTAATAGTTATTTTGTATAGATCAGGAATATTACATGCATACTTTGGTGAAGTAATTAGCAACAATTCAAATGAGTCAGTTCAGTTGGTAATGAACAGATGATTTAGCTGGTTAAACCCTTTTAATATTTATAACAATCACTCACTGAACAGTTGAGGATCATTTTTCCAATTCATTCATACTGGGAACTTTGAAATTCCTTATCATGGAATTGATAATAGCTGGCATATTTTAGAATAAAATTCCATTATAATTTTTTTAAAATTTACATCTTCTATTTTAGGATAAATTCTCACACATTAGCACAAATTATAAATGAAATGTTGAAAGTCATTCACCCTCTTTTCTCAACATTTGGAAATTAAAATCCATAGAGCATAGACCACAAGACCAAAGTTATTACAACAGGCAAAACTCTCTATACATATTGCCATTCAATGCGAGCCATAGTAATTAATAGATGCCAGAAGACTTGTGCATAAAATCCCCATCTAGTACCTACTCATCCAATATCCCCAGACTAGTTTCTGGCTTGTGGCCTTTGTCAGTGAGGAGCTAGGTGCAGTGAAGATCACAAGCCAGAAACTAGTCTGGGGATATTGGATGAGTAGGCACTAGATGGGGGATTTTATGCACAATCCTTCTGGCATCCATTGATTATTATGGTTTGCACTGAGTGGCAATATGTATAGAGTTTTGCCTGTTTTAATAACAGTTAAGAGCAAGCATCAGAAATGGTGATTATGTGATGTTTATTGGCTTAAGACCAAAGTTAATTGGTTAGGAATTCTTTGACACTTGGTAAATTGCTTTTATCATGCTTTTTTAAAGATTTATTTGATATGGTCACTTTATTTATTGATAATATTCAGTCTGTTTAAAAAAAGGTTTTTGGATTAAAGATAGATGAGATTTCATTATTCCTACAAAAGGCTTTAAGTATGTATTTACTGCTATTGGATCTCAAAAGTATTGATTATTTATAAAATGATTTATACCATTATTAATGATAAATGCTCAAAAATTGAAAAAAATTATAAAAGACTATCTTCCTTTAAAATATATTCACCTTAGCAAATAGTAGTTAATTAAACGAATTAATAAAATCATCTTGTACAATTATATAGTGTTGGACTCAAAAAATTAAAAACTTCATTATTTGAAGTTTGGTTATCATAAATTACATAGTCTCTGGAATACTATCGTTAACATCAAGAATTATATCAAACTCTCCATACAGTAGTGCCTCCTAGTGCACACCATAGTTAGCAATGGATGCAAAGTTTGTGCATAAAATCCCTATCTGCCTATTCATCAATATCCCCAAACTAGTTTCTAGCTTATGGCTTTCATTACTGAGGAGCCTTGGATCTGAGAGCACTGCACTTAGATCTTAGGATCCAATGCAACACTCTAGCAATCATCATTTAATTTTTTTGTGAACTGTAACCAAAATGAAAATACAATAATGTTTTCAATCTAAGCTCATTCAACTTGTATAGACATACACCTCTGAATTCAATTCAGTATCTATACATTTTTGTGCTTTTGGTTCTTTAATAACCATTGTCATCATCATCCCATGGGCAAAATTTGCTATTATATCACTAGACATCACATGATCACCATTTCTTACTCTTACCCAAGCTGTTAAAACAATAGCAAAGTATCATACGGTACTGTATAAGAATAGGAAATGGTGATATGATCCAGAAATGTAGCTGTCTTATCCAAATGTGGATAACAAATAGAAAGTTTATGATAGTTCATATAAAAATAGCAATTATTATTAGCACTACTAATGAATTCTATAAAATGCATGAGTTTATTAAATATTTGTACATTTAAATTAAAAATAAAAGCTTTTTTGTTATAAATAATCAAAATAAGAGTCACAGATCACATGACCCTATTCTCTTAAGCTTGTAAGTTATGAACAATGAGGATTGCCAATTCCTCAACAAGCTTGTTGAGGAATTGGGCAATCCTCATTGTTCTTTTTTGTTATAGTTTTGAAAAAATGAACTAAACAGCATATAATCTACATTTTATTATTTTCAATCATTTTCAATTCACTGTCAGATACCAAGTTTAATTCAATTCCTGCAATTCATAGTTTGGCTTCACATTATTTTGGCAAACTTTCTTATCTCCATCTCACATATAAGTCTTTTATAATCTCTTGAAATACAATCCAAAATTTCCGTTATTTATCCATTATCATTTTATCTAGTAATATGTCTAGCCCAATTTTATTCCTGTATCTTAATTCTTTTCAAAAAGGTTAGTAATACATTTGTTTTCTCATCCTATTTATTTCACTTTTTATCCCGCCTAGTTACTCTCAGCAAAATCTCTTCACATTTTTTTCCATATAGTCTAAAGTCTTTGAATTGTTCTTCTTTTAAGTGATCAAGTCTGAGATCTATAAATAATTGTTGGACAAATACAGTAATTAAACATCTTTTTTTGAAGCATATATACATATAGGCATAAACAGAAGCAACACTCTCCATACAGTATCACCACTCAGTGCTATCCAGAGTAATCAATGATACAGAAAGGTTTGTGAATCCTTATTTAGTACCTACTCATCCAATATCCCCAGGCTAGTTTCTAGCTTTTGGCTTTCATCAGTGCTCTCAAATCCAAGGTTCCTCACTGATGAAAGCCACAAGCTAGAAACTAGTCTGGGGGTATTGGGTAAGTAGGTACTAGATAGGGATTTTATGCACAAACCTTCTTGCATCCACTTATTACTCTGGCTTGCACTGAGTGGTGCTATTGTATGGAGAGTTTTGCCTCTGTGTAAACAGCTTGCGTAAGCATAAAGAATGGTGATCATGTGATGTTTAGTGGTTTAATACATATAGGCATAAATTATTTGTACCAAAAGCACTCCATTCAAGTTTAATTTTATGATTAATTTTATTCACTATGGTTTCATCTGACCAAAGTATTTATAATTGCTAAATTTTCTAATTCATTTTTTCCCATTTTCTAGAATGCCTTTGGTTATATTATTATACTTTCATCTGATGCTTTTTGACATTTCATAAGCCCCTGAAGCATTATCTGTAAAAACAATGGCATCATCTGCAAAATCTAACTATATGTAGTCTCTGTTTATTTTTATTTCTTTAGTTTCCCATTTTAATCCACATGTTGCTTTCTATAAAACTGCTACAAAAACTTTTGCAGAGATGAAATTCACCTTGTTGAACTTATTGTCATTACGTAGCCTAATCGCTGTTTGATTCTAATGAATATTCTTTAGAAATTCGAAATATTCTGGATCTATGTCTTGATATCCCAAAATTTCAATCATTGCAAAAAATGCCCGTAGAATCAAATGCTATCACATGATCTATAAACACAAAGTATAATAACAAACTCATATTCATTGAGACTTTCTTTAACTTCATGTAATATCTGAAAATGACATATTATGCTATAATAATTTTTAAATCCAGTTCATTTTAATAGCCAGTTTGAATCCAGTGTTTCTTGTAGCTAATTGCAAAGATTTTAATAAGTATCTTGAAAACACCTTTTTTTAAAAAATATTGAATAGTAAAATGGAATTAAGAGGTTATTCAATGCATAACTGTATGATTTCTAGTTTTGAAGTCCAAGCTTCAATCTGGAGTTGAGAATTTAATACACAACCATCTGGTAGTCACTAATTACTCAAGCCTACTATAGATGTCAGTAGTTTGGAGTTGGGAATTTAATACACAACCATCTGGTATTCACTAATTACTCAAGCCTACTATAGATGTCAGTAGAGAACTAGTCTTGGTTTATCATATATTAAAAGATTTATTATTTTTAATACAAAAACACAAAAGAAATAATGACAAATGAGAAGTTTTAGGAGGATTATACAAACCAACCTATGAACTTAAAATGTCCACATATTTCATACAGTGTTTGTTTAAATAGTTTGACTTATTACATTGATTTTTTTATTATAAATTCTTCAGCATAATTCAACAATTTGCCTAATTGTAACCTATTATATTTTAATCTCTCATATGTTCTCAATAAAAGTAATCAATGTTACCTGTCTTTATAGTATCTTTGAACTAATCTTTATGATAATGTTGTTGCACAAACATATAATCCCATTTTCACATTTAATATAGAGAATTAAAATAATTGAGAGAGTGCAAATTTCTCAAGCGCTTATAACTACAACTAGCTATTGGCTAGTTGTAGTCATAAGTGCTTGAGAAATTTGCACTCTCAAATATTTCAATATCGACTGCGCTTTAAATATTATTTACATATATTGCTGCAAATAAATAACATTGAAAACTACTGCGTAGTAAATCGAAAGATTTCACGCTGTATGTTCATAATTTGAGCTCAGTCAGTTAAGTGCGAAGATATTTAAGATTCACCCTTTCAAATATAAGTACTTTGGACTGGCTTGGATATATATAAAGACAAGTAAAGAAGAGAGTGGAACCGCTCTTTTCTTATTAAATTCTCTATCCCAGTGCTTAAGATTTGATTGGCTAGTTGTAGTCATAAGCGCTTGAGAAATTTGCACTCTCTCAATTATTTCAATATCGACTGTGCTTTAAATATTATTTATAAAGAATTAATTAATACCATGAAAGTCTCATACTGCAATGGCTTTTTATCAACCTAAATGACTAAAGATAAATGATTTATAACAAAAAAATGGAAATGAAATGAAAGAACAGAGAAAAGATAAATATATTCTTTGTATTGGAAATAGTAATCAACTGTTGATAGGCGAAGAGTATATACCAGGGGTGGCCAAGACATTAACTGCAGTCGATTGTGAAGCTGATATGAACATTGACAAATTATAGTGATAAATTTAGATCTGATTTGAATATAAAAAATAATAAAAAAAGTGAAAATTCAAAATTATTCTTGTTTAGAAATAGTTAAATTTAAAATATCTGTTGTTATTATTGATCTGCCAATATGTCATTTCCTGGTAACCCATAGAGGTTTCTCTCACTTGGACATGGTCTTCCCACAATATCATAGGGATAATGACACTTTGTTCCACATTTTAAACCAGTGTACCATTCTCCAATATTTCAGAGACCTAATTAACTCCATATATATAATCCCAAAAGCACTCCTTACCACTCTCATCTCCAGCATTGGTAGTGGAGTTTCCAAGCATAAGGATAATAACATATTTACTGTTCACTTATTGGACCATTAGGTGCACAATGATTTATGATCCCATCACACATAACCAATGTCAACTGCTTGTTGCAAAACTCCAAGCCATCAAGGAAAAAGACAAAAGGCTTGCACCATCTTTCATCTTTGATGCTATGTGGAATCTAGTTTCAATGGAAGAACTACTATAGCGAGAACTGCTTGGCTCTTTGACCATCCCTTAACACTAAGCATTCATATGTTACACATGTATCAACATGACTAAGATTTGTTCCTTTGACTAATGTAAATTCCCTTATATACCTAATAAAGTTATTGAGAAAAAAAATAAACCCAGGTTGGAAGAAGCTGAAAAGAATTAAATACAGTTCTAAAACAATAGTTTTCTTCCTTCTCTCCATGATTTTTTTTTAATTCAGGATCAGTTATAGAAAATAATTATTTATAGATAATTTAATAATTGTAACTTGGTAAATATTTTATAAAGCAACATAGGAAAATTGTAATACTAGAGGGAGCTGAGGTAATTTAATAGTAGTCTTAGTAAAATATCTTTGACAGTTCATATCTTATAGAAAAAAAATCAACAGTTCGTAAGTATCTTCTAAAAACTTCACCAATATTTGTAAATACCTAAAAAGACTTTATTAAAAAAAAAGTATCAATTCGCAAATACATTCTAAAAAAACCAGGACTTCGAACCCTTATTTTTTTCTGTTTCAGTTTTCCTTCTGACAAAAATAACGTTTTTTTTTTCTGGTTTCCGGTTCAAAGCCCCGAAAAAAAAATGTAGTCACCTTCAGGTACACTTTCACCAAAAAAGGCACCTCCAGTGTCTAAAAGTTTGGCCACATGTTCTTAGTTTGGTATTTATTAGTTATACTTGAAAATCATTTTACTTCTTGCCAATTATCATTTACAAAATTGGTCTGAATTCAGAATAAAATATTCTAATAAATAACAGAAAAACAAAATATCTTTTATATATTATTAGTCTAAATGAAAAAAATGTATATACTATTAAATCTATGAACAATAAAAAATTTCAGCAAATGATTGAATTATTCCTACATATTTTATAAGAAACAGGAAAAGAAAAACAGAAATCATTGATGTTTGCATGATAAGGCTATAAAGAAGTCAAGCATTGGTGGACGAGAGGTCAGTGACAGCTGTTTTACCAGCAGTTGTCCCAGGTTAGCGGGTTCACTTCCCAGCTGATGCTATGACACATGAGAAAAAAAAGGCTATAAAGAATGTAATAATAGCATTAATATATATATATATATAAGATATTCGGAATTATATGCTATCAATTTTTATAATAAATAAGCAAAATCATATATAAAAGCTATATAAATATATTAAAAAAATAATTATGTATGAAAAGCATTTTTCAGCATATGGTTTTGTGCTTTTTCAAATGTTAATCATCTATTTTAATGTTAACCAATTATTTCATATATAACACCATCTAGTGTTCCATAATGGAAAAAAAGTAACAACTATAACAAAATACAAGATCACTAAAATAGAATAAAACCTTTATATAGAGATCCAATATAACTTCAAAGAATTGGCTATATAATGAAACATTATACATAATAAATAATATGTACATTATACAACTTTATATACAACCATTAGAAACCAGTAACCACCTAAACATACCAATATAGATAGTAATCAATATTTCTCACTGTTGTCAAGGCAACCTCTCTTCTTTTAATAATATATATATATATTCACATTGATCATTCCCTAGGTTTTGGCTTCACGATTTTATTCCATCAAAATATTGCATTGAATTATTTGTCAATCTTTCTCTCATCCTGATTAAAGTAGTAGTATAAATACCACTCTCCAACAACAACATTAAACACATTTTCTTATCATCTTTCTTTCCCTAAGAAAGATCTGCTTAAATTTCCCACCACCTATATGAATTATAGCAAAGAATATTGTTTGTGAATTAATACCTTAATGCAGACAACCTGTCTGTGTGGAAAATTGCTCCCGATCTGTATGCAGCTAAATTTTTTGGACCTACACTGAAAATTTTCAAAAAAGGCTCTTTTTAATATCTAGGTAAATAAAAAGAGACGAAATATTAAACTGTTGGGAGTAATTGGATGAATCTAGAGACGAAATTTGAGACATTAGCTGAAAATTTAGAAGACAGTCTATGGAATTTTCCTGCACTTCCTAATATGATCAATTATGGATTTAAATAGAGTAATTATCATATAAATAGAAAACCTTGTTTTGTTTTAATTATGACATTTGTGATATAATAATTAAGTTGTTATAACGGGTTATTACATAACTTTAATCAGAAGGGAAAACCTTGAAATCCACTGCAGATTTTTGAGCAAAGAGAAAATTTCGATCTTGAGGAAGGAAACAGAGAATATTGCCTATAATTGATCGATTTGAATTTTCGCCGAGAGAGAAATGATTATGTTAAACGTTATGCGAATACTAAAATATCTTAGCTATGTGAGGGTCAATGGAGGATTAGATGGATCGATTCATAACAAGATTTAGATTTTAGAACAAATATTTAATTCGGTGATTGCAAAATAGTTCAATACAAACCAAAGAAAAAAGGAAGAAATTGAGAACAAAGATGAGCTTATTAATTGATTCTGGAATTATATTTTTGTTCATAATCAAATTTAATACTTTGTAATGATTTAGAATGTAGATGGGTTGTTGTTGTTTTTTTTAATTATATGCCCAGAACTATAGTTTCGTGATCAGTTATAAAGATTGTCAAAAAAGATATTGGCTTTTTTGGAGAACGAGTATTCCTCTAAATTTGTTGCTAAGGTTTATACATTTAAATTTTAGAGTAATTATCAATTATAATGCAGATGAACTCATGGATATACTTCTCCATTTATTGCGAAAATCATTTATAGAGAGATCATCATATGCGGGGAGGGGGGAGTTTTATTTATAAGTTGACTATGGTTAAAATTTTAAGTGTAGTGATAAATTAAGTGTATGATGATCAAAAATAATATAGATATTGGAAATGGTAATAGAAAAATCAACATCGGAAAAAAATTAAATGGATCAATCAGAGAGGAGTTAATTTTGGTATAGAAGATGGAATTAGTACAGAAAAACATTATCACCCAAATTCAAAATATGACATATTGAACTTTATTAGTTTAGCAGAATAGAAAATAACAGATAATTTAAAGATGTTGTTAATAAATTGATAGATCAAAAGTTTGCTGTATAAATATAAAATAATTATAATGAAGAATGAATAAAGTTCGTAATAAGAATCAGCTGATCCATATATATTCTAAAATGATGAAAGTTTTTCTACTCTTGCAGTAAGGATGTTGTAATTGAAAAATAGGAATATTCAAAATAGAAAAGATAAAGAGGCTTATTAACTATATATAAATAGTGAGGAGTGCCAAAGCATGAAACCATGGTCAGGGGTTTGGGGAGGGGTTTCTGACAGAGATATTTTAAGTGCTGGCTCTGGCTAAGCATTTATCATAAAGCTTGTAGAGGAATTGGCAATCCTCACTATTTATAACTTAGAAGCTTAAGAGATAGGGTCATGTGATCTATGAATTGATCTATGACTTTTATTTTGACTAACTATATATAAACTTATTATAAATTACTGTAAAAGTGTGATATAAAATTTGGAATTATTGGGTCCAGTTTTTGGTGGCAAACGGATATTCCTTTGGAGTTTTTCTTTTCATTTATCCCTGCAATTTTTAGTTTCATATAACAAATATTAGATGTGAAGAGATTGTGTAATAGATGACATATTAAACGTTAGTGTTAAACGTACTTCATGCAATATTACTTGCTAAAGCAAATTAAATAAAATTAAAGTTAGAAAGACTCTTGAAAAATAAAATTTTGATTTTGTTGCAGAATACAATTTTTTTGAAAAAAACGATTTTTTATTTTTATTTAGATCAAAATAAACTTGCTCTGAAGAAAACTGCAGGTCAGTCAAAACGTAGGTGTAAGTGTATGTACAAATAAAAAGTTTTGCTAAAAAGTGTTTGAAGTTTGGATAAATTGTATTTATAGGATATTATGGCAAACATAAAGAAAAGTGTGATTTTGGTAATATTTACTAGAAGAATGTTATTTTCTTTATTGGTGCAAACAAACAATTTAATAAGCAATTATAATAAATCAATAAATTTGATAGAAATCTTGGGATTCAAGAGATGAAATCCTTAAATGTAGATTAAAAAAAATTGTCTTTCCTCAGATTGATGGTAACTGTAGGATTTTAGGAAGATTCCTTTTGTGAGTTGTCCCTTAATTGTATATTTGGGGAATTATGCAGCCCTGACTCAATTTAGTCTAATATGTAGATGAGTTAAACAGGTAATTTCTTTGAAATATTGCACTGAATAACAAAAAACAATTATATTCGAGTATTCTGATTTAGGGTAATGGTGTCTTAATTTGTTTAAATAATCTTTCAGAATAAGTTTTTTGTTTTAACTGATCCATTTGATTTTTAAACTTTTTTTACAACTTTTCTGAAAATCAGTTATCCTTTGATGAAGCATTTGGGGTACTTTAGTTATTCTAGATGTTAAAATGTGAGATCTAGATAGTTTGGTATTAAGGCACTAAATGTGTGAATTTTAGACGTTTAATACCAATCCTACCTTAATGGGATGATGGAGACTATGGTAATTAAAGAACCAAAGACACCAAAATGTATGGATCCTGAACTGGGTTCAGGTCTGTATGACTGTACAAGTGAATGAGCTTGGATTGAAAACATTATTTTCACTTTGGATTTATAACTTTATAGTTACCCAAAAAGATAAAAGGTGGCTGCTAGAGGGGTGCATTAGATCTTAAGATTTTGGTGCAGTGCTCTCAGATCCAAAGCTCTTCACTGAACTAGTCTGGGGATATTGGATGAGTAGGAACTAGATAGGAATTTTATGCACAAATCTTGCCTCCATTGATTACTGTGGCTTGCAATGGATGGCACTACTGTATGGAGAGTTGTGCCTCTGTAGATACAGTTTGATGACTACTCACCATGTTTTAAGCCAATAAACATCACATGACCACCACTTCTTATGCTTGTGTATAACTGTTGTTAAAACAGGCAAAACTCACTATACGTATTGCCACACACAGCAAGCTAGAGTAATCAATGGATACCAGAAGGCTTGTGCATAAAATCCCCATCTAGTGCCTACTCATCCAATATCCCCAGACTAGTTTCTGGCTTGTGGCCAAAATGTATGGGTACTGAACTGAGTTTGGACCCATATGACTATATAAGCTAATGGGCTTGAATTGAAAACATTAAGGTGTTTTCAGTTTAAGACTCATAGTTTTGTAGTTAAGTGGAGATAAAAGGTGGCTACTGGAGGGTTGCATTAGATGCTAAGATCTAGGTGCAGTGCTCTCAGATCCAAGGCTCCTCACTGACGAAGGCCACAAGCCAGAAACTAGTCTGGCAATATTGAATGAGTAGGCACTAGATGGGGATTTCACAAGCCTTCTGGTATCCATTGATTACTCTAGCTTGCCGCATGTGGCAATACATATAGTGAGTTTTGCCTATTTTTTACTCACCATGTTAATGAATTTTTGTGATTAATTAGTCATTCTTTAGTTGACTATTTATTTTTTGTATTTTCCAGAAAAGGTGTTGAAAATGGAGATATTTTATTGTAATTTATTGTTTTATTTGTATTATAATTAAAGATTTTACTTTTGCACATTGATTGGCTTTATGATTTTAAGGCCACAAAATTTCAAAATTAATTCGGATTAGCCGTGATTGTGTTCTGGCCTTGTATCGAAAGTACTGAGGTGAAATTTGTCCAAAGGTAACAACTATTAGTGGAAATATGCAAGAATATTTTTATTAAACTGTAAGCAGCAGATTCGTTAAATAAGGCTATTTTTTTTAAAGATATTTTAATTTATAAAAACATTGCAGCTATATAAATTAAATATTAGTTGTCAAGCATTGGTGGTCGAGAGGTCAGCGACAATCGCTTTACAAGCAGTTGTCCCGGGTTAGCAGCTTCGTTTCCCGGCTGATGCTATGACACATGAGAAAAAAAAATATTAGTAATTATAAAAAAAATTACTGAAATATTATCTACAATAAAAATAAAATATTTTAACATTTTGAAATTTATTATTGAAGCCTCTTATACATAGTAAGCTTACTTCCAATCTAATGCGTTTCAACAAATATAATTTTTTTTCTTTACTATTTCATTAGTAGTGCACCAGCTTTCACATCCTCATGCACATCTCTCCAATGCCAACCAATATGACTAGGTTCATTATTTTTTTTATTTGGTTATCTTGCTGATTTTAAGAATTTTTCTATCTACTTGTTATTAATTTTTTATTTCTCTCTACCTACTTATTTATTCAATGCCACTCAAGTCTCACTCCAAACTATATTTTAGTTGTATTTCTTTGTGCATATTATTTTTATGACTCATCTAATGTTAGATCTTATATCCTATTTTTTCATCTTTAATTTGTTGAATTGGTTAAATTTTGAACAAATATTAAGTCCGAACTCAATTGAGTCGTACTATGCATTTGAGCCAATGGGTTTAATCATACCATTTGTGTATTAATAAACTGTATAATTCATATAAACAAGGCAAAACTCTCCATACAGTAGTGCCATCTTGTGCCAACCAGAGTAATCAATGGATGCCAGAACGCTTATGCATAAAATCCCTATCTAGTGCCTACTCATCCAATATCCCCATACTAGTTTCTGGCTTGTGATGTTTAGTGTTAGAATTCATATACTGATTCTTACAAATGTAGATGAATGATTAAATCCATATATAGTTGTAAAAAAATAATAATTGTTTTTTAATTATTTCTTAACTAAGACTAATACTGCTGATCATCATTAAATCTCATACCGCTTATTTAACCATTTTATCCAGATTATATTTCCTGACTACCATATATTAAATCAGGGTGCTGTATTTTAATTTTCATCCACAATTATTTTTGTGGGCTTAAACTATGCCATCCCTTATCTATGTGCCACTTTTATTTTGAAAAATATTTATAATTATATTACCTTCAAGCAATTCTATCCCAATTATAAATCGTTAACATCTCAGCATTTCCCCAACGCAGAACACGATTCTCCAAGATTAAAAGTGAAACGTTCAGTTATGCACCTAATAGCAGTCAACTATATATAATTATATAATAAAAAGGACTATGATTGGTATCTATCTGAATAAATATTGATTTCATATACATAAACATTGATGCATATTGGAAAGAACATTTGAGCAAATTGTTTCGAAAATTAAAATTTAACTACAAGTATTAATATTTTGCCTTTTCCAATTCATTAATTTCTGATGTACATACATTCTGTCTTTATACAATAATTTCAAAAATAATTCAAATAATAACAATAAAACGACCAACCTCTCCATACAGCAGTACCACCAAGTGCAAGCCTTTGTAATTAATGGATGCAGAAAGATTTGTGTTCTTCCATCCATTGATTATGAAGGCTTGCACTTGGTGGAGCTGTTGTATGGAGAGTAATTCTTAATAACAGGATGTGTAAGCATATGAAATGGTGATCACATAATGTGTTGGTTTTAGTAACAATAAAAGTGACATATTTACATTCTTCCATATATTAGTAATTGTAATACAAAAAACAACTAAAATATTATGTACAATAAAAATATTTTGTCATATTTGAAATTATTTTAAGTACTGGATATCTCTTATTCACATATATATAATTTTAAAAAAGAGCATATAACTTAATTGCCATTGGATGCCAGAATCAATCCTGGGGTCCTGATCCCACGTCGGACCCTCTACCAACTACATCAAATGGCATAGGGTATATATATATATATAATTAAAATGTTTTACCATGGCTTATTTAATAACTGTAAGTTTACTTTTAATCATAGGATATATAATTCTGCTTTGTCTTATACTAGGATTACCTTTGGTTGCAGATAAAATTGAAATTCTTAGTTCATGGCTGATAAATGTCCATCCCTTATTTGTTAATTTCTGTCTTCTTAGTGTTGATAATTTCCAATTTGTTGATAGGCTTTATAATAGCAAGTAACTAAAAAATACTTCCATTATGAATAGGCAAAATCTACATCTGAAAGTGACATTATTTGTAGACTTATAACAAACATATATCTGTTCAATTGAGAGATCTTAACGTGGCTGAAGCTATGGATGAAGCATTTCTAATGTTTTTTTGCATGACTTTTATGGTTTCCATTCTCCAAAAATTTATTATTATAACAAATGTTTAGTCTAATACATATTCCTAATAGCAGTACTCATTTTAACACAAATATCTGTCATCTACTATAATTTGGAATCTTTTTATGTACTGATGGAATTATTTATCTTGCTTTATGTGCTTCATGCTCTTTATGTATATTTTGACTTTTGATCCATATATTCTTTTTGTTTGTTTTCTGTATATATAGCTATGCCAACTGCATAATGAGAACACATCTTATTACTCTGTTCCAATTTCTTTTTCTTTTTTTTTTTTACATTCTACATTTATTTCTATCTTCTAATTATTACTAATTAGCTGTTTTTCAATCATCATCTGATTACTACATTTAACTTTAATTAAACAAATAGATTTTTTTAAAAAAAAAATATTTACAAGCATAAATAAAATTTATATCTAATTTTTGAAAATTTATGTTTATCTTTTACAACCTTGATTATATACTTTTATTAATTATATGCTTGTGTTCACTTTCATTTTCTCTAGAAGAAAATATAGGTTATTTCCTTTCTCCTAAGCTAATAATTTAAAAATCAGAGAATACTGGACCTATTTGACGTTAACAATTATTTTTCCAGCTTTTGGACAATAGCTAGACATATAAATTTTAGAATATGTGTAAATTTTACAAATCTATTAATTCTATATTTGATTTTCTAAAAAAATAAAATAATTTTCATCCTCTTATTTAAAAAGCTTACTACGAGTGTGTACATAAGTTTAGTCAAAACAAAATCTAAATTTCTCTTTTATTTCTTTTCTACCTTTTAGTTTCTTCCCTCATGTTCTTTAACTGCACTTTTTTATTCTTGATATTTCTAATTATATCAACAATGTCATATTTTTGTGTATCTACACATACTAAAATGCATTTATTTATCGTAAAAGAAAACACTATTATGTGATTTAATTTTTGATATATATGATTCGCATCAGCACCCATTTTATTACCTGCGATATCTAGTAAACTATTATCAACATTATTTTTTTCCTATTAAAGTCTGCTTTCCCATAATAAACTCATTCACTAAACATCACATGATCACTATCTCTTATACTAGCACATCATTGTTATCAAACAAGGCAAAACTCTCCATACAGTAGTGCCACCCTGTGCCAACCAGAGTAATCAATGGATGCCAGAAGCCACAAACTAGTCTGGGGATATTGGATGAGTAGGCACTAGATAGAGATTTTATGCACAAGCCTTCTGGCAGCCATTGATTACTCTGGTTGACACAACATGGCACTACTGTATGGAGTTTTGCCTTGTTTAATAAACTTATTCACAAATTATCAAAAAAATTTTATCTTTACTTGTTTTAGTATATTCTATTAGCTTTATATATATACCTTTTTTGTCTGTTTTCCTAATTCTCTTTTATTTCCTTATATAACTTATTTCTGAAATTTATTTTATGAACAAGATTATTTGTAATCCAATATAATCCAAATACTTATTATTAGTAATGATTTATGGATATACTTCAAATGAATGGAAGATGCTTTGGCACTTTTTATATTTATAAATTTTTTTAAAAGCTTCATCAATACTTTTTTGCATAGTTTCACGATCCCATACTGCCAACTAAAGATTTATTTTGAGTTTTGAATAGGACAAAATCAAGACGTCTATCACGAGAATCTCTAAATATATATGCCACTATGACAATCCTGTAATAATCCGAAATAAGATTCCGCTACAAAGTAATGTTCTGTATATTTGGTGTGAAGACAGGGTCAAATAGGGATGATGACAAATTTACAAAATGAGTAGGTTACAAAGTATATTCCTGAAAATGAAACAAAGATCCAAGTAGTTGTGAACACCCTGATTAAGACAATCTGATCTAATATTGATATTAATATCACTTATCACAATGGCAAGATCTATGTTTAAGACTTCAATAATCCCTCTTAATTCATTTACAATTTTAGATATTTGTTCCTGCCATGATCTATACAGAGCCAAGATAGTAAACTTCTTTGATAAAAATATAATATTTAGTATAATATATATTCATTAGGATTATTTTGGGGGGATTAAATGAGTTACAAAGTATGATCTATAAAATAGCATACCTCCTCCAGAAATTTTACTAAGTCTTGGAGAAAATAATACAACTATATCCTTTAATATTGTAAAGTAGATCCCATTTTAAAAATAAACCAAAAATTTGTCAAAATATTTTTGAATATTTCCAATGCTCAAATGATATATCTTGAATTTATGTTCATTTACTACATCCAAATGATTCACATTCTTACATGGATTATCATATTTTCAACATCATTTTGAAAAGTCATCTTCACAATTAATTCTAATAATTTCACCCCATCATCTTTTTCTCATTAAAATTTTACCATGTTCAAACAATAAATATTTAAATTTAAACAGGCAAATCTCTCCATACGGTAGTGCCACTCAGTGCAAGCCAGAGTAATCAATGGATGCCAGAAGGCTTTTGCATAAAATCCCTATCTAGTGCCTACTCATCCAATATCAACAGACTAGTTTCTGGCTTGTGGCCTTCGTCAGTGAGGAGCCTTGGATCTGAGAGCACTGCACTCAAGGCCACAAGCCAGAAACTAGTCTGGGGATATTGGATGAGCAGGCACTAGATAGGAATTTTATGCACAAGCCTTCTAGCATCCATTGATTACTCTGGTTAGCACAAGGTGGCACTACTGTATGGAGAGTTTTGCCTGTTTAATAACAGTTATGAGTAAGCATAAGAAACGGTGATCATATGATGTAATATTTACATTTCTTTTCTTTTGTAATTTGTTGAGCTTTCTAGTAGTTTTTTTCTTTCAAAAGACAAGTTTTCATTTATAAATATGTGTTTATTATTTGTAGTTTCTAGGGAAATATCAGAAAAAGTTAATTTACATATTTCGGCATTTAGTAAAAGTTGATTTTTATTATTTTATTTACAAATGAGACAACAACATTTGAATGTTTTTATTTAGTTTAACATATCTTAATTATTTAACATATCTCTTGGTGAAAAATCCACCATATCTAGTTTTTCTATGCTATTCTGTATATATTTAGATTTTCATCATTATTGTATTCAATTCCCACATTCTTGTCCAGATGTCATTGTTCAAAGTCCGCAATCTGCTTCGTTTTTTGATGGTATGATCAGTTAGAAGAGTAACATCATACATTAGTGTTCCAACAACAATAAGTCAATCGATTAATCATATAAGAACATATTAATAACAATCCAATGATAATGCAGACATAGGCTTGAACAATTGTCTCATTATTTTAATTAGATAAAGTGTTACAAAACAAGGCAAAACTTTCCATACAGTAATGCCACCCTGTGCCAACCAGAGTAATCAATGGATTCCAGAAGGCTTGTGCATAAAATCCCTATCTAGTGCCTACTCACCCAATATCCCCAGACTAGTTTCTGGCTTGTGTCCTTCGTCAGTGAGGAGCCTTGGATCTGAGAGCACTGCACCTAGATCTCAGGATCTAATGCAACCCTCCAGCAGCCACCTTTTATCTCTACTTAACTACAAAACTACGAGATGAAATTGAGAACACAATAATATTTTCAATCCAATCTCAATAGCTTATATAGTCATATGGGTCTGAAATCAGTTCAGCACCCTTATATTTTGGTGTCTTTGGCTCTTTAACAACCACAGCCACCACTATCCTATTAAGTAGGATTGGTGTTAAACCCATAAACATCACATGATCACAATCTCTTTTACTAGCACATAATTGTTATCAAACAAGGCAAAACTCTTCATACAGTAGTGCCAACCTATGCCAACCAGAGTAATCAATGGATTCCAGAAGGCTTGTGCATAAAATCTCTATCTAGTGCTTACTCATTCTAAATCCCCAGACTAGTTTCTGGCTTGTGGACTTAATCAGGGAGGATCCTTGGATCTGAGAGCTGCTGGAGGGCTGCATTAGATCCTAAGATCTAGGTGCAGTGCTCTCAGATCCAAGTCTCCTCACTGATGAAGGCCACAAGCCAGAAACTAGTCTAGGGATATTGGATGAGTAGGCACTAGATAGGGATTTTATGCACAAGCTTTCTGGCATCCATTGATTACTCTGGTAGGCACAGGGTGGCACTACTGTATGGAGAGTTTTGCCTTGTTTGATAACAATTATGTGCTAGTATAAGAGATGGTGATCATGTGATGTTTATGGGTTTAACTTCTGATAGATTTATTTTACCTAAAACAATTTTTCTTACAAATACTATATCATTTAACATCATTTTTTCCACAAGTTTCATTACCCAAACAGGATTGTATACCTATGTATCTAAAAATATTATATTTTGCAATCTTTCCTCATATTTTGTATCAGAATTTCAAACAACAGAACAATAAAACTGTAGGAACAAGTATTATGTACCATAAAAAATAAATACATGAATGTTTATGCAAGATCTTTTTTGATCTAGATATGATCACAATATTTCTATCCCATTTTAAAATATTTTTTATTGAAGAGGGTTAATAAGGATGACTTCTACTGACCAGATTTCTATCTTCTCTAGGAGTAATACTACCACTAGCAGCGAAATGTAAGAATCTGGGTTAAGTTTTATTTTTACAAGAGACAATACTGTACATATTTTTTCAATATTAACAATAATCTGATGTCTTTGCACCATATTATAAAGTTATTTATCAAACTTTTAAATCCTAGATCATCAGATAAATTATTGATCCTAAAAAATAACTTTACATGCCAGCAAACTATATTACAATTGTTAACAATTTGATGTATATAGTAAGTATATATATATATATATATATATATCCAACAATATTTCCTTGATACCTCCATTATTATAATACATCTGATTCTTTGAAACTGTAATAATAAAAATAATAACAAACAATTTTAGTTTCTTTTTTCCACTTTACTAGATAATACAATTATTTATTGCTTTCTAATAAATGCTGTTAATTTTTTTTCACATGTCATAGCATCGGCCTGGAGGCAAACCAGCAATAACCGTCTGCAAAACTGCTTGCTTGCAAGACTGCTGCGCTGAAACTCTCAGCTAACAACGCTTGCTTGTGTGTATAAAGTAAAAGATTTATATAAATGTTAAAAAGATGGAATATAGAGGCTTCAAAAGTTTAAAGTATCCATTTTTAATGAAGTTATATATTTTCATTTGCTTAAATTCATTTAAATCTTTCTTCAAGCTCATTAATGTGTAATAATTGTATACTGACTAGTTTTCTTTTTATTGTGAAGAGAATTATGTGGCTGGTTACTATGCAAGTATATCACTATTGAGAATATATACCCATTCCAACACAATGTGTTTTTAGTATGATTTGTTTTGTAAATCAGTCATTTGTGTTATTTTAATATCTGATTTATTCTTTCATTAATTGTTTTTTTTTTTATTATTATCGTGAATGGCTACAAATAATATAAGAAATAAATTTATTATTCTAAAAATGGAACATCTAAAAGTGATCAAAACAGATAAAAAAAAATTACAAAGACTAGAATTTGAAGCATATCCTTTTCAAAAAAAAAAAGGATGGTGTAACAAAATCCCTTGATTTTTCAAACTATTATCAACATGTGAAGACTTTAGTAAGCAACATATAGATTATTGTAAAGTAAATGATAATGATGGAGGAGGGGGACTCTAAAAGATACATCATACTGGATTAAGAACCCTTAAAATACCAATATTTAAATGATACTTACAAAAAATTAAATTATTTGAGAAATCAATTTAGATCAACCTTTTTTCCATTCAAAAAATGTAATGGAGAATTTTAGTCAGAATACATCATTTACAAATTGGCAACAAGTGAATGTGTTCTTTGTCCTGGTGACAAATTTTTGAAAGTTTTTTATAGTATCTATCCTTATCGAGCTCCTGTTGAATTTTATGACTGAAATACCAATTTAATTAAATCTCATATAAAAAATAAACCAATTATATGCAAGATTGCTTTAAGAAATAATAAAAATGCTTTCACATGAGTTCTACAAATTCAAATACAAAAGAATCAATATTATTGGACAGAAAATAAATAAAATATTGTTTTATCAAGGAGTTGAAACTTTTGGAAATGATAACTAAATTTGTTTTGTTTTTTGATCAAATAAACTCGGCATCCTCGGGTTTATTCTTGTTTAAAACAATTTATGAAGAGCTTTTAATTTTGATTATGCAAAATGTCAAGAAGTTAGTTTTAGATGATATAAAACAACCCAATCATTTAAATTTACCTATAGATTCAACATTAGATTTTTCATATATTGGCTAATTTTTTATCATTGTTGATTATAGCTTTAATCACGACATTAACCTATTGTACTTTTTTTTTTTTATGTTTTTACAAATAGAAAGTCATGGCTGCGAATATTTTGCAATATAATTTATAAATTTCTCTTGGTGAATGAATATCGTCTTGATATTTTCAGATGTAGAAAACAAACTTATTTTACTGTAGCTATAATTCCTACGCAATAATATGCAAAAAAAAAAAAAAAAAATGTTATAACAAAATCAAACCGCTTTTAGTACTAAATATTCTCTCAATTTAATTAAACAATCAGATGTTGATTATTATAAAGTGATTTCTTTTTTTGTATTATACGTTAAATTTTTTTACATTAGCCAAAAAATGATCAATTTTTAAAAAAAATATTAAACCAACTACTAATATCCCCCAAATCCTTTCTACTAAAAGATGGTAAGCAATGTAGAATCCCAAAATATGATTAAGAAATTGAGTTTGCTTTGATGTTAGGATTATGAAGTGATATTTTAGAATGATTTCTTTATAAAGGTTTGAAAGAATCATCATTATAATTTATTATATGAATATTATTGAAAAACCAAAACAAAATCAGTTTCAGGCTTTGATGCGAAGGATATAATAATTTTTCCAGGCATGAATCATTGAGTCATAAGGGGGGGGGTGAAAAACAATATTTTAGTAAAGTAACAGAAAAAGATGTGGTGACTAAGTTTCCATGTGACAGTTATATAATCAATATATATTTTTTTACAATAACATTTTTTTTTCATGTGTCATAGCAAGAACCCGGGGCAACTGCTTGTAAGTCAGCTGTGCTGACCTCTCAACCACCAACGCTTGACTACAATAACATATCTTTTACAAGTAAATCTACAAAGAAAAGCATAGTATTGTTTTTCCTTTTATTTGTATTTGTAATTCAAATTTTCAAATGTTTGTTAGTCTGTGTATCAAAGTGGTTTCTTTCTCCTTTATAATCTAATGCTAAGTGCAGTTTCTGTGAATTTCACCATAATCAAAAAAATAAAAATGGATCTTGATGACTGAGAACATAGAGCGAAAGTTAATAGATTACAAAATCACATTTTAAAAACAGCCAATGCATTTTTATTATATAAAATCAAGTTGTAAAAATTAACTGTTTTCCATAAAACATTATATAAAATGATCAGCTTTTCAAATAAACAAACTATTTTGCATTTGTGTTTATATATAATAATAATTAATCACACAAGAAAAAGATCAATTTTCAAAAAAAAAATGGAACAAGCATTTTGTCCACAAAAGGTGATTAGGTAAGGACCTTTTTATACATTATAATTGACTTTCTATTAAAAATTAGAAAAACTGTATTTTGACATTTTAAAATACTGTATTTAAAACGTAAACATTAAGAGCCTAAAGCTAAACTAGTCCTTGTAGCAGTTGAAACCATTGGTTGTGTTTTTAAAGTTGATTTTTTTTTTTTCTGGCTAGTTTGGTCCAGTTGTGAATTTGGGGTAATTGTGTATTTAAAATATAGTGTTGTTTCCTTTTTTATTATTGATATTGTTTATTATATTTGAACGTTTTTATAAATCTGTACAATTTTTAGTTAACGTTTTGAATTCAAGAGGGCCTAGAAATTTATTTAGCTTGAAGCTAGAGCTTTACCGAATAATTTTGGCACCTGGGGCTAATTATACTAATATTTCCCTCTTTATGGAAAGATCTCAAGAAAATATAAAAATATTCACATAAAATTAATTGCAATCTATTAAATTACACGTCATTCTTTCAAATCAAATGACAAATATGACAGTTTAAATATTAATATAATTGAGAAATAAACGTTGACGATCATGTTATAAACATGCATGAATGTTGAAATTCTATTGATTAAGTCAAAACAGACATATTTTTTATTGCTTTGGAAAAGATTGTTTTCACATAAAAGTAGACGGAGATTTAATAATAATTATAAAGAAAATGTATTCATAATAAATGAACTTAAATAAATAATGTCAATTATTTATATGTATTGAAAAGAAATATAATATTGCATATGTATTGAAATGATTATTTCAAAGTGTGTGTAATTAGATAAAAAAAAAAAAAACCATGATTAAATAAAGGAGAAATAGAAATCATAAAATAAATGAAATACATTAATGATGATGATCAAAAAAGGACATACATAGAAAAGTTTGCTAAAACAGGCAAAACTCTTTATACGTATTGGCACTCAGTGCAAGACAGTGTAATCAATGGATGCCAGAAGGCTTGTGCATAAAATCCCCATCAAGTGCCTACTCATCCAATATCCCCAGACTAGTTTCCGACTTGTGGCCTTCATCGGCGAGAAGCCTTGGATCTGAGAGCACTGCACCTAGATTTTAGGATCTAATGCAACCCTCCAGCAGCCACCTTTTATCTCTATTTAACTACAAAACTATGAGTCTTAAATTGAAAACATTATAATATTTTCAATCCAAACTCATTAGCTTATATAGTCATATAGATCTGAACTCAGTTCAGTACCTATACATTTTGGTGTCTTTGGTACTTTAATAACCATAACCACTATTATCCTATTAGGCAGATCATGTGATGTTTATTGGCTTAAAAGTTTGATAAGATAATATTAAGATTATTAAGTAATATAAAATTTGAACTCTTTTATTTCACTAATTATATAACACTGGATGTTTTTAAATAATAGATGCTTATTTATTCAATTAGCATTTATAAAAGTTGTTTATTTGATAGTGATTATATTATGTAATAATACAATTAAAAGCAACATATAGTTATTAAATTAATAAGCAGTCTTTTTATAATACATTTACATAATAAATACCTGTTAATGAACACATACACATAAAAGATTTTTAAAAATATTCAACTTTCTTAATGCCTAGCATGCTTTTAATATATTATGTATATTATATTCATATAATTCATATGAATATGATATAGATAATATATTGAAAGCATGCATAATAAAGCCTAATAATTTTAAAAATCTACCTTCTATAAATATGATGTACATGATATATCTAAAGCATGCTAAGCAGTAATAAAACTGAAAAAAATTTTGAATCTACTTTTTCTGTATTTGTGTTCATTATCAATCGTTCAGAAAAGAAGAAAATAATTTATAGTTGTATAACTTTAAGACTATGCACTTCAAATGCACCCGTAGGAACCTCTACAAATATAAACATAAGATTAACGACTTTAAAAGACAAGAATGGCCTCTTATCTTCAACCTAATTTCTAAATATATAGGTGAATCTAAAGCATACCTATATATTTAGAAATTAGGTCAAAGATAAGAGGCCACTCTTGTCTTTTAAAGACGTTAATCTTGTGTTTAGATTTGTAGAGGTCCCTACTTTCACATTTTAGGTGCATAGTCTTAAGTTTATAACCTTCATAGTCTTAATATATATTACTTACGTAATGAGTATAAGCTTTACAAATTATTAATTACAACTTTAAGTTAAAATACATGTACATCTATATAAGAAAAGAAAGTAATGTGAAATATTTTTATCTAAAACTACATTAATAATGATTCCAACACAATTGAATAAAACAACTATGTTGGAATCATTATTAATTATTTGAAAACAACATTATGGGATAAATTTATGTCTGACCATTGTTAAGGACTAAAATTACATTGTAAGATTTAAATAGTACAACTTTGAAATTTATTTTTAAAGTTATATATATTTTAAAATAAAATCTAAATGAAATCACAAGTACGTAAAAAATCAAAAGTAAGAATAAAAGATTTCTATTAAAAAGGCTACTCTATAGCATTTATCAGTTTCAATTTGAAAGGGCATAAACTAAAATATGTCTATTTGCTGGAGAAGTGATGAAAAACTGAAACGTTACTGCCAAAATAAAAAATGACTTTGCATGATGTCAAAAGATTTCTTTGCCTATTGGCTCTCTTTAAAGCTTAAGATTTCAAGGAAGCAAAAATATCAAAGTAAATGTAAAAAGTAATTCATAATGATATGGCTATAGAGTGTTGTATTCAGTATTTATGTATTAGACTGGCTGCCCATGTTTGTGGTGGTTATACCATTCTCCAACAAGAAAGGAGGGTGTTTGGAAAATTGTCATATTAAAAAATCAAATGCTTAACAATATGAAAATATAAATTTGTACACAAAAATAAACACATTACAATACTAAATAAAAACATGTAGTTGTTACTTTTTAATATGGCGTTCTGTCATTACAAACAGCATTCCTCACTGGAAAAAGGCACAACATTCTACCATCGCAAACATGGGCAGCAGGTCAAATATGTAAGTACCATGTATTCTGAACTTCTGTGAAAAATATCAATCATCACAGACTTATTGTACATTAGATAAATAACATTTCCTATTGTGGAGCTCTATAAAGAATTCAGGGTACTAACATATTTTCCCTCTGATTGCTTCTTGTCAGCCATTTTATTTTAAGATATAAAAATAATTATACAGTTTAATGGGCCTACAATTGGCAATAAAAGGAAAAAATATTTTTTATTTTAATTATAATATTTACACCTAACCCTAATATTTTTGGAGAAATTTTTATTTTTTAAACTAACAATAATAAAAATGTGTAAATATTATAATACAATTTTTTTTTTTAATTCCCAGTTGTAGGCCCTGAAACTGTATAATTATTTTTATAACTTAAAATGGCTGACAAGTGGTCAAATGGAAAATACTTATGTACCGAATTCAGTTAACCCTTAAACCGCTAATTATATTATTGGTTGTATGAGGTAAAAATCAAATCTTTTAATTGGCCAACTCACAAACTGAAGACAAAGCCCATTGTTAAAACATATTCGCCTATAATATTAAATTCAACTCAGATACGTTTATAAAAAGTATATTACTAATTTTTCAGGTTATGAAGATAACGAAAGTTCTTTCAAAAATAAATTGCTATTTATTTATTCTAAAATATTCAATTTCAGCAACATAAAAGCTATAATATAAACAAAAAGGTCGACTCTTACATTATAGAAAAGTAAATATTTCTTTTTACTAAATCTTAAATATTTTTACTAAAATCTTCAATATTTTTCGAAAATAATTTTGTTTTTTTAGTATTCTATCTGAAAATAATTTGCAATTTCTTAAAATATACTTTTATAATACTTTAAATCATATTCAAAATGAAAATCTCAGCATTTTTCTTTATTTTCTTTGATCAGGTGGTTTCTTTGTTCTTTCCAGCCAATCAGAATGTCTTTTTTGGCTGAGAGCACCGTAATAACCAATCACAACTCATGTTCTTTCTTTGTTTAAGTTTAAATGCGTTTTTTTTTATTTTTTACTTGTAAAATAAATCGGAAGAGGGCACCATCTTACAGAACTTTTAAAAACCTATTCAATACCTCTCAAACGAATATTTTAGCATAAGAACTGGCAGAGTTAGAGTGACGTCAGATGTCGACGAGGAGCTTCGTAAGAGGCGGGAAAAGGGTTAATAATTGCCAATTACGGATAACTTAAATGCAAAAATGTGCACATACCTTAAGAAAAACAAAATATTAAGTATTATAAAAAATGATTATGTTCGCATATCAAAATGTTTTATTATTATTTTGTGTTTTTTTCCATTATTATTTAATTAATAGATTTTATTACTAATTATTTAAAACTTTCATTTCTGATAATTAACGGGATGATTAAGTAAAATGTATAGTAATTTATTTTATTACTTATTGTTATGTAGTGGCATGAGAATAAACATTCTATTGTCAAATCTGTGTTCTATTATGGCAAAAAATCCTATCATTTATATATGCACATTAATTACATGGAAATTAAAATGTATGAATTACGCTGACAGTATTTCAATAATAAAAAAGAAATGAGTAGAAGAAAGTTAACATGCTTCACTTTTTTTTTAATAGTATATGTCGTGTGTAATCATATTGAGCATGCTGCAATTTATATATATATCAAGGAATGTCATGTACTAATCACCCATATAATATGTAATAATATCTATCTTACATATAAAATCCCTAAATGGTTTTCCATAATGCTGTCACATGATATTTACGTTAAACAATTCTTTATTAAAGGGCGTATTTTCAAGGAAAAACATAATATCTATCTTACATATAAAATTCCTAAATGTTTGTCCATAATGCTGTTACATGATATTTACATTAAACAATTCTTTGTTAAAGGGTGTATTTTCAAGGAAAAACATATTTGTTTCACCATTAATAAGCATTTTATGAAAAGAAAATAATTCCACCCTTATATTTAAGAGGCTTTTTCTGATTACGAGCATTTTATTGAAAACAAGTAATATGCAAAGCAAAAAAAAATTGTTAAAGCAACCAATTAAAAAAACTATTACAAAAACAACGGCCTTTAGGCCAGGTACATTTGCCAGCAAGTAATTCCCCAAAGCAAAAAAAAATTGTTAAAACAAAACGATGCCCTTTCCATAGATTGGTTACATTTGCCAGTAATTCCAAAAAGCAAAACAAAATTATTAAGCAACCAAGACTGGAGACATTTCTGGTTTTAATAATAAAAGGGAAGAATTTTAAGCATATTTTGACTTTTTGATATGTGTGTACAAGCAAGGACAATTAAAACAGTCCTGATATTTAGTAATGTCAGCCATAAATACTTCTCATTTTCCTGTCCTATCAATGTTGATGTAAAAATCATAATCATCATCAACCATTATCAATACACTGCAGGATGAGGGTCTCTCCAAGTTCAATCCATATTCTCTGATCTTTAGCTTCTCTTCTCCACATCACCCCTACACTTTATTTCATCCATCCATCTCACATGTGGTCTCTTTCTGGGTCTTTTATAATCTCTTGGAATCAATTTAAGATTTCAATTGTCCATCTATTATCATCTCTTCTAGCAATATGTCCAGCCCAACTCCACTTCAATCTTTTAATTTTTTCAATAAGGTCAGTAACACCTGTTTGTTCTCTTACCCATATATTATGTTTTCGATCCCTTGTTACTCCCAACATGCATCTCTCCATAATTCTTTGAGTAGTCTGAAGTCCATGTATTGCTCTTCTATTAAGTGTCCAAATCTCAGATCCATAAGCAAGAACTGGTATAATACATTTATTAAAAACCTTCCTTTTCAAACACATAGGCATATTTCCTTTTAGTATCAAGTTATTTCTACCAAAAGCACTCCAACAAAGTTTAATTCTATGATTAATTTCACCCATTGTTTCCATCTGTATTAATAATCTGACAAAGGTATTTGTAACTGTTAACTTCTTCTAATTCATCATAATCAACCTTTATTTTCATATTTTGAGCAAATCGATTAAACATTACTTTAGTCTTTTTAACATTTATCTTTAGTCCCATTTTCATCTGTTAACTCCTGCAACATTTCCTGAAGCTCTAAAGCATTATTTGCAAAAACAACTACATCATCTGCAAAATCTAAATGACTTAAATAATCTCCATTTACTTTCACTCCTTTAGCTTTCCATTTTAATCCACAAAATACTTCTTGCAGCACTGCTGTAAAAAGTTTTGGAGATATGAAGTCATCTATCTTACACTCTTCTCAATGCTGACTTTCCTAGTATCATTATGTAATCTAATTGTTGCTGTTGCATTTTTATAACTATTGTTTAAAATATGACAATATCCTGGGTCTATACCTTGATGATCCAATGCTTTAATGACTGAAGAAATATGTATAGAATCAAATGCCTTTTCGTAATCTACAAAGTAAAATGGCAACTCATATTCATTTGTCCTTTATATAACTTCTCTCAATACCTGGATATGATCTACTGTACTGGAAAATACATGCCTATTAATACAAATGATCTTAAACAATACTGACGTGTGTGTGTGGGGTGGGGGTGTTTATCTTATAAAAATAAGATATAATAAAAATTAATGGGAAATTGATGTAAAATTTAATAATTCTTATTATTAGTCAATATTCTATTTCAAAATAATTTTTAATAATAATTGAACATCATTTATTGGTAAACTAAAATATCAAAAATATTATTTCCAATAGAATAAATTAACTAGATTGTATTCTTAAATTTAAATAACTATCGAATATAATTGATTATCTGTCAATTATTAATTGTAATCCTAAAAATTATAGTTTTTTTCTCATTGTCAGCTAATAGTTTTTTTTTCTGAGACTTTTTTCTCTTTAATGTCTTCTAAAGTGACCACTTTTTCCAATTTAATACTTTTTAATCTGGCATCTTAAGACAAGTGCTTCTCATTTGCTGGCATGGTCTAGTCTAGAGATCTGATAAATCTGAGACCGATTTAAGATAGGCTTTCCAAATTTCATTTCACCGGAAACTCAGCTATAACCTGTACTATTGCACTCAAATATAATTATCGTACTTTATCTTAATACCAGATGCACAATAATTATTAAATTCATAAACTTGCTCTTGACGATTTTATTATATAATATTAGCATCTAATATTTGATTAACTATAAATATATGCATGTAGAATTACAAGATTCAAATAAGTTGTCCAAGAATTATAGGGATAAATTAATATTTATATTAATAATGGGGGTTTTACGCACAAGCCTTCTGGCATCCATTGATTACTCTGGTTGGTACTGAGTGGCACTACTGTATGGAGAGTTTTGCCTGTGTTAATAACAGTTACGTGCTAGCATAAGAAATGGTGATCATGTGATGTTTAGTGGTTTAACACCAATCCTGCCTAATAGGATAGTGGTGGCTATGGTTGTTAAAGAGCCAAATATACCAAAATGTATGGATACTGAACTGTTTTCAAACCCATGACTATATAAGCTACTGAGCTTATATTGAAAATATTATTGTGTTTTCAATTTTATTCTCAGTTTTGTAGTTGAGATAAAAGGTGGCTGCTGGAGGGCTGCATTAGATCCTAAGATCTAGGTGCAGTGCTCCCAGATCTAAAGCTCCTCACTGATGAAGGCCACAAGCCAGAAAAAGCAAGCCTTCTGGCATCCATTGATTATTCTGGTTGGCACTACTGTATGGAGAGTTTTGTCTGTGTTAATATTTATATTGTATAATAAATATTGGTAGGGGATATTAATAGAGATGGATTGCCTATCTCGATTTATAATTTAAAAATATTGAAGTAGTTGGAAATCATAGGAGTCACATTCTATTAATTAAATTCAGATTTTATCATTAAAGTTAGGTTTTATATATTATACACATGCATAGTTCAGGTGTGCATGTTCAAAATAAAAAATAGTTGGTTTTTATTTTTTTTAAAAAAACTAAATTTAATTTATTTTAGCTAAATAAAGTTGTGTAAAGCTTTACTACAGAAAGAAAAATTATTTTAAACAATGGTGAATTAATAAAATTTTGATATAAAATAATTTATCACAATAGTAAGGTAATCCCTTTGGTGAATGTTTTCCAAATGCTTTAAAAGTTCAGTTGAACATGTTTTTTTTTGTTTTTTTTAGAGATTAAGATAACTAGTTGTCATGCAAGCAAACATTTTTTTTAATCTAGAGAATTTTGTAAATGTGGGTGATTAAAAACAATTAGTGGCTTGTTTTAATTATAATTTAAAAAAATGTTTTGCAAAAAGAGAATATTGTATAAAGAGACAAACTCGGAAAATAATTTTATCTTTGCTTATTGTCTCTGCTCATCCTTCACCAAGATTATCATTGCTGACACCATGTATTTCAAGAAATCTTTACAAGCAATTGAAGTAACTATCATGGGCAGCTGAATTCACTAAAGATCTTCCCAAATATGAATCCCAACCAGGGTGTCTAAATGTATGTGCTGAACTAAGTCTAATCTTGTGCCAACCAGCTACATGTATAAAATGTCATAGCTACAACACACTTCGCAATAGTGAAACTCTATGTGGAACGTGAAAACCGATTGGACTAAGCATATGGAAAAGTATCAACAGTATCTCTCACTAGTGAACTACAAAGAGCTTTTCTTCATCATGTCTAAAAATAACATACATGCACAAATTTAATCACCACTTCATATTTAAAATAATCTGTTCGGACTTAAAAGCAACAATGTACAATAATTTAATAAGGTTAAAGAGACTCCAATTACCACAAACCAGTAATATTTATCATTTGTAATTTAATATATGCATTTTGTTTACATATTTTATGATATTTCTTTGCCAATATTAACTCTTTCCATCTTATTTATATTTTATACTTACTTTAGTTTTAATAAAAAGTTGGCATATACATAAAAGATATGCCTCTGAACGTGCTATTAAACCGTAAAGAGAGTTACAGGGAATTAAGTTCAAAATAAAATCAATTTTATTCTCATTGATATTTCTCAGAAGTTTTAAATCACAAAGATAGTTAAACAACCAGTAAGTAAATCAATATTTTTCTGTAAGAATTAATTTGTTTTAAAAGAATATAAGGATCTAGTTTTAAATAATTAAGATTTAGTTTTACAAAAGGTATCTCTCTGAAGCTACTCCAAAAAAAAAAAAAATTAAATAATGTATTTATAAAGTAATAAAAAATAAGCGTACATCTGGCAGATGCTATAATGCGTGTATATATATAGGTAGTTTAGAAAGCTGATTTTAACTTACAATTTTTAAATAAGTTGATATTTATATATCACATATGCATCTAAAATAGTATACAGTGATCCTGTAGACATTTTATCCATTGCCCTTGAATTCTATATATTTATTCTGTGCTCGAGTTTTGATTTTATATGTAGACACTTGCATGATAATTTTAATTTGTACTTGGAGTTCTAAGAGGTCTATTTTGCTGTGATGATACTTAATTAATAATAAAAGGTTGATATAGTAATATTCAAAGGGTTATCCAATGTCAACAAATTAAATGTATGCCAACATATAAAGGGTACTACACCTGGGTCTTGTTTTATACGGTAGATAGGTTCCACAGAAAACCCACATTAAAAAAAAAAATTGCACAAAAATACTTAACTTACCTTGAAAAATAGGGGATAGGTTCTGTAATTTTCAGAAATAGCATAAAAGCAAAGCAACAAGGTAAAATTACTTTAAAATTTGTATTAAAAAAATAAGGTAATAAAGTATGACTAATAAAAAATATCAAATATTTGAAAAAATTGATACAAGACAAACTTTTTTTACTTTTTTTTATTAACTACAGTACTTAATTTTGCATTTTTTCATATGTATTTTAATCATTATTGCTATTTGACAATATGCGGTTCGTTTGTAAACTGGTAAGAAATCAGATTCATCACAAGTGGAAGTACAATTAGCGCCACTTTCAGTCTTGTGCTATGTTAATGGTTTTTTGTTGACAATGTAATCGGTGATTAAACTTTAAGATGATGGTTTTACTAATTGTTTATGAAGCTCGCGATATCCAGACATATAACTATTTAGATCTCATTGGAATTTAAGAGGTTGTTCATTGCAGGAAACTGTCAGATTTAAGCGTTTCTGACATTTGTTTTTGTCTCACACATCAACCTAAAATAAATTTTAAATGTTCACATTGTTTCTATATTTAAAAAATGAGATCGCAATCAAAACAAAAAGATTATACACTATCATTAGAAAGATTATTTTCAGTTTACAAAATCAATAAAATCTTCGTTATATCTAACAAAATACGTTTTATAAGTTTAAAATTTTTGAATATTTATTGCGATATTTTTATATGTAAGTATAAATCTATTATTATTATTTACTCATTAGTATAAATAGGTTATTTACATAGAAGCTAAGATTCTAAATACAGCTTCAGGCCATATTCACGTTAGCTGCTAATATAATGCTATATTTTTGAAAAAAAAAATTTCAAATCAAAATAAGTTATTAATAATTTAAATTTCTTGATATATAATAAATATAGTGAAATATGGAAGATATTAAGAAGAAACATGAGTCGCATAACTTCAAAACCGCATTAAAATAATCCGCATAAAACGAGATCCAGGTATATAAGTTTATGTATTATAATTGGATTGTTAATAAATTTGTTTTGTTTGTTAATTAGATCAATCTTAGTTTGTTTACGGTTGCCTGCTCTTGCAATTGATTTGTTTTCTAATACCTAGAGGCATTTTTAGATATCTATTAGGCATATATAGTTTAAGATTCTCACCATATAATGTCTCTTGAATAGACATTCTAGACTATAAGTCTAGTTTCATCCTCTGCTGTTGGATATTGACCATGCCTATAAGAGGCTGTCCGTTACGATTCATATATATATATATATGCACAATATACATTAGTTCTATATGTAAATAATAATGAAGCCAGTATGGCCCATATCAATCCCTAGATTTGCATTTACATTGATATCTAAAATGATAGAAACTCAGGAATGATAAATTATTCTAAGATAGTCACAGTTTATCAAGAGTCTCAATTATGAGAGCATCTGGATTCCCTTGCCTGATTACTCATGGCTGCTTATTATTCGCTCTTCTGACTTCGTACTTGCACCTTTTCGCTTCATTTATGAATAAAAGCTACTTTCTATCTTTATTCTCTGAAATCCAATTTATCCTTGTAATTAGTATTAGAATGTTAGTTTTAATCTATTTTGTACTGGACTATTTCTATTTATAAATTTCTTATAGTTTTTATTCATGTCTTCTTTACTGTTAACACAACTTGTTACTAAAATTTCTTTTAACTAATAAGTGATATTTATTTACTATACATTGCTCTCTAAGAGTATGTCTGAGCAAGCATATAGCACACCTACTACTATTACAGTAAACCATGAATTGTCACAGAAAACAGACTATTCTCCTACTTTTCTAATTCTCCATTGGCTATATTTCTTGGACAATAAAAGATGGATTTTAGCGTTTTATTCATATACTTATTTAGATTGCTGCTTCTGATGTTTTTTCCTTCTAGACTGTTCTTATATGGTTTTCCATATTATTGTTTGGATATTTCCAATGATTTCCAGTTCTAAAGAGTCAGAACTTCGAAAGTGGATATAATTACGGCTTTTTTTACAGCACCAATTTGATATGACAAGAAGTTTGAGCAATTCTTTCTATTGATCCTGTTTTTTATATTATCTCAGATACAGATCTTTTTTACCTATTTTGTATTTATTATTCCTATCAACCTTGAACCATGGCTCTCAACTTACTAATAATTGCTTGGGTTTTTCTGTTGGATCTCACTAGGATTATGCATTGACTTCCAACATATTGTATATGACACATCTTGTATATTACTTGGTTTTATTTTATTCATAACCATTTCAAGTACTGGAATAGCTTTCTCGGCCAGCCCATTTGACTCAAGTAATAAAGAATACCCCCCCATTCCCTCATAAAGCTTTGGAATTTAAGAGGTAAAACTAATTTATTTAATACTAAGCATTCCCAAAATTTATGGTTGCAAAAATTCCTTTTAATTTTGAAATTGTTTCATCAGTATTAGTCTTTTTCATTATTTGGTATTCTATGTATATCCATAGGAATGAGAAATATCATATGAATGTCCCTCTGTGGTCTATAGGCAAATCCATGAGCTTATTTCAATGTACCATGATGCATAACTTTTGGTTTGCAGTGGACTAACATATTTCACACTGTTCAGTGCATAATTTTGTCTGCATTGATTCCAGACCATCGTGTGATCACAGGCTAGGACTTTTATTCTATGTCGGGATGATTCCGGTGTATCAATTCTAGAAATTATTATTGGGCTTTGCATGGAATGAAAACCTTATCATCAATAATATATTTTTACTTATCAGACATGCTGTCCACAATGATTAATGGAAGATGATGTTTTGGCTAATCCTTTCTAATTTATTTCATTAAAGTTTGGAAACGTGGAATGTTTTTGATACAGCATGCTACTATTCTGTTATTCTACATAATTTAGAGATGAATACTTTGGGTCTGTCCTGGTCAGTATTCTGGATAGTGCATCCACATGTTAATTAAACTGCTCTCGAGTACTTGATCTTGAAATTGTAATGTCATTAGATTTAACTATCAAAGCATCCAAACGTTTAGGTGATCAGGATTGGTTTTCAAGCTGATGATTCTAAGCAACGGTTTATATTCATACCATTATTTTGAAAGAACAGCTATAGAAGTATTGATGAAATCTTTTTTATCCCAAATATTACAGTCAGAGCCTTAGATAATTAGTTTTTCTTAGTTCTGAGAAGTCCTTAAGATGTCAATGTAGTGGAATGCTTGCTATTGTAGTTGGTGTCCCTTAAAACTATTTTATATCATATTCTAAAACATCAACTATAAAGGTAACATACAAATGGCTGTTATAGTGGACTAGGATATATGAATGTCAATAAATTTTAAATCCTTTCTCTTGCTTGTCTTTCCAAATCCATTTTTCCTTAACAGATCATAAAGAAATTCTCAATATTCACCTTCAAAAAAAAAAAGTAATTATTCAGGCTTAGGAAGACGTATACTTCCTTAATATTAATGGCCATGTGACATTCATAACTGCATTTATTTTATCAGGCACAGATGGCCAAAAAATAATGAAATAGCCTAAAAATTGTTATAGCGTTGATGTCTTGGTCTGAAATGAGATGGTCTAGAAATTCAAGTTTGTGTACTTCCCAGACACACTTTAAAGGATTTAATCTCACTAGAAGTTTTTTTCCATATTTTAATAATACAATCTTTAAGGTAATCCTAAGTTGCCTATTACAAGAACATCATCAAAATATGGAATTATATTCTCATTCCCTTAGAATTCTAATTATCTTTATTTTTTAGCCCAGTATTTGGAGTTGTCATGATTCCAAATAGCACTGTACTGTAATTCATCATCATCAACCATTATCAATCCACTGCAGGATAAAGGTCTCTCCAAGTTCAATCCATTTTCTCCGATCTTTAGCTTCTTTTCTCCACATCACCCCTGCACACTTTCTTATTTCATCCATCCATCTCACGTGGTCTATAAAAATGGTGAGTCAAAATCTCTGCTGATTGTTTAGTTATTAAAAGTGTGATGAAAAGTGGCCTTCATATTCAATTTTGTGAAATGAATCACTATTTTTTTTCAACCTGGCTACGATTTTGCATCATTTGGGACTATGAATGTTTATTTAAGCTTTGTTAAATGGTAATCTTCACAGATATACATTTGGCCTGATTTTATGATTACAGTATGAGAACTCCTTTTGTTACTAATTTCTGGAATTCTTTAACTTCACGTTGGGTTGAACATATTTCTTTAACCTAATAATGTATTTATTTGGTCTTTGATGGTATGCTTTTTAACTACAACAATTTCAATTCCAATGATTTAAACTATTGCTTGCATAATAAAAGACTAAAAACAATCCCGATTTTTTATTTAACTTAACCAGAACTTTTCCTGCCCTCTTCAGTTTTATTAGATTTCAGTTCAATATCTTATATTCTAAAAATAACTTCCTTTAACTGCAGATTTCCATTAGGTTTTAATTAATGACTTCCAATATTTGATGGTTATCTACAAAACTTCTGTCCCACCATCACTTTTCATTAGTAATTGATTTTTGATTATTTTAATGGTGACCATAATTTGGGATTTCTAATTTCTACAATTTTCATGTTTCTTTTCATATTGTGATATTTCTTTGCCTAGGATAAGGTAATTTGGTCCATCTTCCCTCCATTTTTTTTTTGTTTTATAACATTCTTTAGAATGTTGGCCCCTTAACCTGCAATTTTGTTAATATTTTTCCTGCCATTTACATTTGCAAGCAATGCAATTCAGATAGCAACAAAGTAGCATTTGATTTTACAAATGTTAGTTTGATGGGTTCTATATTATCTATGGCATTGGAACTGATTTGTTCAGTGGCTATTGCTCATCTGATAATCTTCTTGTATGTTAGATCAACCAACTTAATTTCTGGTAGTCCAGATTAAGTCAGTAATTTCTATCCGTTTTTGATCAGCTATGCATAATAATGTCTATTTTTGTAGCATCATTACAAACATTATTTGGAGACATCACTCTGTTAAATATAATGGCTATTTGATGGGTTATTAAAGTAAAATTTATTTAACTTGGGGAAGATTATTTTCTTATTTGAATCAATTTTCTTGAACAGTTTTTATTATCAATGTGTAAATTGCAATGAGATAGCACCAATTATTATTGCTATGCTTTGGAACATTGAATGAATAGTACTATTTACTCTAATTTATTACCCAAATATGCAATAAGTAATAATTTGAATTCTTATATTTGGGAGATTTGGATGACTTATTTGATAATAAAAGGATTCAGTATTTGATCAACTAAAAATGTATACATAAAGAATTAACAAGAGATTCAAATATGCAATGCATTAGTTATAAAAGATAATTACTATATATATTGTATATCAGAAAAGAATGCTAATATGTTATATACAACAATAAAAATGCTTACATTAGTTCAATAAGCCTGTGGGCATAAGCAAGTAATAAGAAAGCCAATATAGTGTGTATTAATCCCTAAGTCCAAATTGATACCTACAGAGACAGAAATTCTCTGGGATGATAATCTGTTTTCCTGGTTGCATGCAGTTCAAGTCTCAGTTGCGAGTATTTCATCTAGTTTCCTTTTGCCTACTTACATCTACTCTCCCGATTTCATACTTTCACCTACTCTCTTTATTTCGTGTTTCACTCTGTTCTTCTGGAAACAACTTTTATTTTGGAATTCTTTCTATTATTTTCTAGCGTAGTTTGCATTCTAGGAGATTTTTCAAAATTAGCATTTGACGGATACTTTTAATTCATTTAGTGCATCCTAATTTTGTTTCATAAATTGCAAACAATTCGTTTTATTAATTGCTTTACTTTTTATGCAATTATTTATTTAAAAAATTGTTTAGACTAGTAAGGAATGTATATTTATTTCCCGAACAAATATATTTTGATATATGTGCTTGTAGTCGCACAACAATTTAATTAAACGATACTAATGCAAATCTGTAAATTATAATTCCATTGTAAATCTTTTTGCACACGTGTATATAATAGTCAGTTTAAACTTTCATTTAATTTAACGCATACAACACAAAAAAAAGACTTTTTTTTTTATTCTGAAAAAAAAAAAAAAGATTACTCCACGAATCAAATTTCATGTTGGTTAATAATTTTACAACAGCGTCGTCGCACTACAGTGCAGACTAGTTAAGATCCTACCGTTTCATTATACATATACAGTACAATAAACCCCAAGTAGCATACTATGAAGGTCCAAACAACTTTTGCAAGCTTTGACTTTTCATTAAAACTAAAAACGTTGTGAAAAATAACATACGAAGATATTGCCAATATAAATAATCATTTAATGTCTAAAAAAATATTGATTGCGGTTTTTTACTCGCCTTTTTAAAACGTAACCTGTCATTAGCTTACGGAATACTACAGCTTTATTGGCGATGATTGGCTTTGGTTTTCTGCAAAAAAAAAAAAAAATTTCTTTTGAAAATAAGTCAAAATTTAATTTGTATTCTTTTTTGGAACAATTATTAGAATTATTTGTTAATAGCAAATAATTTACTCTTATTCTGTCTTATTTTTAATGTACTACATTAAACTATTAATTTCATCAATTATAATAGGATTTATGAAAAAATTATAATGTTGATTCTCATTGGTCTAATTTAATCACAGTACTTACTTATCGTTTAGGTCTCGTACAGGAATGAGAAGACGCTCTAGCTTCTAACCGTTTACAAGAAAGAAAATGGCGAGTTACGACGGCCACGCTTCTAAAAGACAAAGAACGGATGCTGAAGGCCACGGAATTCAGTCTGGACAAAGGGTAAGACTGTAAATTTTTTTAGTGATTATTTAAAAGCTATATTTTGATCTATTTATTTATATAAGGGATTATTTATTTTTTCAATCTTGAATTCTCTTTAAATGACTGCGTTCATGTCATTTGTTAATCAAGTAGCATGGTTTAATTTGTACTTGCAGTATGTCTGCCATTAATCGTTTTGGATTTGATACGAATGTTATATATTAATTGTAAGCCATAATATCGAAAATAAAAAAGACTTTTGGTCTTTAAAAGGGAAACCTCACATACTTTGCTCAAAAAAAAATAAATAAAAAGAAAACCAAGATTTTGAATTTTGATTAAACGTTATGTTAGTGAATGGAAAGTCGTTTGCAACGCATGTTAATGTTTGATTTATCCGTCACGGTTATGCATATGCACGCTCAACAGCAAAGTTTACTCACCTTTAGTAATTTTATAATGTTACAATGTCCCAAAATTAAAGCGTGACTTGAATAATATAAATTTTACTTGTATCATTTTGGTTATTCTTACCTCTGATATGTATATCCTGTTGTCTAGTAGTCAAAATCTCCATAATTTTTTTAAACTTTTTGGCTAGATGCTTTATATCATATTACCATCCTTTTAATATGTTTATATTTTACAAATAAGTAATACTTTTCTTTTTTACTATTCAATCTTATTGTCTTCTTGTTATTGTAAAACTTACTACTGTTATCTATTTGCCGGTGACGCTAACGTAGGCGTTACGCCTCACTGAGAAATTCAAAGCTTTTTATAAACGTTAAAATTTATTAAGTTTGTAGGAGATAATTTTTTAATTTATATTTATGTCGTTAATTATTTTGTTCAAACAGATTTATAAAATAATTTTTTTCGAGTAAATATATTTTTTTTTATAAAAATTGCCGCCTCTTTAATTAATCTTTAAACGTGATTTGTCATTTTCACCAGTTGGCGCCACTAGATTGGTCTTATAGATTGGAAGTTCTATCACTTCACATTGAAAGTTCTGCTTTGAGTATACTATTTCGATACACGCTCGGTCTCTTTCCCTCATTCTCCATAGTTATTCTTACTCAGACAACCTTTTTCATTTTTTCTTCCTGGATAAATCACTGGTTAGTATTTCAATCGATCGTGAGTTTTTGCTGTCACTCAATCATGACAACGAAATTATGTATAAGTGCAATCACATGTCCATTTTTAATTATAGCCGCAACAAATCTTACCCTAATCCTTTTCATTTTCCATTCATGTGATGAATAAATTATTTAACTTTTTAGAAGGAGAGTTAATATTACCGTACTTGTTACGAACGACTGCTAATCGACATGAATCGTCAATTCTAAATTATATCAAAATTAATTTCGTACTCATGTTTAGAATAAATACATATGAGTGTTTCTCAGCAGATAATTGATTAATCGTAATCTTTTGAATATTGTTTACTTTGTCTTACAATTAGTAACAAACATTGTTCGTTTTAGTGAAAAGGTAATTGACTGCTCAAGCTGCCTCCTCGGCTATTTTATGTAATGACATAGATTTGTTATTCATCACAGAAATTTTGTGGTACTAGTACATTGTTTGGTGTTTTATAGAAAACCTGTGATGGAAAAAAATGTGCTAACGTTAAATTTTGTTTTAAATTAGGCAAAATGCTAATGAAACATTTGAAGTGATTCAAATTGTATAGCAATGAACTTGTGAATCACAAGAAAGTGATGATGGTTTGCATGATTTCTGGCAGGAAACGCTTTGAAGATAATCCATGGGTATGCGCATCAAAATAATGAAAAAAAAGATGTCAATTTTTTTTGTACTGGGTGATAATCAAAAATGGGACATAACCAATTATTTTTACGTCATTGCGACCTTTTTTTTTTTAATAAAACTCCATTCCTATGTATATTCATCGTTGTAAGTACCCTTTCTCTTTGGTATGTTGTCTATATTGTTATGGGTTATTAATATTCCTATTAATTTTATCACTATAGAAAATTAATAACAAAAGAACCAGTAAAACTACACTACCAATAATCAAAGCAGGCGCAGTTCAAATTTTAGCCTACAAAAATCCAACTGCACATGCTCCAAAGTGAAGTTGGACACAAGAATGCATCTAGCTTGAGAACTTAGTCATATAATAGTGATCTTGGAATTTGTCTGAAGTACACTACCAATAATCAAAGCAGGCGCAGTTCAAATTTTAGCCTACAAAAATCCAACTGCACATGCTCCAATGTGAAGTTGGATACAAGAATGCATCTAGCTTGAGAACTTAGCCATATAATAGTGATCTTGGAATTTGTCTGAAGTTTTTATAATATTACTGTAGAGACTGAAATGGACAGAGAAGACCAAGAAACTCATTTTTGCAATGAATTATTTATGTAAGACAAATAATCGGGACATACAATGGTCCCAAAAAGATATTTCTGAGACACTAATCAAAAATAGGAACAAATCCCGAAAAATTGGGATATCTGATCACTAACTAATTGCTATATGTGTCAAACTCATTTAGGAACACATTGGCACTGTCGTTCGTATTTTAATGAATGATTTGAAAAGCAGGTGTATGCGTGTTTTTTGCTCTCCTATTGACAAGGGACTGAAATGATAATGAAATATTGTAGAGACCTGCAAAAAGCCTCAACTTTGGATCTAGAATTTTTGTTAAAAATCGTAATAGATGATATAATGTTTCCAACATAACATCAACAAATGCCAGAATGACATGGAGATATAAAGAAATAAGGTGATCAAAAAAATTGCCAATGCAAGTCTAATCGAAACATTAATAGCTCGTTTTTTTTTACTTTTTTGACTCTAAAAGCATTATTTACCAAGAAGACATTCATGAAAATAAGGTGATAATGCTAACTTATTCAGGTTAAAATTTTGCACAAGCTATGTGGAATATCGCAAGCAATGCTTTTGGTTATTGTTGCACAAAAATGCATCAATCTATAATACTAATATTGCACAAAGAAAGCATTGCTATACTAGAGCTTCATCCCTATTCTGATTTTATTTCCAAAATTAATCCAGAAGCTTGCAACAAACATTCTGCATGCAAAAGTGGATGATTTCAAGGACTGCTTCAAACTGATATATTAATTCATAGAGGAATATTTTGAATAATTAGAAATAAAATGCAAATAATGCTGTTTTATTTCACTTTGTTGAGCTTTTTTTTTTATTATTATTACTGTCACACACTATATATTAAATGAAAATGAAATCTAGAAATGCAAGCAGTATATATACGACTAGTTTTTATGGAAAAATGAAAATTGCCTGTGGTTTTTTTTTTTGTCTCTGCTCATGATTTAGTGTTTAAGTCTTGAACTGAAAATTGTTTTTCAGATATTTAAGAATTTCTCAAAAACATTTATGCAACCCATAGTCATTTTATGTAGCCATCGAATTGTCAGCTTGAGAATGAACAGGTGGAGAGTTAAAATTTGATCCTTAACTGGTTTTATATTAAGTTTTCTCTATTTCTTATTGAAGTATAACAAGGAAGACATTGCCCCTGTAATGTATATTTAACACTTCATGTAATCGCATCTTTATCTGATTTATCTAGCTGACTGCTTGCTTTTGTGTTCATTTCCATTCTATATCTGTTTGCCAGCGCAGAATAGTATTTTCATAATTCTGTCACAATCTAATCTTTTTGTGCTTATTTTTAACAAGTATTTTTAGCGCTTATTATATAGATAAACAATATTTACATGGCCCTACATAAGATTTTTGTAAAACATTTTACTTATTTCATAAATTTAGTTTTGAAAATGAAACTTTGATTTAGGAAATAAACTATCAATTTAGTGAATAATTTTTATAAAATGTTTTATTACGTCTTGATATTTTAATTTTGTGTGTGAAATTTAAGTGTTTTTTCATATTCTTTGTAGTCATAATTATGGCAAAAAATTATCAATTTATTTTTAGATCTTTCTAAAATGATCTTTACAAATATAATTTTCTATCTTGAGTAAGAAAAATAATGTTCTTCAGATACTATTAGACATTATCCCCTTGTATAGCAAATCATTTCCATTATTCTAAAAAAAAACAAAATTAAATCATACATCTGAAATAAATCCTATTAATTAAATACGTAAAACTTAACTATGAAAATAAAATTTTAAAATTCCAAATTCATTTAATGTATACCATACTGCCAATTGCCATCCTCAGCTTATTGGTGGGCTCCAATTTGCGGATAGTGAAATGGTACTATAAATAACAAACAGTACCTGACCAAAGCCTCCTGTTGCCTTGTAGGATAAGGTATAAGAAGTTGGTTCATTAAAAGCTAGATATTGTTTCTGATAACAATCATGTTTCTCTTTTTTTTTCTTCAGTCACTGAAATTATTATAGGGCTTGGTTGTCTTGAGCTTCTCATGCTGTCAGACATTAACTGTGACAATCAACATTTCCATTCTTTAACTACACCCACAGCTTTCTGATTCTCGCCTTTATTAAAAAAGCAATAATATAGACTTAATAGGTTGATAGTTCTTAGGTGTGCTTTGCTTGAGGCAATACAATTAATAATGAGTCAGTTTGTAACTGAATTTGAGTGAGGCAGGAATTTTGACTGGCAAAGATTGTATATTTAGGCAGCCCTACTTAAGGATCTCCCGGCTTTCCATGGAAGTGAAAAGGTCTAGAAATTGTCTAGTAATCGCCTTCTCATGTCGTCTGGCAGATTACACATTTCAGCAATATAAATATCTGTAAATAGTGGTAATACAAAGGTTGTTATAAATCTTCATTTTTTTTCTGAATATAGGTACATGTAATATGTGAGGTTTACTTGACACAACTCTTCCAAGAGCAGGATGGATTGCACTTGTGGCTACTGTGTTCAAGGTTTATGATTGATTTAGATGCTCTTAGTAAAACTCTTCTCCCAGAAGCTTAATAGAGTATTAAATCAGTCAGTAAAAAGAGAATACATGGTGTTGGAGTTTCTGTAAAGTCTAATTTAATATTTTTTATTGTTGGAGTTTCTCATATTAATGAAACAGTGTGGTAGCAAAACTCGCCTTGCACAGTGACATTAGTACTCATTTAATCAGCTATACTATTCAAAAGGTGAACTTTCTTTTTTTTTTTAAAACTCTCACACTACGCGAGCAATCTACAAATGCATATTTTTGACAGTTCATAGAATGGTATACTCCAAGATTAAGTTGATAGTTATATTTGAAAATAGATATTACAATAATATTCTCAAGAAAATTGATGTTCATTCTTTAGAAGAATATTGTATGTGCAAAATTTCATGAGCTACAAAACACTAAAATTACTATAAATAGTCAAAATAAGAGTCATAGATCACATGACCCTGTTCTTATTAATTTAGATTATCAGAACTCTTATTACTTGCAAGAAGTGTGTTATGGTTGCAAGTAAATCTGTTCTTCAGTTCGCTAAAAGAATTATAATTGGTATTAATAATTTTTATTAGTCATTCATTGGGGTAGAGATTATCATGCATCTTTTTCATGTATCATTCTTCCACAAGGTGTTAAAAGCGGATAGAAACGAGTCCTTTCTACCTTACGTGAAAGTAGTATAATGAAAATTACACTACATAAATATTAATCGACTGATTTTTTGATAATGATCTTATTAGTGATTTAATTAAAAGGAAAATGTTTGGTGGAATCATAGATTAAATGTGGAATTTTATAATAAATGTGAAGATCTTAAGGCAGAAGGTCTGCGACTGACAAAAGCATTGAAATCAACAAATGGCTCTAAGAAATAGTTTCACAATCCTATTAAATTCAGCAATAGCACTAAAACTATATGGTGACAATGATATTTTGATCATCTTTTGAGTAATGATAAAAGAATTGAAGTGATTACTTTTAATAATATATTCATTTTATGTACTCAATTTAGATTTGGACAAAGATAGTATTAGTGAAGTCAAAACAACTCTTTGATACCGTAAAAGTAGAAAAATTGCAGGTTATGATGAAATAGCTGGAAAAGTTTTAAAATTTGATGGTAATAAGTTAGCTTCAAAAGTATAGGAATTTTTTTAGAAATATATGGACTCATGAAATTGTGCCACCCGATCTTAAAGATGTGTTTACTGTTCCAATTTTTGAAATCAGGGAAGTAGACAAAATTGCAGTAATTATAATGGAATGTCATTACTATCTATTACAGCAAAGGTACTTCCAAGAATTTTAATAGGTTACTTCCAATCATAGATGTGTAGTCACCAGGGGTTTTGTGTGGTTTTTTAAATCAAGAAGCACGACAGACATGGTTTTTGTTGCCAGGAAAATGTAAGAAAGGTTTCAGGAATAGGGGATTAATTTATACACGGCTTTTATTAATTTGACAAGGCATTGGATTCAATTAACAGTACAGTTTTGTAGCTACATGGACAAAGTGTTATTACTACAGATGGAAAGTCGGGCATTTCAAATTAAAATTGGTGTTAAACATAGATATGTATTTGCTACAACATTGTTTTTATTTATTTTTTTTTTTTTTATGGTAATGATCTTTGGAATTATTTGTAGGTGGTTTAATGTATCGGGGACCAAGACACTATACGAGTTTTATCGGGGACTTTTTAATTTGAATTGATTAAAAGCAAAATCATAGGACTTGCTTGGATTATGAATTTATAGAATGCTGATAGTTGTGCTACTTTTGAAGTTCAAAAGATGATTTACAGATTGTACTCAATATTTTGAATGCAACATATATAACTTCATTAAAGCTTGGGTGTCCCATATAAGGATACTCCCTAAAATTTTAAAAATACAATGGCAAGGTCTTGAAATCATCGACATATTTTTCAATTTTCTGGATGTGATACTATAGAAGTTGCTGTTATAAAGTTACCCCTTCATTGGATGGAATGGGTAAAATGAATGGACAGTGCATGGTTTTCGTAGGAAAGGTAGACTCTTATATGACTAACATTATCTCAAAGACATTTTAAAGATGTGCAGGTCATTTGTTTCCACTGGGAAAATATGGCAAAAAATTAATGCCCTAAAATATAAACAGAAAAATGAGCCATCATGTTCTATATGGACTTATTTGTGATTCACAAATTAGTTTGCATACAAGAGACTTGTTTATTATTATACCATACTCTAATTTTTCTGATCATTAGTTATTTTAAATAGTTAAATGTTAAAAAATGATTTAACTTGCTCAATCTTTTTTCAATCTGAAGATCAAAGATTTTATACATCACTTATTTAAAATATACATGTGACCAATTGGACTAACAGATCCCGTTGAGTTAGCATTATATTATCAGAAATATCTTTTAAGGCAATATCAAAAATACAAGCCCACTAGCATGTCCATTATATTCAACATTACATTGCCAAATCAAAGGTATTTTCTTACACAACATGAACAATTTAATAATTGTTAAATGAATAAGTTTAGCTTTTGAATTTTTTTTTTTATTTCGGTAATAGCTTTTGCTCTTTAAAATGTTGAGGCTAATTTTGATTCAATGATCTTGTGGTTATAACTAACGGAAAATCAAAATGAATGCCTGGAATGATTCGCTTTAAGAATTCTAAAAGATCCTTTGATGGTCATATCTGATTATTATAGAATCTTTGAAGAATAGTTCGACTGCAGTCAGTTGGATTATTTCCCCTAGGCCATCATATTCACTCCTATTAAATGTGGCAAAGGAAAGCCATTGTGCATCAACTTCAAAATCTTGTATATCTTGACATAAGTTCTGATTTTTTTTTCTTCTATATTTTGAAGCTTTGTTTTCTGAAAAATAGTAGATTTTTTTTAAATAATTAGCATCGTATTTTTAAAAGTTGATATAAATTTAATTTGAGGCGTACAAAAAACACTTTTGCTATGTGTCAAGTAATTAGAAATTAATAGGTTTTAGTTCCATTTTTTGGCAGTGTGCAACAAATGAACATACTGTCACCTACTCTTTGTCCAATAATAAGGATGTGCTTCATCTTGCAAGATAAATGAAAATGTCTATAAAATGGCAAGTGCCTTTTGTGTAATAATTTATTAAATAATTGAATATTTTTTGTGCCTTATAGATTTTAAATTTTAATAAGTCATGATAAAAATATGCCAAGTATGTTTAGAGAAAAAATGAAAAGATAGTTATCTTTTTGAAAGATGTACTCCTCATTATTTTTTTGTTTTGATAGGTAGTTCACCCATATTGTTTTCTTATTTTCCCCGATAAAATACATTGCTTTGGATATTGTGGTAATTCATAAAATTTGGAAACCCCTGTTTTGTTCTCAAAATACTGATCTTTGAATGTCTAATAAACTTCTTGTAAATTATCTAGAATTTAATTTTTCTAAACATTAGACATTGTTCTATTGGGCTCATCACGTGTAAAAATAAATTCATTATGAGGACTGGTCTTTTCAAGTTTTTTTTTTTATTTTATCAATTGGATGATGAAAATTTATTTTTATTAATTTTTTTCACTTCTAGCCATATAATTGCTAATATCAAATTTCCTGAATGTTTGAATATGACCTTTTTGGCAGGTCTGACAGAATTTTCATTGTTTCAGCATTTATTTGTTGCAACTTATTATTCAATTGTGACATTTCCATTTTTTCAGTCAACTTTTTTTTTTGTAATGATTCCAGGTCATGTAATTTTAGATTAATAATTTTATCCATTTTGATTTGTTTTTTTTTTTTTTGTTACTGAATTTGAAAGTGATTTTATTAAATATTCAATTGAGGTGTCAAGATTAAGTGGATGAGTTTGTTCAGGCACTTATCATATATTTTCATGGTAACTTAATTTCAAAATTACTTAAGAACATCCAGTTTGTAAGTTTTTATAAACTTTTAAGAAAATATTCAGTAAAGAAACCCATTTTTACATTTTTATTTACTCACAATTGAAGTTAGTTAAATCCAGGCCTGTCTCTAAAAGATATGTCATATTAACTTGGAAATAGAATTGCAAGGATTAGATAATCTTAATGCAGTAATGTAATGTAATAAAGTTTACATATGTTTCTTTAAAATTAGATCCTACAAATAGAAATATTAAGTCTAATATGCTGATTCACTAATAATTTGAACAAATCAGTTTTTATGTACATACCAAGATCATGTCATGATAAAAATTTGAAGGAAATTCAATATTGACTTATTTTTTAAAAAATAAATTTTCTGAATTTTTCAAAAATCCAAATTTTGAAAATTGATTTTTTTTTTAATTCAAGAATGCTTGCTTTGCATATCAAATGAAAGGATATTAAGAATTTTTAAGAATGAGAAACCAGATTTCTATTACAAAGTGTTTACAATGTTTAGGATCAATTTTGAGGATCTAAACATGTGGAATTTATACTAGTGATATACCAAAAATCAAGTGAATCTGAAATATTAAGATTGAGACCCTAATTGATTTGATACAAATTGTGAACAATTAATTCATCAATTTGTTTTACTTTATCAAGTCACAATAATAGTTATCATTAAAGACCATGCAGGATAATCTTTGCTAATTTAATTTAGTTTCTCTGATCCGTAACTTCTTCACATCACTCTATTAAACTTCTACATCTTTTTCTCATCTAATCCCCTTGGTCTTCTACAATCCTTAAAAGAAATAAAATTTCAAGCACTTTTATCATCTCTTGATTTGTTCAGCCTAGCTTCATTTCAGTCATTTCTCCTATTCTATTTATTTTTTTATTATATAAGTTTTGCTCACTTGGTTAATCTCTACATATATCTCCACGTTTTGATAGTTTGGAATATCAGTATTTCACTCTACAAGTGTCCAAATCTCTGATTTATAAGATTAACACTGATAAAACCTTTTTATTAATAATCTTGCTCATGCATATTTTATTTTAATATTATTTCTGCCAAAAGTAATTCATCCTTTTTTTTTTTTCATTCATTGTGTTTTAATTTGTATCAATAATCTGATCAGGCAGGTTTTATGTCAACTTTTATTCTTTGTATAATTTAGTGTAGTACTAGAGTCTTCACTTCTGGTGTTGGTGAACCTTAAAGGTTCCAAGCAAGACAAATTCCTAATGGCTATGCCTCTTTTTATAGTTATTACATTTTTATTCTTAAATAAACATTAAATGGGCTATTCATCAACACACATCATCCAGGAAGGTAAGTTTACCAAGAGATACCATGAACTTCCTACTTGCTTGATAGTTTTTAATTGAAAAAATAGTTGGATGTTTGTTTAATAACTGGGTGAATGTGTATCTATTTACTTCCTTTTTTAAATAGATAAAATCGCCAGCCAAACCAATGTTTGTTGGCCAAAGTAGTGTATTATAAGAATTTTTTGGATGCATATTCTGGCTGCTATTTCATGATTTTCTATTTAGATACCTACAACTGCAGACACTTTCAAGTGAAGAAAAAAACCACACAAATTGGAAGAAAAAATGTCTCGTTTTGTTACCTATGTATAGAAGAAAGGGGGAAAAGATTAAAGTAGATTTGTACTTTATTACAAAGGTACAGATATTGGAAGCATAGATTAAGATTCATTATAAATAAAAAATGAAAGAACAATATTGTGGAGGATGGCAAGATTAATTATTCAAATTAATGACATATCAAATGCAGATTATTCGGGTTTATGCTGCAATAAATCATTGCGATTAAAAAGCAGAGTATTTTTATATGAATGTACAAAATGCTTTTGATCAGATCAAACATTTTAAAATTGTAATAGGAAACATTAATGCTAGAATTGGTAAATGATTAAAAGGTGAAAATGCTGTGTCAAAAATTTGATAATTGTATGATGAATTTTTGTTTTTTTTTTTTTTGAGAGAGAGAGAGAAATGCTAAATGGACGCTTTCAAATAAAGATATAGCAAAATTGGATTATATTTTGATTACAGAAAATATATATATGAAGATTGTAATATTCTTAGTAGATTTAGCATAAGAAATGATCATTTGTTATTGAATATTAACTATTGGTATTTCTAGTCTTCAGAAAATTCAAATGAATGTAAACTAAAACTTGCAAATCGTTTTAAAATATTGCAAGAAAGATAGCTAGTACAAAAAAAAGCGATTATAATTTTTTTTTAATATATGAAGTAATGTGAAAATTTTTTTACATGACAAATTAAGAATTGAATATCTCAAATTTTGTAATATTATACAAAAGAGTTAATTAATGATATTAGAAAATTTTATTGTGAATTGGCAAGGAAAGCTATAGAAAAGAATAAGTTTCACAATGGTAAAATATCCTAATATTGAAAGAAAATGAAAGATGGCATGAAATAAATGGAAGATTTTTATAAAAATTATGAAGTAATAAAGAACAAGAAAACAAAATATCTTGCAAAGCATTTTAAATAAACATGCAATTACATCTTTGAAGAGAGGAACAGTTACAGGAAGTAATGGAAAGGTAATTGATATTTTAAAAGTAGCAACTGAAGAAATATATAAAGTTTACATAATTATATAAGAAATGTTAAAGATGTATCAGACGATTGGAAGAATGCTCTAGTAATATTGCTAGCTATTTAAAAAAGACCATAAAGAGACTAGAAATTATAAACCTATCAGTTTTATACAAAATCTTTACCAAGATAATTACAACTCAGCTCCAGTGTATTGTGGATTCTAACTAACCAAAAGAACAAGAGAGATTTAGATGTTTAACAGAATGGATCACATCCAAGTATTGAGAAAAGTTATAGAAATATTCATTGAATATAAGTGGCCATTATGCTTTGGATTAGAATCCATAAACATTTTTATAGTGATTAAAGCTTTGGATCTTCAAGATATAGACCCAGCATGATGTCATATTCTGAAGAATATTAAGAACTTCATCAGGGTGATTACATATCTCCAAAACTTTCTATAGCAGTTTTACGAGAAATATTTAGTGGAACAAAAGTAAATGGAGGTTATTTAAGTTATCTAGATTTTTCAGAGGATGACGTTTTTTCTTAATAATACTTTACAGATTCAAGTAATGTTCAATTAATTTTTTCAGAAGAAACTAAAGATTGATATGGACTAGAAATTAACATCTACAAATACCTTGGCCAGATTATCAATGCTGATGGAAATACGATGGATGAAATTAATTATAAAAATTTAACTTGAATGCTTCAGTGAGAAATAGCTCTGTATTAAAAGAAAATATCTATGTGTTAGGTATTTAATGGATGTATTTTTAGCAATTTTACTCTTGACCAAAGAGCACTCAACAAAGTTCGAAAATAAAATACATGGAATGAGAGAACAAACAGGTATCACTGGTGTCATTGAAACAATAGACTGAGACAGCACTGAGCTGGATATATTAGTAGAAGAGATAATAAAAGAACAATTTATGTTATAAATTGAATCCCAAAAGATCTAGAAAGATACAATATGTGTTATGTATGGATGGAATAAAAAGTTTGTGTTATGTATGGATGAAATAAAAAGTTTGCTGGTATATTGTGAAAAAGAACTAGAGATCAGAATAACTACATCCTGCAGTGAATTGATAATTTTTTTAAAATGGCGTGTCAATTTTTTCCACACAGTAAAACATCTCCGCATGTACACACCTTTTTTTTTTACAACATTGCCATACTTTATATTAAAAGTGATATAACTGCTGTAACATGAAATATTAAATTTTCAGTTTAAAGATGCTTACTTAATATTAGCCAGTAAAACAAAAAGGATTGCATGAAATTTAAATGGAATAAAATCTGCATATTTGAAAACCATTAAAGGTTTCAAATGTTAACAATGCTGAAAACAATAATAGTAGAGAAAGCATATTTTATGTTTAATGATGCCAATTATTATTTTTTTATATATGTGGACTTCCAATTTAATTTAAATCGGTTTGATAAAATAATGTTTTTGCATAAAGTTTAAAATTATTGAAATGCTTTTTTTTTCTTTACTAATATAATTTGCAAATATTTTCTTGTTTTCCACCCCATGAGTAGATCTTTATTTCACTTAAAACATGTAATGATAGAAATATACATTATATTTTTAAAAATATTTTTCAAAATAATAAAAGTTATCTTTGAAACAAAAAAAAAATAGCTTCATAAATAAAAAAATCTCAATTTTCTGTTATTTTTAAAATGTAAAAAGTTGTCATATCCTTTAGTGTTTTTTTTTTTTTTATCTAATAATTACATCTGCCTTCTAAGAACAAAATTGTAGACCAAGTTATAAATCATAAGTTAGATTACAACCAAAGTTATTACAGGCCCAGCGATTGCACGATTACTGTGTGAATACACTATTAAAATATTGTGTAAATATGTGATTATGTTCATTCTCACTTTCTCTAGAAAAAAATAAAACTATTCTTCATTTTTCTTATAATAAAAGTTATTGGTGGTGAAATGCAAAAACTAAATATCTAAGTGAAGTTAAATTTATTAATTTCTGTGCTCTTTGTACAGATGCTAATAGCCATTTTCTCATTTCGCTCGTTAGTACTTTTATTGAATTTCAAATTTTGTTTGAGATATCCTAAGGTATAATGTCAACTGTAGTCCTTTTACTGAATTAGAACTTCAAATTTTGTTCTAGATATCCTAAGATGCAAAGTCAAATAATAAGTTTTGTTATGCTTAAAAGAAACTATAAAGTGCTTTATTATCAGTAATTCCTAATTTGCAGCCAATGTTTAATCAAATTTCTCACTGAATGTATTGATCATACTTATTCAAAATGCGTGCTTTTAATAATTTTTCACCAAAGATATTATTTTTGGATTTTTTTTTTTTTTTACGATAAAAATCTTTCCGCTAGTTTACCCTAGTCTGCTTTGATATGTGAATTGAGGCTCCACCAATAGATAGTACATGCATGATACTATCACCAAAATCATCAAGAAATAATTTTTGTTACAAAGTAAAATTCCAGTCAGTGTATGAACTTTATTCATTTTAATCTCGGAATGTCTTCAAGGTTCTGACAGTGAAGTCGCGAAGTCATCTAAATAAAGAATTGCATCATTGCTGAATATCACTATGGTCACTTGAAGTACTGTCCTTGAGAAACTACGCACTGATAACAGTGCCTAGTCTATTTTTCAAATTGATTTTGGGATTTTCTGGAATGGTCATTAGGTGCCTTCATATGTCCTGAATAACATCAAACTGTTTTTCAATATTTTTTTTATCTTCGGGTAAAGAACAAAATCATTGGCTGCCACAGCAAGTGAATATAGGCTGTTCTGATAGTTATTTATTTGCAGGCTATAAACTCTCATAGTACCGTATGAGCTGATATATTGTTGTGGTGTAAGAGCTATGAGTTGTTGGCAAAATGTTAAGGTTGTTTTCATCTAACTTTTTACGCAGCCTTTTCAGCTCTTATAAATCGTAAACTTGGTTAACTATTAGTCCAGTTGGTACAAATTCATAATGAACAATCACTCTGATATCATGTTCATAAACTTAATTGACCTTTTATATGTGTAGTTGTAGTTTGAAGAAAATAACTTTTCAATACTCTCATCTTGTGTCACAAGTTTTTTTTTTTTTTTTGCATAAATACACAATATGAGGAATGGAACATAAGTAAAAACATTGTACCTTTTAAGATTTGATAATAGACTTAAAAAATACAAATCTTTTCTTGAATATTTCTTTTGGGTATAACATTTATAACTTTTACTTGCAATTTAAATTTTATTACACAGATCTTGGCAGATTTTTATAAATATAGGCCAACTTTAATTAAGCATTCAGACAATTTATTAAAATCTCCCAACAGGTTTTCCAGTTTGTCCCACAAATATTTTTCCCTAATATAGTTTTTAGTATAATATACACTATTAGTTCTTTATGGACATTTGATTACTATTTATTCTACAAAAACAATTATATTTTTTAAAACTGAAAAGCATGTTCTTTTTCTTAGAAACAAAATCCAGTAAAGAACCTAAAATTTCTTTTCTATTTAGATTATAACCAGGACACAATGCAGTGTTGGTAGCATGCACAGATCTATTTACTTGTAAATTTAATGGATCTTTCTGTTTGAATATAGTTTTCACGGTAAACAAAAATAATGAAGGGTTGTCTGATAGCATTCTGTACTTTTTGTTTTGCTGCATCTAAGTGAAACAATATCTAGATAAAAAAAATCCATACTTAACATCTGGGATATTTTTAATTAAAAGACAATAACAAAATACAGTCTTCACTTTGTAATGTTAAAAATTAGTAACATGTAAAATAGTATATAAAGTAAAGGTTTTTTTTTTTTTTTCATTTGCGTAATAGGATCTAATGAAATTCTTATATATATTCAGTGACTTGATTAAATGTTGCAAGCTGTCAAATTATGTATGAAGATAGATGTTACTTATAAAATAGATTCATTATTCCAAACAATTCTCTATTATTGATTTCATATATTAAAAAAAAACAATATTGGTATTTGATGTATCCATTCTCTTGATACTTTGCAGTATGCACAGCAAATATAACATATACTTTGACTTCATATTTCAAAGAAATAAACTATAAAAAATGAACATTTGTGTGGTGTTATACCTTGTTATTACTCGATGATTATTGTTTTTATCAATAAAAAAAATCAGTGCAAAGTAGATGAGAAATATAATTTAAGTTATTATTATTAAGCGCACAGGAAGTGTATGTAAATACTTTTTAAGACAGGCTATAACCTGTGTCAAATGCACATTGAAATTTATAATAGTCAAGCAATATCTTTATTTTGCTGATAGAGGGACTTTGAACCACGTCACAAGATAGCAACTTTTATAAAGATAAGAATAGCGTTGTCTTTAACCTAATTTTCCACATATATAGGCCAATCTGAATCATCTTGATTTGGGGGCGTGAAGCTGTTGTTCTCCCCACTGTTTAAGTCAACTATTTCCTATACAAATTAATATTCGCATAATCTTGCGATTTTAGAGTTAATATTATGATCTTTATACTGGAAATATATAAACAATTGTGTTATAATTATTTATTAAGCGCACAGGAAATGTATGTAAATATTTTTTAAGACAGGCTATAACCTGTATCAAATGTGCCTTGAAATTTATAAGTCAAGGAATATCTTTACTTTGCCGATAGAGGGATCTCTCAAACCACAACACAAGATAGCGACTTTTATAAAGATAAGAGCTGTGTCTTATCTTTAACCTAACTTTTCACTTATATATGTGAAATTTTCATATCAAGACAAATTACTAAGAAAAATTGCACAAATTATTGGGAAATCACATTCAGAGATTCAAGGGATTGCAGATAAATTTAATTGTAAAAGAAGGAAAATAACGGACATAGAAGTTTGAAAACTCTTAGAAATGATTAAACGGTTTTATAAATGCTGCAAAAATATATATTTATGTCCTTTTTTTTTTTTTTTTTTGCATATCTTCTTTTAGTTTGTCTTTAGCCTTTTTCCGAATTTATATTTATTACATTTCAAAGAGATTTTCTAAATCTCTGATCTCAAATTTAAAATAAATTTTTGTAAACATTAACATGGATTTTATAACATTTGTAAAACTTTTATCTCATAATAGTTTTCGAATCTGTATCTTCTTTATTTTATGTTGTTGGATTTTACCATTGAATTTATCTGTAATCTCATTATTAAATTTTGTAAATAGACTTGGAATCTTTTTTTTTTTGCATTGATCTTGCATATAATATAAACAACAATCAATAAGAATGGATAAATAACCACATTATACTTTATCACCTTCAAATGTGAAGTCAGTGGAGTAGCAAATAGATATACTGAATAGTGTCTAATTTATTATTATATGAACAATAGATTGATTGAAATAATGAATATACTTTACAAGTTTAATTACATATGTTCATTCACTTTTGAGTCACCTTATATAAACGAATGTCTTTCTTAATATCCTTGTAAATCACTTTTTCCACCAGCGATTTTATATTTAAACAGTCCGATATAAATAAAGGAAAAATAAAATTGTTGAGTGTTTACAATTTTTAGCGTAAGTGAATTTTATTAATTGTAAAATTTCTGATGGGGAGGGGGCAATTAATGCAAAAACACAGATCAAAAATATAACAATCATTACTCTCTGCTTTTTTTTTTTTGACTAATTCTGTGTATTGTATCGTTTAACATATATCCAAATTTCTTGCACTTGACTACATCCTTTACTGTTTGTTTTGTTTTTTTCTCATAAAAAATGCTTTACTCAATCTTTCTTTCATTCATCTCTGTTAAATCAGCTCACTCAAATGATTACTACAAGCAACAAGGATGTTGAATAATATCAGGAAATTTTTCCTTGTAATAGACAAACTGAACTTTCCTATACAGGGAGATTTCCCATTTGCTATCTTTGGGGAGTATATTGAAGAGTTAGTAATCTATATATAGGGATGCACAAGTTTAGATTTTAAATGGAAATTATCAAGTTAAAATATGCAGTTCAGGTATTATGACTGTCAATTTAAATAGTAATTGAGTTTTTTCTAAAAAAGAAAGAAAAGAATTTCTTTTAAAGCAAGTTCTTATGGTTGCATATAATTGGTTTTATTTGTGAAGGGCATTTTCTCACTGAAATAAATATTAAAAGAAGCTACGTTGATATACAATCTAACAATGAACATCTGCCAATAAACTATTGAAGTTGAACTTTAAATTTAAACAATCATTGGGATTTCAGTAATAGAATTTAAAATAATAATGATAATGAGATCTTATAAAAAGTTGTATTAAACTATGTTTTAAATCATGGTGCCCGCAGACCATTTTACATGTGCCCACCGCTATCCGAACACGATAAAAATTTATTTATCTGATACAAATAAATTTAATTTTTAAAATTTTTTATAAATTATTGTATTATATTGTAATCAAATTGTAGGGCATACTATACTTTTACAGCATAAAAATATAAACGTTAATTATATGTTAAAATTTTATTTTTGAAATAAATATTTTTTTGTACATTGTGTGTATTATTAACAATATCCAACTATAAATTTACGTTGAAAAAATAAATGGTGCCCACCACCTGGCCGGTATTATAGAATGTGCTCTCAAGTGCAAAAAGGTTGGGGACCCCTGTTTTATTAGATCAAGGTGGTTTAAACCAGGCAGCCATGCTTAAAATGGAATATGTAAACTATTTTTATACTGAATCTTAGTTTATCTTAATATTTTGAGATGAAATTTTAATCTTGAATTGGAAAATAATGCCACTTTTACTATTCTTATATCTTCAGTCACTTTTTTTTATTGCTTTTTTGAAGTTATTAAGTTTTATTATTAAATATTAATTTCCTGTTTTTCAAAAAGATATTTTTCTTTATTTTATATTTACAGAAAAAAAAAACTAGTTTTCCATACTATTAACAATATTATTTTTAAAAATGATTTGTGCAATAATTAGTTGTTTTTTTTAACTTACACCATGTCAAATGCTTGTTTGCTTTTTTTTTTTTTTTTGTAAAGCCTCATTAATTACACTTACAGTGATTTTTAAATGCTTTCTAGCCATTAACCAAATTAAGTTTTAAAATCTATTAATTCAACTTTTAAATTATTTCTTTTTTATTTTTCCTTTTCTGAAATGCTGTATGTCAATGCTTTTTTACATTTCTAACTAAAATGTTATATCTGCTTTCTAAAATTGAGCAAATTTATTTAATATTTTTTTTACGAGTCTGAAATTTTTAGATGGAATAGGCATCTTGCAATACTAACAATTGAATATCATTTGGTCCATCATCACCCCCAGGAAATTATATTCATTTTATTATCTGCTTTTTGTTCATAATATTCATCAATTAGTACAAAACAAAATAAATTGGGATTGAAATAAAGTATTTTATCATGTTATTTGTTGCCATCGTTGAGACATTAATGTAAATTAAGTGATTTTTGGAAGAAAATATTGTGATAGTAGGTTATTATATCAGCACGTCAAGTAGGGAATGAAATTACTAGAGCCAATGATGATGCTTACTAATTAAAAGGTAAGTGCAGGGATAAAAGGGAGAAAAAAAAGTACAGTAATCACTTAATTTGTAGCTCAGTAAGACTATATCACAAAGAATGAAGTGAATTACAGTGGATCCCCATATTCATTTTCCAACCTTTCCTCTAATGGGTGACATGAATTAGCAAATAATAGCTCACACTTTTGATAGTGTTTTATTGATTGTACTGTCTTGTAAATGTATAATGCTTTTGAATGCATACAACAGATGTTTTTTAATATTTATAGTATACATATACAAATTAAGATTACAATATAAAGTTTTAGAAAAATAATAATTTTGAATACTAAAGAGAGCACATTCTACTAATACCTATCGGCAGACAGTTTTCAGTAGTTTCAGAATCTTTATAACCGTCCTCTATATACAGTAAATGGTTTAGAGTTTGGATCCTTGACTGAACTTGTCCTACAGACTAAACTTTTCACCATTATTAAATCGATAACTTTCATTTTGTCTCTGAAGAAAAGTACTTGACAAATTCTCTTAAATTTTGTAGAATTGCTGGTTTATTCTTAAACATTTTATTAAATAAAATATTGTATTATATCAAGCTTTTGGAAGAATTAAATGGTAGAAAAAACACAATTTGATGTTACATTTACTGAAAACACAAACAACTAATGCCATACAAAATATGACTTAAAATTTACTGAATTTATGAATTTTAATATTTGACTGGTGTTATAGTTTTCATATAATATGTAAAAAGATGATCTAGGAACTTATAAAAAATATATAGAATGGGCGGGGGGGGGATCTTTAAAGAATAATAAAAATTTAGAGTGGAAAAGGGAAAAAAATATACTAATTAGGAAAAAAAGGGATTGGTCACATATTTAAAGATAAAAAAAATATTAAGGTATTTTTGAAGCTAGAAAAGAAAAGAAGAGGGTGTGTTAGGAAAGTAAAAATAAATTCTTAAAGAAATTGTTGATTCAAAGGAAAACAAAATAAAGGTTGTGGAATTAGAAATGAAACATTTGGTTCAATTTGTAGCAGAATAAATTATATCAAAAAATTACTTAAGTAAATGTTTTTAGAAATGGGAAAAATAAAACTATCGAATAGCAAATTTTATCCTTCAGACTACTAATATGATTGCAGTGGTGTGTACATGCTGATTAGCCACTTTGCTATTTAAAATCACATTTTTCTATTTTCAGTTTTACAATCAAAACAAGACACCCTCCTTCCTCTTTCTTTGATACTGTATTTTGCAATTTTTTATTTGAATTAAAATTTAGTAAAGTTTTTTTTAAAAAAAATAAAAATTAATTGCAACTTTAAAATAAGTTTTGTTTATCAATTAAATATTTTTGATAGTACTAAGTTAATAAATACAAGTTATATATAAGAATATATTAGTGCATATATCATATATAAATGTCATATGATTGATACAAGGATTAAAAATAACAATCTTTCATATCATCCCCCATTATAAACTTATATTTTTAAAGCAACTATGTTGATGTAAATTTTAATACATATATTCTATTTTTATATAATCAAGCAAAAAAGTAAATAAAAAATTATCTTCATATTTTTCTTGACCTAAATCTTTTTTAGTAACTGTTGTAAACTTTGTCAACAAAAGAGGGGAGGGGGTACAAAACTAATACCCAATAAAATAGAAACTAAAATGTATGTTTATTAGTCAAGCGTTGGTGGCCTAGCGGTTAGCATAGCTGCCTTCCAAGCAGCTGTCCCGGGTTCGCTTGCCGGTCAACGCTTTGACATATAAAAAAAAAAATATGTTTATTAATTGTTCCATATTTATTACATTTTAAAAATATGTAGATTCAAGGATAAATAAAAATATATTTAAGTAAATCGTAACTTGCTCAAGTAATGAAGTCCGGTGATAGAAGAATTTGAAGAACCCCATTATAATTTTGGTCAGATGATAGAAGTTGCTGATCTGTAGACTAAACTTTATTCATATGCATTGTATAACTGCCAGAACATCTGTTGGAGTTTAGAAAGATTGTAGATAAAGAATTTAGATCTCAAGAGAGTCATTGCAGACCTTCGTAACAAATGTTTTTGCCAAAACTACCATATCAAAGCCACTTTTTTAAATGCAAACGATATGGTGGATGACTGGGAGAGGGTTTTTTTTTTTTTTGTAGTCACTATTTAAAGCTTTGAATTTTATCTTGTGTAGAATTGATGCAAGTAATCATCATATAAATAAAGATATCACTTATTACTTATTTTTGTTCAGCCTGTAAAAGGAACATTTATTGATGCTGAAGATAATGAAAATTCATAAAATTGCAAGAAATGTGCATATACTAACGTATTTGATGTGCTATTACTAACAGTTGAATGTATTTGGAATATTCAAATAAAGTTAAATTTTGTCTAAAGACATTCAATACATTTGTTGTTATTAGATGATGGAAATAGTCCAATATAAAAATACAACTAGAACACCATCATCACAAACTTTCAGGAAAACATTCTAATGAATTACTTGATTTGCTGTGGTCACTTTTGCTCACAGAAAGTTAATTTAAATGGAACTAACACCAATTTTTAAACAGTCACAAGTAGAATCTGTTAAGATTTTCATTTGGTTACTAAGTAACAAAAAATTACCGGTGATAAAAATTTTCCAAATAAAATATATTTAATATTTGATATTACATTCTTAAATAAGATTTTACTTTTAGTCTTTCTATTATTACATTGTGCACATAAATCACTAAAAAATGTCAAGTGCCAGTTATAATTGAAATTAAGATTTAGTTAGAATGTTATAATCAATAATATATCATAACTTAACCTTAGCAAATAACATTCAAGGTAAAATAATATCAATGCATGTCCTTATTTTTGATATATTGATTTCATTAGAGAAAACTTAATTCAATGAAAGTATTAGGATTGCAATAAAAATTTAACGTCGTACAACTAAAATGCTATTCCATATTTTGAATACATTTCTCTCTTAAAAACAGTTTGGAGTTAGTAATAGTAAATTGATAAAAGATATAATTGGATTAAAATATATAGTGAAAAAGAAGTTAATGTTTGTATTTTAAATCTTGAAAAATTGAAGGAGATATTTTGTATGTGAATCAAGTAGTTTATAATAAATGTATAAGAAGAGATTAATAACAATCAACTCTTAATTAAACTATCAACAATCTCAGTCTATAATCATCTACATTTATAGAGTTATTAAAACTGAGTAAATAACTTTATTGTCTTAGTAAGAAGAGGTTTGTGGCAGAAAGTTGTCTATTTAAATGATTTATTTTGATAAAGATAGGATTGACTTTGGGATAGTATACATTGTATGAGATTCGCTGATATGGTAATACTAACAGATAGTAATGAGTTTAATATATATAGGATTGACAGATTGCATCAGGATTGGGATGAAAATAAATGCAAATAAGACAAATCGTGAAATGATTGAAATTAATCATTGGACATGGAATTAGGTAATTGTTGATGGGAGTAATAATAAATAGGCCATAAAATTTTTAAACGCTACACATATTTAAAACATAAAGAATTGACAAAGAAAATTATCATCAAGATGCATTTCTGGTAGAGCCAGTCTTCATAATTTGACTCAAATCCTTGTTTAATACCTTCATCATAATATATATATTTTTTAAAATAAAAAATAATGGATATAGAAAAATCGGAATAGGAAATAGTTAATTGAATTAGATATATGAGTTATTTTGGTTTTAGAAAATATAGTATAAATGTGAGTGAAATTTTGTTATGGTTTTTTTATAAACATGTACAAATTATAAATGCATGTCTATGTATATATATTTTTAGAAATACAATTTGAAAATGGTCTTAGGAGATGGTTGAAATATAATTAGAGAGTAAATGATTTATAATAATTAAAAAAGCAAGTCATATATAATGTGATGTTACTTTTAAAATGATTTATAAAACGATATGTAATAAAAAAAAATTACTGATAGTATATGTTTAATGGATCATTAGAAAAAGAGAGGAATAGTTGATAGCCTAATTTTTATCATATTTGTCGAAAATGGTATTGCCAAATTGAGAACACATCATGAAATGTCACAGTTGTTGAACATGCATTTGGTAGTAGATTATTCTATTAATCATTGAAATTAAATGTAAAAAGATATTTATTAAATATTTTGATTTTAATATTACTATATATGAAATTGAAATATAGACAATTAAGAGTAATGAAAGGAAAAACTGGAGGCTTTATAGATAGGAATTTTGAGAATAGAAAAGAACAAAATGTTGGTGAAAAAGGAATTTTTTGAAAAAATTATAAATGAATTGAATTGGACTTAAATGCAAAGGAATTATGAAAGATATTTTGAGAGCAAATGAAAGAACTATATATAAATAAATAAAAAGGTGATAGATGATCTTAAAGAGGGAATAATTTGAATTTTTTTGAGTAGTGCAAAATACAGAGAACAGCTTAGAGAAGATTATCACATTAGAGGTAAACTAGAAAAATGAAATTAAAATTATGGTCATTTAAAATTTTTTTTTTTTTTTTCAGATATATAAACCTAATTAGATTGAAAGAAATTCATATTTTGAGATAACTTTGTAAAATTTTGAAATATGTTCAGTCAACATTACAAAAAATTTTCAAATAGGATATTTTATTTGCAATATTGAAGAGATCTTAATATTAAGCAAAATAAAAATTTCAATACTTATAATCTGTTTTGAAGAATATTTATGAATGCAGATGCTTACTCTTTTGATAAATTATAAATATGGCCTGTCCTTTAATCTACTCTCATAAAAAAATTTTTCAGTATGTTATGCTTTGCTAGATAATAGCATTTTCGATCTTGAGAATCCACAGGTATCAGTGTCACTTTAAATAATAGTATAGACAGGATAAATTACTCGTTATTAGCAATCATATTTACAACGAACATGAACATGAAGCGAGAATCATGATTTGGTCCAAGTAAGATCTCAGGGACTGGTTTTTGGGCTCCAATCATGGACAGTTAAATAAAATTGGCACTCAGTGTCAAAGTTTTTATATTATTTGAAGTTTATTTTTTATTCAGGAGCAGATTTCTTTAATAAGGGCTTTATATCAAACTAAACAAAAAAATCAGTTTTCTTTGAAATAAATGAAAACGCTTTGCTACTGAAGAATTAGACATAACCCAAATAAAAGTTCACATTGTGTAATTTAATTTTCATATATGTAACCTTCAGTTTGAGTAGGGTTTATTGTAGACAAACTTACAATTACTGGAATTAATTTTAAACACAGCTAAAATAACTAAATATCGAAAACAATGAATTGGTCAAATTGAATGATCAGCACTGGAGATACAATACCTGATTTCTAATGTAATCTAGAGTACTTTGAATTATTTTTTGTCTCGTAATAAATTACTGAAATAGTCAAATGTTGTAACTAACAAAAAGAAATGGCAAGATTAATTTATTATTTTTTTAGGCCTTTGATTTTACAATAAAATATATAATCACTTTATGTATAAAAAGTATTTTACATGGTAAACAGCTTTTATTAATTCAAGACTACCATATATATATAATCATAAATAAAACAGAAATAGAAGCAAATGTTGCATTTTGCTAAAAAAAAAAATCCCAGGTGTTAATCTGTTAATAAAAAGCTAAAATTTCTCCTATCTGGCTACCCTTATTAAAAAAAAAAAAAAAAGAATAAACTTGTTAAAAATCTTGCAGTATCAGGGCATCTATAATAAACTTACTATGACCCACTTAAATATATATTAAAGAATAAAGTTACATCTTATGAAATAATTAATGGGGACTTAATGGGGGGGGGGGGGATAGAACTTAATTTTGTAAATAATTTTATTGTTTGTTAAAATATATAAATGTAACTTAGGAAAGTTTTTTTTTTTTTTTAAATTCTTTAAATTAAATGTTTATCTAGAGTCTTTATGTAGGTAACAGAAGTGTTGAGTTTATGTAACAAGTTACAGTTACATCAGTAGTTGAAAATTGGAAAAAAACTTGAGATATTTGAATCTTTCAGTGGTTCTTTTTTTGTCTTTTGGAAAAAATAATTTGAATGCATTGATAATAGACTTTTCTTTACCAATAAATAATCTGTTTTCAGAAATAGAACTTAGAAATGTGTCTGTCCCTAAAAAGTTTAACAAAATATCAAGTGATGATTTTATATAAATCCTACACATATGTGTTTGACGTCATTCTTTTATAATTTTATTCAACTTTAATGTAGTACTATTGAAATTTTGAATACACTATATATATATATGATATGGAAAGAAGTGTTAAAAATAACTTTTTCGATATGCTCTTCCAAAAAATTATGGGTGAGTGGAGAGTTTGATGTTAAAGGCAATAGGGGAACCAGGGCCCCCAAGTGTAATTATATTATTTAATAAGCATTAAGAAAACTATTTTTTATTAATAAATTTATAAATATTATTAAGATGTGCCATCTGTAAATATTTATTATTCTAAATCTTATTCTTGAAAAATATTGAAGTACAGTAAATTAAAAAAGTATTTTATAGTATTTTTACAACTTATTTCAAAGCATTAAATTATTTTTTCTTCATTGGAAAATGCTAAGATAATAGAATCACCAAAAATGTATGGATCTCAAATTTTTTCATAAAGCTTTAGAATTTGAACTTTTTTCTCAATTTTGCAATTTGTGGTAGGATATTTTATGATAAATCTTGTGCTGGGTGCTATACTTGCTTAACAAAACATGATTCATCTCTTTAAGAAAGAACTGTATAATTTTTATATTTAGCTTTTTAAAATCGAAAATATGATATAAATATTGCATTTTGTGTGTGTCTGTGTGATTATTTGTTGGTTTTCTATAAATCTTAAATGTTTGTAAGTCAGAATAAATTAAGTAGTCATTGGAATGGAACGATTTTATGCAACTGTATTCATGGATTAATACTATATAACAGCAATTATTTTTTATCCAAATTAATCATTTAGTTGTTAATGCTAGAGAATGGCACAAGATACATGTACCTAATACACAGCTGCCTTTAAAAACTATTTGGCGCTGTATGTTTATTGCCTGTATGAATAGAAAATTTTTGAATTTTTTGCAGTATAAATTGTATGTTAATTTTAAAAGTATCAATGTAGTCCATGTATGATACTGTAATGTTTTAATGTATATTCTACAATAATCTATTTACATTTTGCAGTCATAATTGTGTACCATGTAGAATGGGGGGGGGGGTCTATGAATACTAATTTTATAATATGAGAATGTTCATTTTAACTCTAAATAGCCTGAATATCATTCCTGAAAATTGTAATCAAGTGACCTAAGTAAATAGTTGAAATGTTAATTCATTCAGTCATTGGTTTCCTTTTACCAATGGTTTATAACTAACTGAATTTATTTTTCTGCTAGTTTTTTATGATTATTTATTGTGTAACCATATATTTTTCTATTCGAAACTACATATTGAACAGTTATGTTTATTCAAAGAATTCCCATCATGCAATAGACCGCTGAAATTGATTTAATTTACCAATATTAATGAACTTATTTATGTCAATTAAATAGTTTTTGCATTTTAGATTTTGTGAAATTTTATTCATTTTGCCAAATCGTAAATGCTCTACTGGGTTAACATCTAATACACCATCGTGATTCTATGGGCTAATTATTCTCTAAATATTTAACTGTCTACAGACTCTTATAAAATTTGTAATTTACCATTAAGACAACTTTATGGTAAATCTCTGGATATTGCATCAATAGAACTTCATGTGTAATTGGTCTTTGAAGCTATTTCTTGTTTGTTAACAATTTTACTTTAACCATAACTATTTGTATATTACTATTTTTCTTGCATCAAATTTCAAAGAAGGGTTTTGTAATGCATATATATTTCAATGTTTTAATTACTGAGATTGTATTAATTGCAGAGTATTGGTCAGTAAATTACTATTTTCTAAACGATGTGCACTTTTTAATAATTATTATTATTTTTATTATTTAATAAATACTGCTTTAGAGTTACAGGAAATGTTGCAGGAGTTATCAGATGAAAGTAGGACTAAAGATAATTGTTAAAAAGACTAAAGTAATGTTTAATAGATTTTCTCAAAATATGAAAATAAAGATTGATTATGATGAATTAGAAGTTAACAGTTACAAATATCTTGGTCAGATTATTAATACAGATGGAAACATAATGGATGAAATTAATCATATAATTAAACTTGGTTGGAGTGCTTTTAGTAGAAATAACTTGATACTAAAAGGAAATATGCCTATGTGTTTGAAAAGGAAGGTTTTTAATAAATGTGTTTTGTCAGTTCTTACTTATGGATCTGAGACTTGGACACTTAATAGAAGAGCAATACAGATACTTAGACCATTCAAAGAAGTATGAAGAGATGCGTGCTGGGAGTAACAAGAAGAGATCAAAAACGCAATGTATGGGTAAGGGAACAAACAGGTGTTATTGACCTCATTGAAAAAATGAAAAGACTGAAGTGGAGTTGGGCTGGACATATTGCTAGAAGAGATGATAATAGATGGACAATTGAAATTTTAAACTGGATTCCAAGAGATTGTAAAAGACCCAGAAAGAGACCACATGTGAGATGGATGGATGAAATAAATTGTGCAGGGGTGATGTGGAGAAGAGAAGCTAAAATCGGAAAAGATGGATTGAACTTGTAGAGACCTTCATCCTTCAGTGGATTGATAATGGTTGATGATAATAATAACAATTATTATTATTATTTGCTTTAATTTTTAAAGTTTTTTTTTTTTCTATGTTTAAATGTATTTGTTCAAAATATTAAATTTGTTTAGTTTTGACATTAGAATTCAATTTTTTACTATGCGAATGAAGTCTCCTTGCAAGCAATATCTTAATGAAGTTAATAATTTAATCTATTCAAGATTTTTGTAAAATTTATAAACAAATTTTTATGGATAGATTTAATTATAATACAATTTTTATTTACGAGAAAAAAATTCTTGAAAATGGGTGAAATTGTCTTTAATTATTATATATTAAAAATAGTTTAAATTTGGTGAAATTGTCTTTAATTATTATTGTTAAGAGTTTATATTTAAAAATAAGTTTAATTAATATATATATTTAGGATAAATTTGAAGATCCACACAAACCTCCTCCTTCATTGGTGGTACATGTTAGAGGATTAATTGATACAGTAGTTGAAGCCGATTTGGTAGATTCAGTTCAACACTTTGGGCCTATAAGGTAATTTTAAGAGAATTAATAATTGTTTTATAAAAGAAAAAAATTTAATTTTAATTTTTTTTATCTTGATAACTCAAGCTGTTCATTTTGAAACTATCTAGATTTATTAATTTTTAATAAATGTTTTCCCTCCATCCCCCCCCCCCCCCGTTATATTTCTGCACTTACTTTGTCTTAATTCAATATACTTTTCATTACTCTTGCGTTTAGCTATTTCGCTTTAATATTAAATACATTACTTGTTTTAACAGTTTATTCTACGAATTTTATGTCCTTAATAATGATTTTGTTCAAAAAACTTATTTTTAACTGTGTATTCAAGTAGCTACAATGCGACAAAATAAATATTGACTTCAGTTATGCATGTGTAAATCATTGCTTTATGATCAATATCAAATACAAAATAGTATAATTATTTTTTCTTAAAAGTTGTTGAGAAAGATAATGCACCGTCAAGCTACTTCTGATGAAATATTTTTGACTGGTTATTATTCTCTTGGTCAACTCATTTGAAGTCATCAAACTAGTTTTTTTTTTTTTTGCAGATTGTGCTTTATATGATATAAATTATTTATGGGAGAAACTAGTAATTTTATAATCTTAGAAACCTTAATTGCGAATTTGTTGGGAGGTTTTAATTAGTTACGGTTTTTTTTTTTAAGCTTTTGCTCTTGCTATTCTTTATCTCTTCAAAAATCAATTAAGGAAAAACAAAACATTTTACATTCTTTTAAGAAAATAGATTGAATTAATTACATTAATTGATTATGTCCATTATTCTTAAAGTGTGTCTTATTATCTTTATTTTGGGAATCTATAAAAATGTATAGGATATATGACTTGTATAAATTTCCTTATTAATTGTGCATGGGAGAGTATGCAGGGTTGTTTTTAAATGCAAACCTGAGTTAATCTCGGAGCACTGGTTAAATTTCAAGTGATGAAAATGTTAGATTTTCTTCCCTTCTAACTTGAAAAGTATAGTGTGTGAAATTTATTCACGTTGAAGTATTGGTGACATTTTTAGTGATTATCTTTATATATATATTTCAGTAATACATTTATTTTTAATTGGTTTACAATCTGTAATAATATTGTCTTAAAAAGAGAAGAGTATTAAGAAGACTGGACTGAGGGAAGCATTCATATTTAGATTTATTTAATATAAGAATCTTGAAAAATTTAACCAGTAATGTTTTGCTTATTATAAAGGGGAGAAATGAATGTAAATGATATGTTTAAGTACAGTTTTCTTACTCTGAATTTGTTGTTTGCTTTTTCCTAAACTGAAGCAGAACCATAAATAAAACTCAGCATTTTTTGTTATTGTTGTCAGGTTTTTAAGGTTACAATAAATGTAGTTTTTTTTTTTTTTAATCTGTCAATCAATTTTTGTCTATGCCTTAAAATTATTATGTTACAAATAAAGTAAATTGTGTCTGTTGAAATTAGCTTTTATATAAAATGTTCTATTTTATTTATATGTGATTTTTGATGGTAAAACTTATTTGATTGGGAATTTTGTAAGTTTGTTTGTTTTTTTACATATAGTTATGTTGTAATGATGCCAAGAAAAAGACAAGCACTGATTGAATTTGAGGTAAGGGTTTTACTTTGCCTAATCTTTGACTTATAATGATCTTTTAGAATTTTTATTTTTAAACATGCAAACGTTATATCATTACACTGAGGTTCTTACTTATTTCATTACTCAAAACTTAATTTAAAATTTGCCTAATGATATTTGCATATTTTTTTAAATAGAAGCATATCACGAAGTTGTTTTTTTTTAATAAAAAAATTGAGAATTTGATTACATTAATTTTATGTGTAAACACTAAGGCCATTCTTGTTTGTAATGTAACAGATGAGGAATGATTTATGGAAAAGTCATTTTCAGAAACAAGACTACTCAATAGAAGATGTGAATATTTATACCATAAATTGTGTAAATTCATCGGCAATATCCAAGAATTTTTTGAATGGCATTTTTTGCTATTAACAAATGAATTCTCAGAAATTGTTCAATTGTTATTGAATTCAGCCGTGATATAGTTGATAATACAAAACTTAACAGGTTTTTTTCCCCAAAAAATTCAAGTCATCATCTGTTATTTAAATTTGATCTTGAAATACATTTATTATGCTCTTGGTAATTGTTCAAAAAAATTCAAAACAACAGTTTGCTACTGCTAATGAGTTAGTTGTTGGATTAGTAATGAATGTAAGTTGAACCTCAGTTATATTTTCTTCACTTTTAATAATATTGTTGACTTTTCTTATAATAAATGGTATTTTTATTTTGTTTATAATTTTTGTGCTTATTTAATCCATATCTTTTGTTGAAAGTTTTAAATAAATATATACAATATAATATTTATATTTTCTACATACTATTTTTGTAGAAGACTGAATTCTATTTTACTGCAATTCCAATCTAACATTTTGAGAGCAATTTGTTTGGTTATTTCTCATGAATAATAAAATGCATATATTATATTCATTAAATTGTATATTTAATTTCTGGTTTTTATAAAAAAAAGAAAAAAACTGAGCTTAAATAGCAGAAGTTTAACAATTACTTAAATATTTATAATTGCAAAAGAGGAAAAAATTACAAAGCTTTTTTTTTTTACGAATTCTTTATTTTAAAAATAACTGCAAGATTTTATTAATTTATTGTAATTTTTTTTTAAATTTTTCTTGAGATTCACCTATGGACTAACTAGTTTAAATTGCATTAATCTTACTGATAATGTCTTAATATCTTTATAATAATAAATTAAGTGTATAAGAAAAAGTTTTGAATTTTTATCAAGAAAGTATTTTTTAAAATATATTAAGAATAATATTTAATGATCCATTTATTTGTAGAGAATCCAATCTAGTAAGAGTTGTTTCTATGATTTTCAGATATTTGCTTTAATTTATTACATTTACATTATTAATTTTTATAAGTACGCCATAATTTAACTATTATAGAAATATTTGCTACAATATAAACTATATGTGATTAAATGTAGTAGAAATTTATATTTGAATACGATAGAAGCTGCTTCAGACACTGGTTTTTATTGCATTCTTTAGCAGAATTTATTTTTTATCAAACTTGGGGAGATATTTTTCATAATATTAGTTATAAGTTTGTATCTATTAGAAATATTTTGTAAAAAAAAAAATAAGCTAATAACATAATTTACTTATTTATTCATCATTTTAAAATTATATTGATATAATTTTTTCCCCCAATTTAGGATATGAATGGAGCTCGAAACTGTGTGAATTATGCTCTGGTATGTAAAGTGCGCAATTTTAACTTTCGAAAATTTAGATAATATCTCATATAACAAACATCAAATTTTCATTTTTTAGACAAATCAGATCTACGTGGCTGGACAGCCGGCTTATTTTAATTATTCCACCAGCCAACGTATTCAAAGGCCAGGGTAAGTTTTTTATTTAATAAAAAAAATTCTGGTTTATCAATATTAATAATATTTAAACTTTTTTTCCCAGTTCATTTATTTTTTATTAGTTACATTTGTGTATATATTAAATAGAAGAATAGATCATGTGCAGTTTTGGGATTCAAATTGATGCCAATTTGAAAATTTTTTTAAAACTGTTGAGAATTTTCAAGAAAACTTAACGTTTTTACTTTCAGCTATCTGCCCCATAGCCACAAAATTTTCTGAGTATTGTATTAATTTTTTTATGGAAAAATGATGAAAAAGTCTTGTGAAATTTTTATGGCTATTATTATATATATTATATAATATATATATATATACAGTTGTTCAAATATCTCTTACATTATGAATTAATTTTCTAAGAACTGTAATTAGAATTTAACGTTTATTATCTGTACATACACTTTAGAATAATTTTTTTTTTTTTTAAAGGAATTGTGTACACCTTATTCCTATTCATAATTTTTTTTTAGACAGCATTTGTACACAACCCTAAAACTTTTTGAATAATTAAGTAATATGAAATTCATAATTTAGGAAATAATTTTAGTATTTTTATATAAAATTTGCATTTATTTTTTAATGAAAATGTGAAATTTGTGTTTCCATAGAGCTCTTAAGTGCTTTTATGTTTGAAGTAATACTACAGATCACAAGCTGTAATTAATTTTCTGGATCTAGTTATGATCAATATTTAGTTTAAATAGTAATTGCTTTTGAGAATCCTGTTTCATGTAAGTATATTTATGTATATGGAATAAAACTTTTATAATCTTCAGTTCAGAATAATCATTTCCAATTGAAATTGACAGCTAAAATTTTTGTTGTGTTAAAATTACATTGAACACTTATTTTACTATAGGTCATTTGTTTTACTATCGTTAGTATTTTCTCAATACGATTACTTTCAGGGTAATATAAAAGTAAGATTCATTTATTATATTTGTATACTTTTTTTTAAAAAAAAAAAAAATGTTTCACAAATTTTTTGAGGATTCTACCACTTCAAAAATTGTGTGATCTCTTGGTCACAACCCATAGGTTTTACAACGTTTTTGAGTTTGTGTATGTCCTTACATGCATTTTTTTAACTTTTTAATCTTAACATTATTGTGAACTACATTCAAATTTTATTATATAAATTATATTTTTATGGAATTAGTATTTCTAACACGATTAAATTTCAGCTTATTTCTTTGAGGTTGTCAGAATTTTATTCATTATTTGGTAAGTTTTAAATTGCGCTTTACGCAAAAAAGCGAAGCTTAGTATTATTAGAAAAGAATTATAAGGCTTAGTGCTTTCGGAGAATTTAGGTCTCCATATTCATAGCCTATCTTGGGAGTGTCACTTCCAAGATAGGCTATGAATATGGAGACCTAAGTTCCCCGAAAGCACTAAGCCTTATAATTCTTTTCTAATAATACTAAGCTTCGCTTTTTTGCGTAAAGCACAATTTAAAACTTACCACTCAAAGGTGAAGTAAAAACAAGGATTTTATTCCATTATTTTTTAGTAAATATTTTATTGTTTCATCTGTATTAAAAAAGACATCAAGTTTTCAGTGCATGTTGGAAAGAGAGAAGAACAATAAAGGCTAGATGTAAAATGATAAAATTTTAACTGACACATAAATATCCATTAACATTCCATTTTAAAGGGAAGTAGATTTGGAATAGAAGAAAGAAAATTTCAAAGTAATAGAATTTAATGTTTATTTTGTGAATGTATTTGTATCATTGATTAGTAATTTGTGCTTAGAAAAAAAGAAGGATATGAAGAGATTTAATCAAAAGTATTCTTGTCATTTCATGATCATTAATATTCTTATAAAGTTAAGAATGAAATCGAATACATGGGAGGGAGGGGGTGCAAAGACACGAACATAGCATTCTGCGCATTAAGATTGAAAAGCTTTTCATTTTTCAAAAAGCTCATTTACAAAGAACTCTTATTAACCAAAAATAACTGATAAACTTTGAGATAATTGTTCGAAGTTGTAGGATTTTTATAACTGATGAAAGTATATCAGAATTTTTTGCAAAAAAAAAAAAAAGCTAAAGAAGAATCAGTAGTGTTGCTGACCAAATTAATATGTAAAATTGGATAATAATCTAGATTAGAAGAAATTAATTTATATCACAAGGAATTTTGAAAAAGAGACTATTTGCAGAGAAAAAAAGAAAGATTGACAATAGAATTAATTGCTGTGTTTATGGAAAACTCCTTAAAGAATGGAAATGTTGCATAAGCACACAGTTCCATTGTTAAAATTGGTACAGCTATGATTGAAAATGTGAGACTAAGAATTGTGTTGGCTGAAATGGGGAAATGAACTCAATGAGAAGATAGAAACAGCTTGCATTAAAAAAAAATTATGCACGCATATACAGATAAACATTTTAAAGTTGAAACTAGTGAAAGTATTAAATTTTAGCAGAAAAAGTACTGAAAATGAATTTTTTTTTAAATATTCATATTGCCTGCTACATAGTCATAATATATAAATATAATAAATGCCATAAAAATTATCTTGATAACATAAATTTTAATATTAGTGGATCTGCAATATTTGCGACAGTTTGTTCCAAGTTCCCTTCGCTTACTTTGCATATAATAGCTCAAATTTTACTGATAACTGATTACAATAAAATATCATTTTTTTGAACTAAGAGTGATTTTCACTAAGCAATATATGTTATTTTAAGTGTATAATATGCATATATAAATTAAGATTATAATATAAATTTAAAAAATAATAAAAACTTACTACACCTTTTTTAAGTAAAATAAAATGAGTAGTGAAGTACCAGATTTTCATCGCAATTGAACAGGCAGGCTCTGTAGATATCCTTTTTCTTCACTAACCCCTTCCCCTCTATAGAAATGTAATACTCTCATTATAAGGTCAGAGTGCATTTCTACTTGTATTAATATTTTTAAATTCATATTGGCTTGATGCTGCCCTCTTCAGATTGTCATTTATACTAAGCTTTCTCGACCAATATAAGAACATTTGACAGGGGTTTTTTTCTATTATTAAATTGATAACTAATTTTATCGCTTAAGAAAGATGACTAATTTTATCACTTAAAAAAGTTGCTTTATGAATTCATTTAAATTTTGAAAAAGTTTTAGCTTTATACTTAGGAAACATTTTATTTCCCAAAATACTGTATCATATCAAAATTCATAAAGAATAGGGAAGCAAAGAATAAAATGTATCTGCTTTCAATGTAATACAAAGAAATGTTATTAGTGAATACATACAGCACTTTAGCTGCGCTGTCATATAAAGTTGATGCAATTTATGGATTTTAATGTTTCTATTTAATTTTTTTTTTTTTTTGTTTAGATAACTTATAATTGGATTATTATAAGTTGATACAGTGTATATCATCGCTTCATTGTTTTTATAAAAAACAGCTTTGCATTTCTTTGTAAAAGGAAAATGCCTACTTTACCTTCATAGGCAAATAAATTTTAATAGTATAAAGGTTCTGCAACAACAAAAAAAATGTGAATATTAGAGAGAGTTAAATATTTATTAAAAAAAGTTAGAAATTATTGACTTCTAGAGAAAATATGGTATATACATTAAAGTCAAAAATGACTTGCAGACAAAGGAAAAAAAGCTTTTTAAAGTCAAGCCTTAATTTTGGAATATTATATAATTATGTAATCAGTAGAAAAATAAACTTTATTGTTTGCATAGCTGTGCCAGATAAATCCAGGTGATTTCATATACTAATATAACATTTATTCAAAATTAAAAACTTTTTTCTCCTCCCATGAAGAAAATATTACTTATTTTTAGAAGAAAAAAAAATTATTTTTGAGAAATAATCAGATTATAATTAATGTAGTGCAACCATATCAAATATAAACGGATTCATAATGGATACAGTACAGGGGCAAATTAAACTATATATACAAGTTAATTTCAGAAATGATTAAAAAATGTATCATTGCTGATACAAACTGAATAATTCTAAAAAAACAGCAAATATTTATAAAATATGTATCGAGTATAAGGTCTTTCAATTGATTATGCTAAATTATGGGATGATTCTTAAAAAAATGAATATACTTGAACATCTCATAGTTTTTAAGAGAATGTATGCGTGATTTGTAACTGCGGTTAAATAATCTAGAGCTGCCATATTGCTTTGCTTGCTCAATTTCCACTCTACATATACCCTATCTGAAATTCTAATTGGTAATAGAAATATCAATCCTAGGTATGGTGATGATACTGTTTGTGATCAAAAATGAAGAAGACCTGGAGTCACTTATTAGAGGGGGAAAAACATTGAAAAAATAAGACTGTGATTAAGATAAGGTACTGACTTTAAAAATTGATGGTGAAAATATATATCAGTAATGTTTCTGTTTTCCAGGATCAAGAGCTTAATGATACTTTGGAACAATGACATTTAACATGGAGGACACATAAAATATTAATAATTTTGAATTACTTTGAGAATATTATGTATCAACAAAGAAATGAACAAGTGGATGTTTAATTAGAATCGATCTAAACTTATTTGAAGCACAAATCATTGGACTGAAATTGTCTTATTTTGATCATATTATGAGACATCTAATTCGTTTAGAAAATGTATATATTATTGTCTTTAAAAGTGAAAGATTATGGGCCATAAGAGACATAGATGGATTCTTTTATCACAATGATGAACTTTGCTGAAGATTTCCAAGAATATTTAATGACATTGATAATAATTATGTCTAATGTTTAGATGCTAAAATGTTAACCTACTTAGATGTAAATTGCATTTTTTTTTTTTTTTTTAAGTGTTGGTGATGATAACAATAAGGCTAATCATATTTTACTGATGACTATCTTGAATCCTGCATATCCTATAACAGTGGTGAGTTTGCATAGTAGTGATTTCAATAATTTTTTATTATTGTATCGAGTATAAATCATTTTAATTATTACTATTTTTTTATAAAGAATTGATGCAAAGTCATAGAAAATTTTAACAAGACAGTATACTAAATCCATTGTAAGACTTTTATTATATGATAGTGATTTAAAATAGGTGTAGACAAAACTTTCTTAATACAGTTTATGAAAAATATTAATTAAAGTGAAAGGCTGAAACCTTCCTGCATACGCATTTTAAAATGCTTATATGACAGCCAATACAGTCATCATTTCATCTGATTGGCTGTCATATAAGCATTTTAAAATGCGCATGTGAGAAGGTTTCAGCCATTCACTTTAATTACGAACTGCTTGCGCTTAATAAATAATATTTACATACATTACTGTCAATTTCATAAGTTTTGAAAAAAATACTTCGTTGTAAATCGGTAGATTTTGCACTGTTGATTTAGAAATAATACGCAGTGAGTTAAATGTGAAGATGTTTAAAAGCTTCACACTCTTAAGTCGAAAGATATTAATGTAAATGTAAAGAAAATTAGAAAAAATTGAAACAATTTACTTGATAATTCACAAGCATATATATTAGAAATATTTATTGTGCTTTTTTTGTACATTTTGTAATAGCCAAAACTTAACTCAGATTTACTTAATTAACCCTTAGTCTGCATTCAAAATCAAGATAGAAATCTGTAAGTTTTAGAATTTTGCCATGCCTAAACACTTTTTGAAATGCTTTTAACCACATCGGAATTATAAGTACAACTAAACTCTTAAAGTTACTCTTGTAAGATTACAAAATTTAATATTGTCTGTGGTATTTTCTTTCTATTTTTGATCTATAATATATAGCAGATTTCAATGGAAGTTTAGAAATTTCATTAAAGAAGGCAGTTTTTGGCCAACTTAACCCAACTATGTAATTATTGGTTTATAAATGGATGACTAGTTACAATGGTGAATTATTTAAAACAAGGATTTCTTTATTATTATTCTGTAGAAGAAAAGGGATGTTTAAAAAGGTGAAACTCTAAAAATTATAGTTTTTTTAATAAGAATATAGTCTTGTTTTTTGATATAAGATTATAAAAAAGAAGAAAAAGTATAAATTTTTGTGGAATTTATTAGAAGATGGAAAGTGAAACAGATATCACAAGAAATATTTGGTAATACAGCATCTATTGAGCCACACCGTTCGATGGCGCTGTTTCTACGCTAAAGCACATAAATATGCTGTTTACAAGGCCGCTCATAGATCTTCCGGCCTGTAAACTGTTCAAACACTAAGATGTTGAAGTGCACCCTTACCCCAACATCCTAGCGTGTTGAACATTATTAGTGACGAGTATACGACACTCTGTAGACATTACTGACGAAAAGTCTATCGAACGGATTTTTTTTTTTGCTTCAATGTATTGTAATTGATGTGAGTTGGTAAAAATTGTAACGAATTGTCAAACTCCCCTTCTTTCCTTGTCAGGGGTCAGAATTCACGAAATGAGGAGTGTAAATCACGATTCGGCAAAGTTCACGATCAAGTCGCGCACTTTCCGAGACTTTTTCGAGATCAAAACAACAGTTCAATGGCAGACGACCGTTCGGCGTTATAGTTTTGAGATTGACCTGCTACAGAAGGCAAATGCTCTTGCCTTCCTTCAACCCCAAAAAAGAAAAGATTTGACACAGCCAGAAAAAAAAAAAAAACTGTCTTTTGTGGTGGTTTAATGAAATTAAGGTGTTGTCAGACATCTGGAATGGAATGTCCATGTCAATGGCGACGAAGGGATTCCATTCGCTCATGGGACGGGCTTTGAGGGCTGCCTGGGAATCGCTTTTTCCCAAGCGGTACAGTTAATTGATTCTTGAAGACAGGATCAGCTTACAGTGAAGCATATTACAGCTGACTAGGAAAGGTGTCAAAATGCCATAAGGAATATGACCACAGGTCTTAAAGAGGTCTGTCGAGAAAGCCTTGTTTCTCGATAAACAAAACAAACAAAAAAAAGTTTCTTCAAAAACAATCAAAAAAGACTTGGTTATAAAAAAAAAAAATTGTTTCTTTAAAAAAAGAGAGAGACCAGACAAAAAGAAATAATGTGTTTTTTTTTTTTTTTTAAAAAAAAAAAGACTGAATCTTTTTAAAATCCCAAAAAAAAAATCCATTTTTTGATTTTAAAGAAATATATATATCAAACCGGTTACAAAAAAAAAAAAACAATAACAAACAAAATAAAAAAATTCAAACAAGTCCAAAAATTAAAAACATAAATCAACCAAATTTGAAAAACAGCCGGTAACGTTATATCTATTCGTTTTTCATTAGCAACAGCGCCATCAGATGGTGTGGATCAATAGATGCTGTATTACCAAATATTTTCTATAGATGAGAAAAGATTGGCACCTCAGGTTTGTCAAACCTATGCTTTTGAATTTGTAAGATTTTTTTTTAACATAATCTTTAATCTTTTTTAGTGCTATAATTTCAAGATTAGTTTTTACTTTTTATTGTGGTCTTCAGAGCAAATTAACACAGATCAACGTTTTACTTATTCTGTCAATTTAATTTATAATATCTTCGATCAGTATAAGCAAGATATCCTTTCTATTGAAATTTTTAAATGAAATAGTTTCAACATTTTAATTGTTCTGTCACTTGAGTTTATAATGTCTTATGTCAGTATTGAGGTTAATACTTTGAATTTACCTTAAAATGACTGATCACTTTCACCAAGTTGAATCATAGACATCGAAGATTTTTGCCATAAGGCAATGAAGTGCTCTGATCATTACATTACCAGAATGGTAAATATAGTATGTCTTACCAATCATCTTTTAAATACAATTTTATTATCACAATATTTCAGGCTTCATTGTAAACTTGATGATTTTTGTTTGAACAATTATAATTGTTCTTGTCATCTAATTTATTTATTCTTTTTTTTTATCCTTGAATTGAAAACATTTTTTAATATAGGAAAGTAATTGATGGTTGGTTCAGTTTTATTTTGTTTATTTTAAATATCACATTTCCTATACTAGCACATTAATTGTTGGTAAACAGAGCAAAACTCTCCATACAGTATTGCCACCTGTGCTAAACAGAGTAATCAATGGATGCCAGAAGGCTTGTGCATAAAATCCCTATCTAATGCCTACTCATCCAATATCCCCAGACTAGTTTCTGGCTTGTGGCATTCATCAGTGAGGAGCTTTGGATCTGAGAGCACTGCATCTAGATCTTAGGATGTAATGCCACCCTCTAGCAACCACCTTTTATCTCTACTTAACTACAAAACTATGAGAATGAAATTGAAAACCCAAAAAAATATTTTCAATCAAAGCTCAATAGCTTATATAGTCATATGGGTCTGAACTCAGTTCACCACCCATACATTTTGGTGTCTTTGGCTCTTTTACAACCATAGCCACCACTATCCTATTAGGCAGGATTGGTGTTAAACCATTAAGCATCACATGATCACATTTCCTATACTGCACATTAATTGTTGATAAACAGAGCAAAACTCTCCATACAGTATTGCCACCTGTGCTAAACAGAGTAATCAATGGATGCCAGAAGGCTTGTGCATAAAATCCCTATCTAATGCCTACTCATCCAATATCCCCAATCTAGTTTCTGGCTTGTGGCCTTCATCAGTGAGGAGCTTTGGATCTGAGAGCACTGCATCTAGATCTTAGGATCTAATGCCACCCTCTAGCAAACACCTTTTATCTCTACTTAACTACAAAACTATGAGAATGAAATTGAAAACACAAAAAAATATTTTCAATCTAAGCTCAATAGCTTATATAGTCATATGGGTCTGAACTCAGTTCAGCACCCATACATTTTGGTGTCTTTGGCTCTTACAACCATATCCTATTAGGCAGGATTGGTGTATTGCTTTAGAAAAATAATAGATGGATTCATGCATAGATTAAATTGGATTAAACACAGCCTTATATATATATAATTTAGTTTCTGTGGTTAATTCACTTTGATAGAGTAACCTATCTTTGCTTGTAAAATGTCTTGGGAATGGGTAGCTGCTACATTAGCTAAATACCGTCCCATATGATTTTTTCTAAAAAAATTATGTTTGACAAATTTTGCGAAAACATTACTATAAATGTAATTTTTTTTTTTTAGCTATATTATAAAAAATAGGAATTTGCTTTTCATTAGATACTGATTTGAAAAAAAATCATAGAAATTCTGGTTGAATGCTTTTTTTTTTTTTTAGATGCAATAAAACCTAGAATTTAACTATAAAATATATATTTAAATTAAGGATATTAATTGCAATGGCCGTGGGTATAATGTTATGAAGCTTTTTTTTCTTGGTCACATGAACATATGCAATTGTTCTCGGATTTAGCAATCATTTGTTTATTCATAAAGCATTTGACTTGTTTTTAAACAATGAGACACATTGTGGATTAAGAAAGATGTAATGAATAGTGAATTTTAAAATCAGAATTAAATAGTCCATAATTTTGTCTGAAAGTATAAATTTTCACTTGCAGTTATAGCATCCACTTATTTGTGTGTTCCATTTTTATAAATAAACGATATATGTCCGCAACATTATTGTAAGAAAGCATGATAAAAACAAAGAATTTCATAAATAAATTCAAGAACATACTGTATATGTATATTCAATAAATAATAAAATTAGTAATATTTAATATTGAAATTAAAATTTTAAGCTTCCAGCAGCTTTTAACTCCTGTATCTTATTTTATTTCGTTGGATTCCTTCTTTATCCCATTTATTTTTCATATAGGTGGCCTTGACTAAATTAGTGTGTGCGTGATGGGGGGGGGGGGATTAACTTTAGTCCTATAACCAATGAAATATCTAAAAAATGCCAAAATTTTTATCTTGTTCCCTGATAACAACTGCTATCTAGAAACAATAGTTTCATTTAAAATATAGAATAAATTAGATTCAATCTTTCACAAACTAAAATCTGACTGACAGCAAAAAGTAAAAATAATTGTTTATATGTAGAAAAATATATATATTTAACTTATTATCACCGCTGTTAACAGCTGCAATAAGAAAAACTCCTTTTTTTTTTTTTTTGTTCTTTACAATATACAAGTCTTACAAACTATAATGTTTTTTTCATTGAATCCAATCAAATTATATAGTCTTTTTAAAAACTTCATTTCTTCTCATCAACTATATCTACATACTCACATCTTCACTCACCTAATGTTTTGAACATTTTTTTCTAACACCATTTTCAAGGATCTATAAAATTACATATTTATATCATTATTATTACAAATAAAATTAATATACAAAACTTTATATACCTTTATAATATTTCCCTTTCATCTATCCATACATCTTTTTTTACATATATATTACATTATATAATCTATGCTTACTTTTTTCTCCCCAAACTTTTTCCTTTTTGTAGTTGAAATGCGTTTCCAGTTTGCTTTTGTCATCAAAACTTTTATTTATTTTTTTTATGTTATAATTAAATTTCAAGCTAAGTTTTTATATTTGAAATTATTATAGTATTGTGCAGCACTTAGCACTTATGGGAATACTTTATAGAAAAACTTATTTCTAAAGATAGAATCATATGAGAACTAAATTATTTACTAAATTTTAAAGTTCATCAGACTTGTTTTGAATTTTTTTTGCCCATAACAATCAGTTTATAAGTTGGAGTTATTTAGCTGAAATTATTACGGCATATGCATCTAATTAAACAATAATATATATTTTACAAAGATATATATATTAAATTAATAATTAAGTCTTAGGTGATAAAGAAATTGCTATTCTAACGTATAAATCTTGGTTGTGTAAATTTTTTAATTTAATGGAAAAAGGTATTCTAGTCGTATAATTGTGTTACCTTTATTTAGTTCAAAGTTGTGAGGTGTTAGTCTCTTCTGTACCCTTTTTTTACTTACCATTGCAAAAAAAAAAAACATTAGATTATATGAATTTTATTTCCTCTATGTTTTTTTTATTTTTTAGAAAATCAAATTTGAGATTCGCCAGTTATGTAATAGTTTATTCTAATATAAAATAATTAAAGCCCTTGTATCTTAAAATGCATTTATTTATTTTTATCTATAGCATCGTTTTGCTCACAAAGTTATTCATTCTTACTTTCATTGCAATACATAGAGCTCTTCACATTTAATTTATTTTATATAAAATAGACTAAATTTAAATAGCTCTATAAATGAAATGATTGCCGTCGTTGGGTTATTTTAACACATTACTTCCCCGAGTCATTTATTTTAGAAAGCATTTACCTATATTTTAGTCTGTTGATTTATCATGTTCCTGAGAAGTTTTTTTTTTTTTTTAAATAGTAAGATAATATTGGATGAAGCAAACCAATAATTAAACGTTTAACGTAGTAAAAATATTGAATTATTTTGAATTGCTTAATTTATGAGTATTCCTGTAATTTGATTTGCAGTACAAGTTTTTCTGTCCAAACTCCAAATAGCGAAAATAGATATATCAGATTTTTTTTTAAAAGCAAAAATATGAATTTTTATGATGATATTGAGTAATGTGAATATACGATATATGTAGAAGTTTAGGTAGAGTAAAGCGTTTAATTCAATTAGAGTTTTAAGAATTTACTTCGATTTTTCATGTTTATTTTATTTTTGTTTTCTTAATGTACTTTGTTAGTATTAAAAATCTTTTTCTATAGATAGATATGTACTTTAAATTTTATTTAATGTTTTTAGGATGTTATCCATACTATCTGCAGTCCCAGTGGCCAAGTGTTGCGGATTGTTATTTTTAAAAAAAATGGTGTGCAAGCAATGGTTGAATATCCTTTTTATATATTTTATTAGAAAATATTGTTTGAATATTTATGCATTGTTGAATTATTAATGTAACAGTTTGTGAACAATTTTCTTTGTTCTTTAAAAAAAAAAAAAACAGCATTTTCTTTGATATGGGGGGAAGGGACCATTTAAATATATATATAAATTCGGTGAATCATATCCAAGTATTGAGAGAAGTTATAGAAAAGACCAATGAGTATGAGTTGCCATTCTGCTTTCGATTTGTAGATTATGAAAAGGCATTTGATTCTATAAGCATTTTCAGTGATTAAAGCATACGATCATCAAGAGTATAGACCCCAGGATATTATCATATTGTGAAGAATATTTATTAAATTGCAACAGTAACAATTAGATTACATAATGGTACTAGGAAGATTAACAGTGAGAAGGGCCTTGTCTCAAAAACTTGTTACAGCAGTTTTGCAAGAAGTATTTTGTGGATTAAAGTGGAAAGTTGGGAGAAGAACAGTAAATAGAAGATTATTCAACTCATCTAAATTTTCCAGATGATGCAGTTGTTTTTGCAAATAATGCTTTAGAATTTCAGGAAATGTTGCAAGAGTTATCAGATGAAAGTAGAACTAAAGGTAAAAATATTAAAATGACTAAAATAGTGTTCAATGGATTTTTGCAAAAGATGACAATAAAGATTAATAATGATGAGCTACAAGTTAACTATAAATATCTTGGTCAAATTATTACTACAGATGGAAACATAATGGATGAAATTAATCACAGGATTGGTTTGAGTCCTTTTGGTAGAAATCATCATCAACGATTGTCAATCCACTGCAGGATGGTCTCTCCAAGTTTAATCCATCTTCTCCGATCTTTAGCTTCTCTTTTCCACAACACCCCTGCACATTTTCTTATTTCATCCATCCATCTCACATGTGGTCTTTTTCTGGGTCTTTTAAAATCTCTTGGAATCCAGTTTAAAATTTCAATTGTCCATCTATTATCATTTCTTCTAGCAATATGTCCAGCCCAACTCCATTTCAATCTTTAAATTTTTTCAATAAGGTCAGTAACAGCTGTTTGTTGTCTTACCCATACATTGCGTTTTCGATCTCTCCATACTCCTTTGAGTGGTCTGAAGTCTCTGTATTACTCTTCTATTAAGTGTCCAAGTCTCAGATCCATAAGTAAGAACTGGTAAAACACATTTGTTAAAAACCATTCTTTTCAAACACATAGGCATATTTCCTTTTAGTATCAAGTTATTTCTACCAAAAGCACTCCAACCAAGTTTAATTCTATGATTAATTTCCTCCATTATGTTTCCATCTGTATTAATAATCTGACCTAGGTATTTGTAACTGTTAACTTCTTCTAATTCTTCATAATCAATCTTTATTTTCATATTTTGAGCAAATCGATTAAACATTACTTTAGTCTTTTTAACATTTATCTTTAGTCCTACTTTTCTACTTTCATCTGCTAACTCCTGCAACATTTCCTGCAGCTCTGAAGCATTATTTGCAAAAACAACTACATCATCTGCGAAATCTAAATGACTTAAATACTCTCCATTTACTTTCATTCCTTTAGTTTTCCATTTTAATCCACAAAATACTTCTTGCAGCACTGCTGTAAAAAGTTTTGGAGATATGGAGTCACCTTGCCTTACACCTTTCTCAATGTTGATTTTTCCAGTATCATTATGTAATCTAATTGTTGCTGTTGCATTTTTATAAATATTCTTTAAAATATGACAATATCCTGGATCTATACCTTGATGATCCAATGCTTTAATCATTGAAGAAATGTGTATAGAATCGAATGCCTTTTCATAATCTACAAATCCAAAACATAATGACAACTCATATTCATTTGTTCTTTCTATGACTTGTCTCAATACCTGGATATGATCTATTGTACTAAAACCACTTTTAAATCCAGCTTGCTTTCTTGGTTGGTGGAAATCTAAAGTTCTCTGTAGACGAATTGTAATTATCTTGGTAAAAATTTTATATAAAACTGATAAAAGGCTGATAGGTCTGTAATTTCTAATATCTTCTTTATCACCTTTTTTAAATATTAATATTTTTACTGCAGTCTTCCAATCTTCCGGTACATCTTTATCATTTAGACATTTGGTATATAACTTTGCTAAAATTGTTTCTATTTCTTCACCTCCTTTTAATATATCAATTATAATTCCATCATTTCCTGCAGCCTTTCCTTTCTTCATACATTTAATTGCATGTCTCACTTCTTCATTTAAAATTCTGGGCAATTCGGAAGATGTAATAGATATAGGAGGTACTTGTTCTTTATTACTATATAATTCTTGATAAAAATCTTCTACCAATTTCATGATGTCATCTCTCTTTTTAGTAATAATTCCATCTTTTTTTCTTATTGCAGATATAAATTTTCTACCAATACCAAAATGTTGTTTAACATTCTTGAGACTTTTATTTTCTTCTACAGCTTTCCTTGCTATTTCACAGTTATACTTTCTTATATCATTTTCAACTCTTTTCCGTACCATTTTACAAAATTCGAGATATTCAATTCTTTTTAATACATCATTTTTGTATATCTTCATATTCCTTCTTTTCTTCATAAATTCTCTAGTCTCAGTAGAAATTTTTTAGTCAATTGCTGCTTTTTTCTACCAGCTATGTTTGTTGCAGTTTTTAAAAGTGTATCAGTTATTTTCATATTAATTTCATTCAAATCTGAATCATGTTCAAAATCTCCTAACACTTGAAACCTATTTGTAAGTTCTAATTTAAATTCATTAGAATGTTTCTGAAGATTAGGAATATCAACTGTAAATATTGTTTTTCTCAATAATTTTTGTCTCTCTAGTTTTACATTAACACGTAACTTACACCTTACTAATCAATGATCACTTCTTGTGTTAAATTTATTAAGAACATTACAATCTTGAAATATGTATTTCCTGTTAGTCAAAATATAATCCAATTCTGCTGTACCTTCATTTGGATGCTTCCAAGTCCATTTCCTTTTAACATTTTTCTCAAAAAATGAATTCATAATATAAAGTTTTTCTTTTTCTGCAAACTCCACAAGTCTATGTCCTCTCTCATTTCTATTACCATAACTAAAATTACCTACAGCAATTTCATCTTTCATTTGTCTACCAATTCTAGCATTAGTGTTCCATAACAATTTTAAAATGTTGTTTACTCTGATCAAAAGCCTTTTGTACATCCATATAAAAATCTTCTACTACTTCATCACTATGAGAACTTGTTGGGGCATAAACCTGAATTATCTGCTATTAAGTTGTATAACTAATCTTGCAACTCTGTCCGATACACCATCAATCTCCACAATATTGTTCTTCCACTTTTTATTTATAATGAATCCTACTCCACTTGTATTTCCAATATATGTGCCTTTATAATAGAGTATATGTCTACTTTTTAAATCAATTGTTTCTTCACCAATAATGTCCCATTTAATATAAGACAATTCTTCTAATTCTTGCAATCTTCCTTCACTTGAAAGTGATCTGCAGTTGTAAGTACCTAAATAAAAAGTCGTCATCAAATGGCAGCCTGGGTCCACAATCAGGGGATTCTTAGCACCCTCCGCCTTTGGCCACCAACCGCTGCCTTGGTTGGTGACTTTACAGTCTCCTGGGAATAAGGGCCATAATCGGAAATATGCCTGTGAAGGAAGGTTTTTAATAAATGTGTTTTACCAATTCTTACGGATCTGAGACTTGGACACCCAACAGAAGAACAGGGCAGAGAATTCAGACTATTTGAAGAAGTATGGAGAAATGCATGTTGTAAGTAACGAGAAGAGGTTGACAATGAAATTACATAGGTGAAAAAACAGCAGTGTTGGGTGCGGTGTACTGTGGCCGCTAGGCGACACTGCAGCACCACCAAGAAGCCTGCAAGTGATAAATTTTTATCCAAAAATGGCTGAAATCGATGGAAAATTAAAATGCCAAAGGCAAGACATCAAAAGTAAGTAAAAAATCCAAGTGAAATAATACATAAATTTTAAAAAAGTACACACACACAAAATCGCCAAAAATACATAGATAAGTAAAATACAAAGTGCCTAAGGTGAAGTAAATCGAATAAATCTTTCAAAAATACAAATTAAAAAAAAATGCTATGAAATTAGAATTACAGAAATCGGTGTAAATGCGTCAAACGCAACCACACCCAGAATGAAGAATTCTTTGCTGAAATGGACAAAGTAAAATGCCTAAGGCAAAATAAATCTTAACAATATCTTCTAAAATACAAATTTAAAAAAAAAACTGCTATGAAATTCGAATTACAAAAACATAAAAAGTTTAATGGTAAATGTCAAAAAAATGGGGAAGGAGGCTTGAATAGCAGGAATTACAAAAACAGAATTTCATTAACATTTAGCTTTCAACATTTGCAAATATGCGATCAGATTCCAAAGCAGTGCAAAATACAAAAAAGCAAGAAAATGCTATTCATCAAGAATTTGATCAAAAATAAGTATAATGCAAAAACAAAAATTGGTGTCTAACTAACAGATATATAGTCTTGCATTGGTAGTCGAGAGGCCAGCGCGACCGCCTTGCATTTGCATGCAGTTGCCCGGGTGGCGGGTTCGCGTCCTGGCCGATGCTATGACACTTTAAAAAAAAAAACCTAACAGATATATCCCCCCCCCCCCCGCATGAAGAATTAAAATGAAAAATGGTGGTCATCAATATTTAAAAAATAAAAGACTATTTGCATATGTGCCTGTGCATTATCTAACAGATATAATAATAATTCACAAACCTTAAATACAGACTAATAGATATTAAGTAATTAATATGAATTCGAATAAAATAATCAGAATAGAAAATAGGCATGACCATAGATTATAGAACGTTTAAAATAATCATTGATTACAGTTACAGGAAAAATTATTAAAAAGTTACATTTATTGCCAAGAATGTTACAAGATTTTATTTTAACAAGAATTTTAAATAATTTAGAATATTATGGCATATCATTTAAATAGATTTATAGATATTGCAGGAAAATTATTACCCAATTTTCTTCAAAGCAAGATTGTGGGCTATATATGTGTATTGAGAAATAGAAATGTCTCAAAATAAAAGTGATGTTATTTATTCTTTATGATAATGTATCAGATGTCATTAGAGTGGTTATTATATTACAGTGAAAATTGAAAAATAGATAGCTACTACATACTCATATGAGTTTGAGATGATTCTTTTGGATAAAAGATTTTTTTTTTTTTTAAAGAATCAGTCTAATGGCAAATGTGAAAGCTGAATTATTGATAAAAAAGTATAATAGTTGATGTAAATAAGTAATATCAGTCAAAAGTACAAATAAAATTAATCTTTATAAATAAATAACTGATATATTTTATTTAGTGAATACTAGATTAGCGGGTGGAGTAATAATCCTCTTCATTAATATAATATCCTCATTCCATATTTATTCATTCATTAAATATAATAAGATCCAGAAGAGATATAACTATACTATTAAAATACGCTAACATGGTTGAATTGCTCCTTGAGGAATAATGTGGCTCGATATCATATACTAATAAATTATTCATTGTTTTAAAAGTTTGACTATATATTGACCAAAGAAAAAAAAAATTGCTATATTAAGAATTTGTTATAATAGTCATAAATATTTTTAAAAAATAACTAGTTTGTTTAATTGATTTTTTTATCTACTGTCTGTATGGATAATTGAATTGATGTGGTAGTAGATACTGTTATTGCAAGTGAATATAAAAAATATTGTCTATATAATATACTACTATGCTATTAAATAGTAAAAAAAGTTGGTTGCTATCATTTATATTGATTTTTTGAATAGCATTTAGTTTGGTGTAGAAATGAATAATGGGTACAATAAGTATTTTATATATGAGGTTTTTTTGTGTTTTTTATGAAAATACACTACTTTATAATTTACTTATTAAAGGTGCTAGTAGGCTAAAGTTGAAAAAATAGGTTAAAAGATTATTTGGCATTGAACAACTGAAAAATACAAAATTATGCTCCGAACAATTGGCGTAAATTAAGTGGTTTGCTGCTGGGCAAAATTAAATCCTTTTTTTAAATAATAACTGTTCAAAAATTTGGTTTGTTATTTATTAATCTAATGTCACTTTTAATGTTTGGAATAATTATTAGAATCTAAACTGTACCGTATTATATTCCACTTAGCTTTTTGGTCTAGAATGGGTGGGGAATTTCTAGCCCTCGAAAACTGTCAATACAGCTCACGGACATTTTCAAAAATATATAAAAGGGTCCTGTATAAAAGTTGTGTATATTGTGTGGACTATCTAGCTAAGATTTAATATACGATGTTGAAGGTATTTTATTTGTTTTATAATCATTTTTGCAGAGGAATGTATACTAGCAAAAGTCCTGACTTTTAATTTGTTTTCTTGTTATTATTTTGGATTTTTTTTTTTATTAGATAGTGCATTCCGAAAGAAATGGACCAATACATACTTTTTTTTATAGAAATATAAATATTTCACAGAACGATCGAGTTCGAATATGTTACTAGGATTAATTTGCAAACAATTTCTAAAGAACAACTTTTTAAATTAATTTCCCAAATGTATGAAAGATTGAACATGTTTGCAAGCTTATTTAACAATTGTTCTTCAGAATCTGCTTGCAAATTTGTTCTAGTAACTTATTGGATGTGATTGTTCTGTGAAATATTTATATTCACAAATGTTACATATTTGATTAGCAGTAAAAACCATTTACATGCAATTAAAAACAATGTGCCTGACATGTCTGGAAATTATTTGTGTTAATTAATAAAGAATACAACATTAAAAGATACTTTATTAAAACACTCTGATTACAACAAAATTATTGGGGAAGAGAGAAATATATAATACTTGAAAAAGAGCTCCATCAAGTAGTTGACAAGTCACAAAATTCTATGAAAGCAAGTTACATTATTTCAAAAAAAAAAAGTATAAAAGTCGAAACCATTTTCTGATAAGGGGTTTGTAAAAAGTTATACCTCGGCTGCTGTAGAATTAATCTGTCCAGAACTGTCGCAAGGAATAAATAGTTCAAGGCAAATTAGAAAAATTGTCATTAAATGTGGAGCAATCATAAATAATAATAATGCTACTTTATTTTTAATTCACAAAAAAAATTACTGCCCTTATTTAAAAAGAGAAAGTAGAAATTGTCCTCAAGTTGAAAAGATTGCCTATCCCTAATGATTATTGGTAAATTAATTAAACTTTGATCAATATAGACAGCTAGTTGATACTTTTTTTATAGCTTGCAAGTATTATAAATATCCAAATGCTCTTGGCAGAAAAATGGTTTCCCACCCATGGTCTAGAACATGGCTTGATTTTATGAACGGCTAAGTATCTAATTGCAAAGATAAAAGTCTGATGTTAATTTCATTGTAGATGAGAATAGTAAAACCGCCATAAAATTTAGTAATGAATTTTGTCTTCTGCTATTATTTTAAGGAATATTGTAGGATATTAGACTATAATTGATATGTGGCGTTATAGTTGGGCTTTCCATACCCTAAAGTAAGGAGCAAATTGGTTAAATTAAAAGTTTTTATTCAAGTTTCCCAACTTAGAGGTGAATGCTAGTGTTGCATTGCTTTGATATAAAATCAAGATTTTAACATCTGTTTTGAATAGAATTTTAAGTTCAGTCACTAAATCATTACTATTAAAAATAATTAATTAAACTAATACTTAATAAGTAATTCAATATTCTTTCATTGAAATACTTGGTAACAACTTTTATTTGTATAAGACTAATTTTTATATCAAATTGGGAATGAAGGAAATTTAGAATTAGTAAATAATTATATAATATTGTAATTCTTTTTTTTTTTTCCTTTACTATTATTTTACATTTGATAATGTGGAATCCGCCAAGCGTGCAAAACAATCTCTTAATGGGGCTGATATTTATTCTGGCTGTTGTACACTGAAAATAGAATACGCCAAGGTATTTTTTCTTTTTTAAATTTCCAGTATAAATATTAGGAAATAATTTTACAACTTTTTAGACACGTAAAAATTTTTACTGAAGTTTTCCAATAGAAAATACTTTTGATCTTTTTTATTTATTGTTTAGGGTGAAATAAAACATCAAAGAATTTTTTTTTTTTTTGTTAGTCTTTATCTTAAAGTAAAATTTTGTGTAGAAATGTTCTTCCATTTCAAAAAAACAACATAGTTTTAAATTATTATGAACTAGTTATGAAAAATTTGTACAATTTTTTTCTCATATCTGTGTGCGTGCGCATGTTTTTTTTATTACATACGATGGGAATTTTTTTTATATATTTAGATAAAAAGCCTTTTTTTTTTTGTCCTAGCTTATTTATAAATCAATAATTGCAGGACAGCAGAATTAATTATATCGAACATTGTGATTCTTTGACTTAAATATATTCAAAATGTCAAATCTTAAATCACACATTTATAGAAGGGAAAATCTACATTATTAGTCTTTAAGACTTAGCTTGATTTTAGTGCTTTATATTTTTGTTTATTTGGAAGTAAAATTTAATAATTCATAGAATTATTTCTATGAATAATTTTAAATGTATTCTTAAATTATTTTATATATAATAATGTATTTATTTATAGTAAAAATGAGTGTGAAACATTTTTACGTAATTTCTCTGCCTTTATTTTTTAAGCCATCTCGTCTAAATGTATACAAAAATGATAATGAAAGTTGGGATTATACCAATCCTAATTTGGGTAAGTATTAATCTGTTGAAGCTTGTTTATTTTTTTTATTTTTTTTTTTTTGAATACTTATGATTTTTATTTATTTGTTTTATATATATTTATAATTATTTTTTATTTTATTGCTAAATTAATTGGCTGCTTCTACTGCTTTCTAAAAATTTAATTTTTTTTTTTTTTTTTTAATGTAAATATTAATCAGATTTTTTAAATTAAGTATAGGAAATTTTAAATCTCGTTAAAATATTTAAAGTTGTATGTATCACATGCATATTATTTTTGAATTATCATTTAACTTATCTGTGCCTCCTTTTGGGTCTTTGTTTTTCTCACTTTTTTTTCTCCACTTTATAGACTTTTCTTCTTTTTAAAAGCTTTTCTTTGTATTTTTTAATGTGTAATTATTATTTTTCAAATGATCTTTATAAAATGTAAAAACTTTTTCTTCTTCATGCTTGCTTATTTTTTTGTTTTCTTTGTCTGGGAAATATCTAATTATAATAATATCTAATAATGTATATGTATAGCATGTGTTGCTTTTTGTGTTTTGCATGTACTTTTTCAATCATTTCATTTTTTTTTTTTTTATGAAAAAAAAAATGTATTTCTACATATTTACAAAATGTATACATTTTGGGGTCACATATATTTTTAAGCTATTTAAACACCACTACAAACAACATTTTTTGCGAATGGTGGTTTCACAGTTACTTTAATACCATTTAAAGGACATTTTTTTTTTTTTTTTGCTAATTTTTTTATCAGAAGGAGGTGTAAAATTTTATTTTTAAATGCCAAATTATATCCAGTGTTTCATTGTTATATATTTTTCAAGACATTTAGTGTGAATATAGAAGAACTGGAGGTTGGGCATTCATTTATTGTTTTTGATTTTGTTTTTTGTTTGGCTATTTTTCCCTCCTTTAATTTAATTTTTTCATTTTTATTAAGTTGTTCTTGATTTTTTTTTTTTTTTAATATTAATATTTACTCTTTAAAATCATGTTCCTTGAACCTAGCATGCGTAATTAATTGATTGAAAAAAAAAAGAAATATAGCAGTCCTTTAGAAGCTGTGAAGCCACATCCGTCTTTTAAGACAGGGATATTTTAACTGCATCATAGGAACCACCGCCTACACACTTCCATTCTTTGTGAAGCCATTCATGCTTGAACGGAAAGGCATTATTTGTAGACACACATTTGTCCCTTTGGAATAGAAATGAATAAAAACATATATACAGTGCAAAATATTGGATTATATATATATATTAATTTTTAGTTTAATATCAGTATAACTTTTCATAAAACCATCTGGCAGTTATCTTCTTAGCCTACAAGTAAAACTTACAGACATTACACCAAGAACCACACTGAGACCCGCTTAAAAAAATAAATTCAGTACACCTTGTGCTTTGGATTACACATTGACAATTACCCAGGATTATATGCCACAGAGACATTTAAATATTTGCAGTCCCTTAATGGAAATTTACATGCAGGTGCATCAGATGCCATTCCAGGATATACATGTAAAATTACTTATATAAAACATTGCACTTAAAACATGAGGATTGACTTTTATAGTGTTCTTATAATAACATACACATGGAGCAGTTTAGACAGATATTGCTGAGTTATCTTCATTAGTCACATTCTTATCAAGACTGCACTTGCTACAAATAAAATAGTGATTAGAATAAGTTTTTAATTAATAAAATAACTTTCGCTCACATGATTTCACCAAAATTTAAATTATCCATAGACCTTGATGTCTTTATTGCTCCTCTATGGGTACTGTAATCTTACTTTTTGCCCACTGTGATTTAGGCTGCCGATGATGAAAGCAGTTACTCAAGACTGTGGGTTCTCGTAAAATGTGGCTTGTTTCCCGCCCCAACCGGGGTCCAAGAAGCACTGCAAAATGGTGTCCAGGATCCTTCAGGGACATTATCAAGCATTTGGACTTTCAGTTCATAGAATCGGAGGTAGCCATTGAAATTGTGCTGATAAAATGAAATAGTTTTAACAGTTTTTAATAATTTTATTTTTATTTACAATTAGTATGTTTGCATATTTTAATTTTGTTAATAATTATTTTAGCAAGTAAGTCAGTTTTAAATGTTTTATAGTTTTTTTTTTCTTTTTTTTTTCTTATAATCATTTGGGAAAATTAATAGAAACATTAATATTAATAAAATTTCTTAAATGAAAAAGCAGCTTTTACCATTCTTTATTTTGATATCACGATTTTAAATTTAATAATATGTGCATAATTTTAGAAAGCTGCAATCTTTTCTGGCTTCTTAAATTTAAATCGTATAAATATGTATGTATGTATATTTCTGAGAATATATATATATATAATTTCAAATATGGCTGGGCTAGTGTTAATTTTTTTTTTTTTAAATATCATGCTAGGTTCAAGTCTCGTTAGTTAGTTTAATACTTTCAATTAAAATTTTTATCTGAATGTGTCGGACAAAAATTGATAAAAGTTATTTAAAATAGCGGAACCAACACTTTTAAATTGATAGGATGATTAAAAGGCTAATTTTCGGTCGTTGTGAAAAAAAATGACGTAGACAATTGAATTATATTTGAATATTTCTTGGCTTTGGTTATAACTGTAATTTCTTAATATAATCGTTTCTAAACATTTTTGTAGTGAGTTGTTTAGAAAGGCTATTTTTGTTCTCTTCGCAGGTAAAGGCACTGACAGGCCTGGTCCCCTGCTTCAGGAGCCAAGATTTGGGAGTGGACCTACACTTTATGGTTAGTGCTCCTCTGATTTTTATATTGTACTAGAGTTCTAGACTTTTCCCAAACTTTAATATACATACATCTTCAGAATACTGTTTCGTTTAAGAAAGCCAGCCATATAATTTCTTATGAGGAAATAAAAATTAACTTTTATTTATTTTTGCACATGACTCTGCCATAATTTTTGTTGATAAGCTTATATATATATATATGTTTTGTTTTGTTTGTATTTCTTTTATGATAGATACTAAAAATTTTAACCTTTTTTTTTTTATTTTTGATGACTGCTTTTGGAAATTATTTGTGAAATTAAATTTCTGTCCGTGTTAAATTTCCACTTCTTTTTTTAATATTTTGTTACAATGCCTTTTTTTTTTTTTTTCATTTAAGATATGTTTTTAAAAAAAAAATTGCTTTACGTAGGTAACTTGCTAAAATATTTTTTTCCAAAATGACTTGAATGTTTTAAGGTTGATTTAATATTGTTTGTAATTATAATTGTTTAAAAAAAATAAATAATCTTGTACATTTGTTTGAATCATGCTTGATGTTATAACCACTATGTAAGAAGAAAAAGAAGTGTGGGAAAATTGATGTCAGTATGAGTTGGTGTATATGTAGCGTGTGTTTATATATACAGTAAATATTAAATATTCATCAAACCTAGGTATATATATTCACACTATGACTTTGCTGTAGAAAAGCAGATGGATGAAATCTTGCCATTGAGTTTTATTAAGCACGTTGTTATTTTTGGGGTTGAGAATTTGTCTTATTTAAAATAGCTAAAATATATTTGACAGGATTTGGATATCCTTTTCTATTGCAAATTGATAATCTTATGGCAGAAGTGATAGTTTACATGCTCTTTATTTTATTTCAGTATAAAATAGACTTGGTAAATATGTATATATGTCATAACACAATCAGACTTTCTTAACTGTAGGTGAAGGACGTGGGCCACCAGGATATAGTAGCCCTCAAGATCGTGGAGATTATGATGGTTATGGTAGTGGGCAGTATGGTAATCAGTATGGACAAGATCAATATAATAGACCTTTGGCAGATCGCTACGGAACAGGAAATGACAGATATAACAATTCTGAACGTGGATATGGTCCTCCGGCTGAGAGAGGATTTCCTCAGCCAGGTGGGAATACCCCTCAGCAAGGCTCAGTACTTATGATATATGGGCTCAATCCCGAAAAGGTTAATTGTGACAGACTCTTCAATTTGTTTTGCCTATATGGAAATGTTGTTAGAGTAAGTTATTTATGTGTGTATATAATCAATAATTGTTCATCTCTTTTCTTTTTAAATACTTTTTCTTACTAACATGATGTATTGTTAAAATACATTGACTGATATAATTATTTATGCAATATATAAACTTATAAAAAAATATATATATATATTTTTTTCCAAATATAACTGTTTTAATTTTAAGAGTTATTATATATGGTGATATCATTCTGCACCAAAATGCACTGACAATTAAAAAAGCTTTTTATTGTTATGTAATATATTTAATATTTTTCAATTTGTTAGGCCAGGGCACTTCTTTTCATTGACAGTTATACTGAGAATTTGTTTATAATAAATAATTCAATGGACTTTTTTCTGTTTGTTTATTTCTATATTTTTAAATGAAATTTCAACAGGGTTTATAATGATAATATGGGTAATCATTATTTTTTTCTATTTTTACAATACATTGAATCAGACAAAATTGAGAATAAGTTATCTGTCAGAGAGTTTAAGAGCAAAATGTTTCTTGTTGCACATGCATATATATATATGATTTCTTGATGAGTTGTTTTCTCAAGAGATCAGAGAAAATATGTATATTGTTTATTAAATTTCTGTATATATATATGTCTGCAGTTGGCATTTTTTCCAACGTTTTAACAGAAAACAAGACTGATAAGCATCGAAGGCTTAAAAAATTGTATTCTTTATCGTTTATTGATATATGTATTATTCATACATAGCTTCCGGGTGAAGGTAGTGTTATCTTCGTTTAAATTTTATATATCTACATTGAAAGAATGAGAATGTATATATATATGTGTTTTTAGTAATTAGGAAAAAAATAAAAAACAATACATAGTATTGTGTTATTTAAAAAATATATATATAAACAATAAGACATCAAAAAAAAAACACTATTTCGTTTTTTTTTTTATTTTTGTAATGAAAATTGATTATGAAATGCAAAAAATACGATTACAAAATGACTTTAAATTGATAAATTTTTTAAGTGCATTTTTGTGCAAAAATGTTTGCTAGCGTTTTCAATTAAAATATTTTAATTTCTAATTAGTAAGTAAATTAAGAAGTATTGAGAAAGTAAAATATGAAAGCAGGTTAGTTATTAAAAGCAAAAACAAAACATTAAATCTTGGCTTCTTAATGTGCAGCAGGGATCTGCAACCCTATGCCCGCGGGCACCGTGGCGCCCGCAAACTATTTTACGTGTGCCCGCCACTATCCAAACACGATAAAAAATTATTTATCTGATACAAATAAATTTAATTTTTAAAATTTCTTATAAATTATTGTATTATATTGTAATCAAATGTTAAAATTTTATTGTTGAAATAAATATTTTTTTGTACATTATGTGTATTATTAACAATATTCAACTATAAATTTACATTGAAAAAATAAATGGTGCCCACCACCTGGCCGGTATTATAGAATATGCTCTTAAGTGCAAAAAGGTTGGGGACCGCTGACGTACAGTATTCTGATAATTATGTTATTTTCGATAATTCAAAGAATGATATATAGATTATAATATTTTGCATATGACTGATTTAATAATTGTTCAAAAAATTTGAATGTTTTGTCAGCAACAGAAGCCAAATCTTTTAGATTGGATGATTATTATCTTGAGAATATGAATCAGTTAGACTTCATTGTACTGGTACTGTCTTTAACTAATTGTATTGGGCTGTTGTTCTGTCTAATTTATTGAGAAATAAATCTTAGATCTCTTCTTGTTATAATATAAAAGTACTTGAAAAATTTTCATTTAAGGGTACTCCATAAGTTTCTGGAAATACGATAAGATATAAAAACCAATCTATACAAGTGTGCTGGGTATAATCATATAATGTTCTTGACTCTACTAATATAAAAATATATCTTCAACAGATTGGGCATGTGAAGAGAAAAAATAGTAACGGACCTTCTAAAGTAATTCATGGAGGGCTCCATATTTTTTGTGACAGATATAAATTTTTTTTATGTCATGAAGGTTATCTCAAAACGATACAATATTCATTATTTTCATTGATGAGGATAAAATGCAATGAAGTGCAATTATGAAAGAAGCATTGGAAATCTTTCAAAAATAAGTTTGCTGCTCAAAAAGTTTAAAAGATTGCACTTTAAGACGTCGATCAGATCTTGGGTCAAGGTTGGTGGGTATGTTTGAAAAATTTGGATTCACAATTGGATTTGTATCATCATTGCAAAACTTAATTTGGCACCACCACCCACCCACCCCGAATTAGTATTTGAATTAAGATTAAGTTAAGTTAATTTACACATGTGATTTATATGTATGTGGATATGAGTTGAAAGTTTGACAAATTAAATAAATAGTTATATTCATTATAACTAGAATCAAATATATGAATGTTTTATTAATATTTTTTTTTTTTTAAACTTTATATATATATATATGTCAAATGCATTGACCGGGAAGCGAACCCGGGCCAGCTGCTTGGAAGTAAGCTGTGCTAACCACTAGGCCACCAACGCTTGACAAATGTATTAATTTTTCATTTGAGATATAAATGTATTAACACTTTATTTTATTGTGATTTTTGAATTATCTATTACAATTTATATTTAAATAACTGAATTGAAGTTTATGCTAATATATAGATATATTAAGTAATTTTAAATTTAGATTTTTAAACATAAAATCTATATATTGCTAGTTATAATCTGCAAAATGTTTTTTTTTTTTTGTATTAGAGATATGTAATGATGAATTTTTTTGGATATTAAGTGATTGAGTTATTACTTAGTATGTTTTTATGTTTATTTTAGATAAAATTTTTGAAGAGTAAAGAGGGTTCTGCTATGATTCAATTAGGTGATGCGGTTGCTGTCGAAAGAGCTTTGGCTAATCTTAATAATGTCTTTTTTTTTGGAAAAACAATGCAGCTAGGGTAACGTTATTTAGCTTATAATAAGTGGAATAATATTTTTAATTTTTTAAATTAATATATAATGCTTAAGTATATATTTTTGCATAGCAAGAAAATTTTACTAATTTGACCAAGATTATATCTAGTTTTCATGTTTGACCATACTTTGTTGATATATAGGCAGTTCCCAACTTATATAAACAGTCCATTGTGCAACTTTTTGCATAACATTTTTATATATACGCAGTAAATTAGAAAAAAAATATATAAATCTTTATCACTATATTATAATATTGTATTTTTTTTATGAATGATTGTATTTATAGAGAATTATATTAAAAATATTTTTATAAACATATTACTTATTAAGTAAAAAATAAACCTGCTATGTTATTTGTAAATGTTATATATACTTAAAGTAGAAATGAATAGCTTGTAGTTTATGCTTATTCTACTGAGAATAAGCCAATAAACATATACGTATAGAGAGTTTTGCCTGTTTTAAATCTGCTGATAATAAATATTAGAAAGAAATATATTTATACCGTTACAATGAATTATTATTTAACTTTGATAGAAATCACTATTTTTCTATTAATAATCCTTTTTTATTAATATTTAAATAAAATTGGTTTACTGTCTAACGCAAAGTATTTTTTCATATTGCTGAATTAACAACTCTGAATGGCATGAAATATAATAATTATAAAAACGTAATAACTTATATGTTTATATTTATTATGCCACAGATACAATCTATGCCATATTCTGTAAATATTGAAAATTTAATGGATGTTATGTTTATATTTTTTAATTAAAGCTTTGGTCACAATGTTACTCAACAACTAACCAATTAAAAGCTAGATCGGAAAGTGAAATGACTCCGCCTGGCAATATTATTTATCTGTTTTCAATAAACCAATACTGGACATTGTGATTTCAGTGTTCAATCTAGTTTTTTTTAGTATTGCATAGTTACATTCAATATTTACAACTATAAACTCCATTTTTCCCTAATGTCAAGGAACTGCCTATATTAACAATTGGATTTTTTTCTCTTTTTTTTAATTTTATAAATTAATATTTTATTTATTTTCAAGATATTCTAAGCAAGCATTTTTGAATGATGTTCACCAGCCGTATACACTTCTTGATGGCAGCCCTTCTTTCAAAGATTATATGGGAAATAGAAATAATCGTTTCACAAATCCAGAAGCTTCTTTGAAGAATCATATCCTTGCTTTGAAACTAATTGAATAAAGATATATGTATTTAATACTTTACTTTAATTCAGTCTTTGAACTTACATTTTCTTTTTTTATTTGCACTATTTTTAATTTTTCTAAATTGCACGGGGGAGAAGGGGTGGGTGTTGTTATTGTTTTTTTAGATAAATATTTTTCTCTAATATTGAATCTAAAATTAGAATTTATATAAATGTGTTGAATTAAAATTGAATGATTTGTTATTAATATAGTATTTAAAGATTAAATTATCATGTGGGGAATGACTTCTTTCTATAATCAAGGACTAATTTGGGAATTGATTTTGTTTCACTTAGAATAAAATATTATCATATTACAAAGTTATATATTCCGTAAATAGTCATCCCGCAAAAATAGTAACAATAGTGTGATTACAATAACGTTTCACACAATTTTTTAAAGCAAAATATCATTATAATGTTATTTATTGGATAAACAAAAAATATCAATCTGCGGACTATATGTCATCCGCTTATCGCAATTGAAGAAACTTTTAGTACCTAATTTCTTGGGTTTTTTTTTTTTTCTGTTGATAAAGTCCTAAATGATTGTAACTCTTATCATTTTTTTTTTTTAATCCAGGCATTTTAATTGGTATAGATTAACTTTTCTGCCTTATATCCAGTATATGTAAAGACTGACAAGCTAATGGAGTATATAATACTGTGCTTTTTGTTCTCGTATTTGTATAAAATATGCAAATTGTTGAAAGTTTATATCTTTTAGTTTTCTAACTTTATTCACAAGACCAAAGATATAGATTTTTTTTTTTTTTTAGACTGGTTCCATGTTATCAAATTTACAACAAATTAATTTATAGACAATCTGTCACATTTATACTTTTTTTACCACTTTAAAGAAATTTTCCAAAACTTAATAAATGTATTTTGCTGTGGCGGCACTGAAGCTGCTTATTGCCTTATATAATTTATTTCAGGAGTATGTTTACACTAAAAAATTCAAAGTAGTCTTAAAATGAAAATCATTTGTGTAGAAGAATTCATTTTGGAAAAGAAAATCTATTAAATAGTTTATATATGTAGATTTTTTTAGTTAATAATGGAAGAGATAAACACAAATTTTTGAAATATAATTTTTTTTTTTTTGACTGACTTGATTTTATGCTAATATCTCAGTCTACGAATAAAAACAGAGAGAAAGAAGTTAGAATGTGATTTCTTTATGGAATAGAGCTAGGAATAGGAAGAGTTGAGATAAATGATTGGTTATAGTCAAAAAACGCTAAACAAAATTATATTGTAAACAAACTTGATATAATACTTGGATTTTACTTTCAACCTTAAAAATATTTTAGTGATTATTTAAAATTAAAATAAAAAATTTCTGATTGCAATCTTAATAAACGTTTTTATTTATTTATATTGTGCTAAAAACACACATAATAGCTGTTTCTTCAATCGCAATTGGGCGTTTTGTTTTTTACTTTAAATAAAAGCCGTGGGAGGGGGGCAGAAATTAATTAAGTCAATCCCAACAAGTTAAATATAAAAACTTCATTTGTAATTGAAGAAACAATTATTTTGTTGGTTAGAGCGTTACCTTAAAATTCAATTATCAAGATTCTAAGATCCCAGGTTCGAATCCCATGCTAGTACTGTCACTGGTCAGGCCAGCAACACCTGAAGAAGAGGAGAAAAATACCTCTCGAAACGTTGTGTATATACTAACCTGTTTGCTGTAATATTACTAACAGTTAGTGCATATACTAACCTGTTTGCTGTGATATTACTAACAGTTGAATGCATTTGGAATATTTAACTAAAAATTAAACTTTTCTAAAGACATTCAACGCACATATTAGATGATGGAAATAGTCCAATATAAAAATACAGCTAGAACACCATCATCACAAACCTTCAGAAAAACACATGTTATGATGTAGTTTCATTATTGAGATAATTTAGAATAATAAAATAAATCAAAGGCCTTAATTCTTCGGGGGGGGGGGGGGGGACAAAGCATACTAAAATTTTTAGCAGATTGTTTGTTATTTGTTTGGCGGGTTTTTTCCATGCAATTTGTACTTTCTCAGTGGAAATGAGAAGTTAGGTTGTCTTTAATTTAGAAAGAAATATAAAATTATTTAACAGACTATAATCTCTTAAAACTACTTGAAATTAAGATTTATAAGTATTATTTTTGGAATAGGCAGAATATTCTTATTTTATTGCACTGCCCTGAAACTTTTTTTTTTATAATGCCAACTGTGAATTATATATCTTATTAGTAATCGCAACAAACATTTGTAGTAATAGAGGGAAATAATGTAATTAATTAGGAATAATAAAAAAATTAAATATCAGTAATTATTATAAATAAAAGCCAAAAAAGAAAAAACAGTGGTGCTTTAGAGAATTGAACGTTTATTAATTGAAATGAAAAACAAGCAGGGCCTCGCATCAGACAAATATTTCGAGCAGTTTTCATTGGACTGTGAAGCTTTAAGCAAAATATATGCACTATTTATTTATAAATAAATTCATTTCATTTTAAAGCTTCTTATAAGCTAAATATTAGATTTTATATATATAAATACATTTAATTAGTTATTAAAAAAAATTAATTTTGCCTAAGTGTCAGACAATATTTTTAAGTTTCTTGTCTAATACACCTGTAATTAGGCAAATTATGTCATTTTTCTCATCAGTAATAAGCACTATTCATATTGGGTTTTTTTATTTTTATAATCAACATTCACCTGACCAATTCAGAATAGTGTGAAAACTATTATTTTTTAGCTAATCATTCATTTTGTGACTACACGCTATTTACTTCTAATAAATGTTTGTGACATGAAAAAATTCCAAGGTTTGCACAACCATTATGTAACCAGATGCACTAAACATAAGATTTTGTTCCAAAAATTTGCATTTTAGTGACATTTATTGTTTACTTCAAAATTTCCATTCATTTAATCTGAGAGATGCACTCATTAACAGTATCCATTGAAATCCCGAAAAAATTTAAAATCCAACAAATTTGCCATTATATATTTACATAATAAAATGCATGAATTATTTATTTTTTCTTTCTCTTGACAATATTGACTAATTAAAATAAAAAAATGACTTAAAGATGTATGAGTGACAATAGAAGTTATATTTAAACTTTATTGTATAGTATTTTCAGAGGTTACATTGTACAAATATATATCTTAAAATTACTTCAAAAAATTTTGGCATTATGCCAGTGAGTTTATATATAATGTTTTAGGCATCACAAAATAACTTTTATTGTTTTTTAACATTTTAAAAAAAAAAATAGTAAACATTTTTTTTATCTATTGAAAGCAGATAAAACAATATTGTAAATGACTTAAATTTATATCTTTTCTAAACATTTTATTTCAATTATTTTTTTTTTTTTAGTTTTATATAATGGTATTGTATTATAATTATTTGTAAGCTTGATCTTTAAAAAAAATGTTGCTATTTACTGAATATTTTTTTGTTTTTTTTTTTTTTTTTTTTACATAATTTTTCATTTTTCTTTTTTTTTTTTTTTTTTTTTTTTTTTTTTAATAATAAAAAACCAAATTTTTTTTAGGGGGGGAAGGGAAAGGTTTTTTTCTTTTCATAATAAAGATGAGAAATGTTTTTGAAAAATAAAACAAACACAAAAAGAAAAGGGATCCCACTTAAAAAAAAAAATTTTTTTTATGTGTGTGAATTTATTTTCTTAACATATATCTTACGAATTCAACCTCCTTCAAGAATTTTGCACTTTTTTAATACTCCTTTTGCCATCGCAGAAAAAGAGCTCATGGAAGTAAGTTTTGAATTTTAATAAATTAGTTTTGTTTTTTTAAATGGTTTATTAATCCTCTCTCATTAGCAGTCAGTTGTAAATGATTTTGCTATTCTGATTTTCTAAAAAAAGAGATAAAGAAAAAATGATGTTAAAGATAAATTTTGTGATGATTATGCAAATGGAACATTAATTTATTTCACGTATTACTGTTCTTTTTTTAACTTTTTATACATTGAACCCCACCCCAATGTTTTTCTAGATATTTGACAGTTATAATTTTTATATCGATTATCTTATTTTCATCCCATTTATCCAATCTTAAATATTTATTTATTTCAAAATAGAGCTCTGGTGTTAAATGCATACTCAAGGGCTGAAAATTTTATATTCATTCCCAGCTGAGTAAACTTAAAATATCTTGGTTTGTCAATTGAATGAAACTTCTGCACATTTGTCATTTTAGTGTAACTCACATAATCTACTGAGCAATTGATCTCATGATTAGTTTTATAGTTCTTTATTTCCTGCATACTTTATCTTGTCTCGATAGGAAATTTACTGATAAACTGCCGCTTTTGTTTCTGAAATATTTGGACAAAAATTTTGTTATTATTTGTTTTAAAATAGCTGATTAATTTTGTCTTAAATTTAATGAAAATCTTTGCTATTATTATATTGATCTATTTAGCATATATTTTCTATCGATTTGTAATTTAGTTTCTTGTAAGCTTCAGTTGATTGCTTCCATGTATATTTTCTCTTGGGGTTTTTTACATCAAAATAACATTTTTAATATATAGTTGTTGTTTTTTTGTACAAACTAAACGTGTTTATACTTTTTGTTTCTAATTCGTGTACAATTTTGCCGCTGAAATTATATCTTTCAAATATTTTGTAATTCTTGTATTAAAATTTCTATGACAGTTATAGAGTGCTATTTGATCTGCTCAAAACGATTTGAAAATATAAACCCGTCAACTTTATGAAAACGAAAGTTATCAGGATTTGGTATCTTCCAATAAATTGAATTAACTAATTTTGCTATTTGTTATTTATATCATTAGTATCATCTACTTTTATTTCTCCAATTTTTTTTTTAGAATGAATTCCACAAATTCACTTTTTAATATTTATGCTTTTATAGTAAAACCAATTATTTTATTGATTTGAAGGAATTATCACAAATTTAATAATGAATTTCAGAGATTGTAAATGTCTGACAATTTCATATATAATAATTCTTTTTTTTTTTTTAATTCATGCAATGTCTGCTCGAAAGGGAGCTAAAGTTGTAAACTCCAAGTACCTCAAAGCTGTCATTAAATTGAGAGACTGCAAACCTCTCGCGCTTATTACTATTCAACAGCCAATCAGATCGTAAATACAAGACATAATTTAACAAGAAGAGGATGGTCCACCCTCCTCTTTACTTGTCTTTCTATATATCGAAGTCAGTCTGAAGTATTTAGATCCTAAAGCGTGAAGCTTTAGATATCTTCACATTTAATTCACTGAGTCTATATTAGAAACATACAGCGTGAAATCCTACGATTTACTACGTAGTAATTTTTAGATGTTATAACTTGCAGTAACGTATGTAAATAATATTTATTTTACAAAGCGCAAACAGTATTGAAATTGAATTGAGAGACTGCAAACCTCTCGCGCTTATTATTAAATTCTCTGTCTTGTATTTACGATCTGATTGGCTGTTGAATAGTAATAAGCGCGAGAGGTTTGCAGTCTCGATTTAATTTCAATACTGTTTGCGCTTTGTAAAATAAATATTATTTAAAGCTGTCAATAAATTGTAATTTATAGGAAACTCAGGGAATTTGTAGAATCCTATATCTTCAGTCAATTATTGCTTTAATTAAAGTGAGGCCAATTTCACAGCCTAGTCTAAACAGAACACAAGTTATCATATTCCATGAAACAATACAGAATGCAATAAGGTTTATTAATAACAATGGCATATATACACATGTATAAAATATTCTTTCTGTTTGCATTTAACCTATCCATTTTTTTAGAAACTATCAGACTTCCAAAAAGGAAGAAAAGTATATGAACAGTTCGCAGTTGCCATTCGCATTTAAAATTTATAGAATGGACATAAGAAAGTTTACTCAGCTTGGTTCATTTATGGGCAAATGTATTGTTTACTTTATCTTTCTATTCTTTTTTTTTTTTTTTTTAAAAAGTTAGAAAGATTATACTCATTTGCAAGTGGCTGATGATTGATGATATAGTGGTAGTTTTTTTTTTTATTTTTAGTGTTCTAAAAAGTAAAATAAAATTATTCTTTTGTGTTAATTAAGTTTCTGCTGATTATGCATACATTAAAGTTATTTTTTTGATATAATATTATCTTAAATCTAAATTCAAAATAACTACGGAGAAATAGTCATCAAAATAACATCCAATATTGATTTGTGATATTATTTTTTTAAAAACAAATATAAAGTGCACAAAATAACTTTCCAAAAAAAAAATCGTTGCACTTTATTCATTTAATAATCTGACAATCTTTTTTTTTTTTTTAAAAAAAAAAAAAAAAACCATTACCATATCTGTATATTTGTGGAAATCAGTTTAATTGCAATAATTTTGCTATGAACTTTGTTTGGGAAGAAAAGTAGTATTTACAGTAATTACAAAATATATTAAGATTCTTTATTAACTGTATCCACATTTTAGATAAATATCTACCCAGTATGCTTAAGAAATTTTGGTAGTGTTCTTTCTATTAGCCACTGTATATCACTTGATGGCTCTGTTTCTGTCCCAAATAATGTTTCCGGGCCGGCCGATTTTTTAAATAAATACTAAAGTAGGCCTGCCGCATTTTTTTTTTTGTTCCCTCTTCAAATTTACATTATTCTTCTAATACTAATTTAAACGTTTAAACAAAACTTCTACTTTATATGTTATTCTTCTAATACTAAAGTAGGCCGGCCGACTTTTTTCCCCCTTCAAATTTACATTAATCTTCTAATACTAAATTAAACTTTTAAACAAAAGTAAAACAAAAAACACTTCATTAAAAAGTTATCAGCCGTCTTTTTTATTTGTCCCCCCCCCCCCAAAGAAAAAAAAATATTTTGATTGATGATTGTGTTAACAACTTTATTGAAAACAACAAGTTTTCGCTTATAATTTGAACAAAAAAAAAAAGGAACACTGCATGAAACATGCATTTCAATAACACTTTCACTAAATGTCTTTTTAACCTTATTATCGGTTGTGGGCAGTCATCTTGGCTAGGATAGCCCTGAACAGGTCCTAACCTTTGTGAAGGCGTCGCCACATAAGCAAGTTGCTGTCCAGGAATTGGCAGGCGAGGGGGTGGTGGCTGCGAAACATTCGCCTGTCTCTCGTCCCAGACCTCCGAAGATTCACTGCTGCAGCATCATCCTGCCCTGGTGGTTTTTCCGACATCTGAAGAGGGTTTTGTCAACCTTGACGATGCAGCCAGGATTACCTATTTGACAACAGGGGTGGGACATGAGGATTTTCCGGCGCAGCTCCCTCAAAACTGGTGGTCCACTCGACAATGGTGCCTCTGGACAGGCATAAACGGCATACTTCTGTGTTTTTGCACAGAACCAGTACCATCAAGCGATGGACAGTGGCTAATAGAACAGTACCGAAATTTTATAAAAAAAGATATGTATATATATAATCTGTATTTAATACATATTTGTCTTTTTATTTAATAAATAGCAGTTGCAAAAACATAGAGATAGTAATAAATTTCTTGGAAAAATTTAACATAATTTTTAAATTTCTCATTAATTAATTATTGAGAGAATATGCATTGAGATTCCATAATGGAAGTTGATTAACATTATCAAACAAAAATTGTCAGAAACAATTTAAATGGTGCCTTGTAATTACTTTGTTTTTAAAACATAGATTTCAGTCATAAATATCAAAAAATTTATGCAGTTAACATCTAAAAAGAAAGCAAGCTAGGAAAACTAGGTTTAAATATAGAAATTGTAGTTTATTGTACTTTTAATTAATAAAGAGATGCAGAGCTAAATCTACATGGAAAACAAGAAGTTGCCTAGGGGACACTTGACGTTCAATAAATCCTTTTTTGCTGTTATATATGAATCGATTGAAATTTGGGAAATAATACAGGCATTCAAAACAGTTATTGCCTTCCAAGCAATATTATACATCACAACAGGTGGCCAATCGTGTACTGAAGCTAATTTTAAATTGGATATTAAGTACAGTGTATAATATTTTTACGAAAAATGAGATACGTACTGTAATTTTAAATTTTGTACTTTGCAAGAAAAAAATAAGATGCCTATTAATAACTGAAATACAGGCTGATTATATATATATACCTGTATCAATATATGCAATATATAGAGTATATGAGGACATACTTTTACATGACTCACCACTCTATCTCATAACACTGATACACTTGAACACATATATGTTGAAAAGATAAATAATGACCAATTGACGTATTTTATGCTAAACCAGCAATCATCAGTTTGTCCAGATTATCATCTCTACACATATATGCAATAAGTGCTCAGATATATATTAAGATAGCCAATCTTCATACTTTAATGGACAGGCTTCAACCGTCCATCCAATTGAAAATCTGATAATGGAATGCTCTCAAAGGCCACCCTGAAGCCGAGATTGTTCCATCATCAGATTTTCAGTTGGATGGACGGTTGTGGAGTGGATTGAAGCCTGTCCATTAAAGTATGAAGATTGGCTATATTAATATATATCTGAACATTTTTTTAATTTTATTATTATATCCATCTGTTTAGGGGCGCAAATCTACGTCAAGATATACAGAATCGAAATAATTACATTTTTAAAATAGGCGAAAAAACGTGTTTTCCTATGACTTTTGCTTTGCAATCACATTTTAAGAATCATTTTATAAATTGTTTGTCTGTATTCATATAAAATAATCTCTCTAATTTTTGTTTTATATATGTATAAATATTTTTTTCTGATGTTTTTAAATATAAGTGGGTTTTTTTTTTTCCCCCGTTTTTAGGTATTTGATGCCGCTGGAGTTAAACCGCCCAATTCTGTGAAAATGTTTCCATCCAAAAGTGAGTTTTTTAAAAAATTATCAAGTATGTACCAGTAATATTTTATTCTTGTACAAATACGATTTTATCTATATAGATTACAATTCTGATTACTAACAATCATCTAAGGGAGAGGACAAATTTTATTATAAGGGTGGTGGTGACTTATCTATAGTAATTATATATCATTAATGACTAAGTTTTTTTTTTAATGTATAAATGTTGAAGCAAACAGTATACATAATAATGTAGATACTGTTTTAAGTACAAGAACAAAAAACGGTCAATAAAATACCTATAAATGATAGAATGCTTGTGATTAGATGTGGAATATATTATTTAATCTATTTTAAATTGCATTCTTTTTTTTAATTCCAAATATATTTAACTTTTTTTTTTTTAAAGTGTCATAGCATCGGCCGGGATGCGAACCCGGGCAACTGCCTGCAAGTGCAAGGCAGTCGCGCTGACCTCTCGACCACCAATGCAAGACATTTAACTTTTTTGATCATAATTTCTCTAATACGAAATATATGCCCAATTCATTTCTTCTTTTATTTCAACATTTTCTTAATAAATAATCTTTTTGTTTTTAATTTCTTCAATATTTTAACATTGCTAATCTTTTCCATATCCACATCTCAAAAGTCAGTAGTCTTATTTTTTTATTTGTAATCGTCCGAGTTCTAATATCTATATTCATATCTTAAAAACCATTAGTCTTTTTTTTCCCATAATCGTCCAAGTTTCTGCTTCGCACAATGCCTTATCTAAATAAAGCATTTTAATAATTTTTTAGTATAATGTTGTCACTATTTTCCATTAGATTATTCATTATTTTTTATATACTAAGCTGCCAAACTTTCTTTAGTTTGTTAGCCCTATCTATAGTTATTGTTTTTAGCCTTAAAAGTATTTTTTTATTTTAAACTTATTACAAATTTTATTGATGCTAATTAATATTTTATTAAGCTTATTTTTAGTATTTACAAATAATGTTCTTTCGTTCGTAAGCAAAGATTTTAAAGAACAAAGTAAATTCCCATATCATTCAAGCTTATCTATATTATCAATTCTTCTGTAATATTTGAATTATGTTTATGCAATTTGAACATCATTTAGATCAGAAATATAATAGACTAAAGTCCTGAATAAGGCATGATAAGCAAAGGTTGGCTTACATATAGATAAGATTAAAGGACAAATGGATTCTCTTGTACTTTAAAATCTTTCCTTATGGATGAATGCGTGTCAATTCATATTATTGAACATTATTTAGATCAGACATATAATAGACTCAAGTCCTGAATAATGCATGATAAGCAAAGGTTGGCTTATATATGGATAAGGTTGAAGGACAAGTGAATTCACTTGTTCTTTAAAATCTTTCCTTATGGATATGTGTGAAGATTGGTTTACTACCATATAACAATAAATAAATACTGCACCGAATAAAAATAATTATTTATCAAATAATGAACTTTCCTGTCCTCACTGTTATCTTCATCCTCATTATCATGAATTTAGTCAGTCACTTAATCAATGTAGAAATTAGATATTTCTATCTTATATTTTGTCCATTAAGAAAGTTATTTAATGTTAGAAAAGTCTTGATTTATGTAGACATTGCCTAATAATTGTCTTTTATATTTTCTTTTTAATTTTCGTTTTCTTAATCTAAATTTCTGATCAATTTAGCATGTTTGACTTGTTAGAAGTACATTACTTGGTGGTTTAAAAAATTTTAAATTACAACTAATAGGTATTATAACCTCATTTTTCCTGTTAATACAGAAGAGGCAATATTAAATAAATGATTTATTCGTTTCTACCTTTTCAATAGGTTAGTTTTTTCAACTAAGACTTGCCATTCTTTGATTCTTTTTTTTTTTTCCTTTGCACCCCCATTAATCTCAAAAGCATTTTATTTATTTATGAAAAATAGTGTTTACATACTTTTAACAGACAGAAAATATGTTTTACATATTTTAAACAGTCTGGGACCATTTGTATATTGATTATCTTCTGATTAAATAATAATGTACTGATGCCTATTAGCATTGATGCATAATGTATCTATTAATCCTCTTTTGCTTAGTCACTAATGATTCGGTGGATCTGGTATATTAAGTAAATTCCATGTTCCATTATACATGAGTTTTGATGCTATGATGAAGTCTCTGTTTTTTACTTATACATGAGTTTTGATGCTATGATGAAGTCTCTGTTTTTTACTTTCCTTATAATGTTCATAAATAGACTTACTGGTTCAGGAACAGGCACCGTGAACATTACCTTACATCTGACCTTCCATATAGCATGTGTAATAAAGATTGTCAGTCTAATACTAGGGAATTGTTTAGTTTGTAAGGCTTTTTTTATAGACATGATTTTGTAGTATATGGCTAAATTTATTTTATTGAGCCAGGGCATGCGTATATTATATGGTTGAACGACTCTTCTTGCCTTTTACATATTTGACAAATAGGGTTTATCTTATTGTAGAATCTTTTGAAATGAAGGAATTTATTTGTGGGCATGGCTTCCAAGTTTATTTTAATAATGAGATTAAGGTATTTAGGCTCAAGAGTTAGAAATTTAAAAATTGTTGTTTTTATAGTTTTTCATTAACCTTTCAAAATAAGTAATAATCTAATTGTTAGTTGAAATAACCTTATAATGTAAAAATAATTGTTGATATATGTTTTTAATTATAGCTGAGAGAAGTTCATCTGGTTTACTAGATTGGGCTAATACTGCAGAAGCATTAGAGGCTTTAGTGATGGTAAATCATACACCAATTACTAACCCAAGTAAGTGTTTATATAAAACTAAATACAAGTAGTAAGCATGAGTTGTATTTTTTAACTAACGTTGAGCGACCAAATTGAATACAAATTTTAAAATAATTTTCAATTCTTTTCAAGATTTGTTTTGTTTTTATTTAATAAAAAAAACTCTTTGTTTTATAGATGGCAAATTTCCTTATATCCTCAAGCTATGTTTCTCAACTATTCCTCGCAATTTGTAATGTCTGTAGTTGACCAACGACAGAGCAAGTGTGCTGTACAAATAATAGCAGGATTGCCAAGATGTAGTCTCCAACTTTCGAAGGCTATGTGGTTCATTCATTTATACCCTAAACATTCCGTATACTGAAAAAAGTTTTTTATTGTTATTAAACTATCTTTCGAATAAGAGAGGTAGAGGGTAAATGTTTGTATATGCTTTTCAAAATTTTTAATGAAGTTTTAATTTAAAACAGTGCAATTTCTATTTATATATAAAAATGCTTTTTTTTTTTTTAGTTGTATAATTTACAAAATTACATAAAAAAAAACAACAAACAAATAAAACATACCACATAAGGCTTACTTGTCTTCAAAGGTTGGAGTCAATAATCAAAAACCACCTGTAATTATTATTTTTTTTTTGTTCTGAGTATTGTAAATGGATTACATGAATATTGACATTGTAATTATTATAATGGAAAATTATTTTGCCTATTTTTTTTTTTTAAATTTCATTTTGCATCTTATAAGCCTTTTATTTTTCTGAATTTTAAGCAAGTTTTTGGTGCTCTTGTATCACTTTTCATTTTAGTATTTTTTTTTTACATCATCAAATTTTGTAGTATGTCAACATTGTTTAAAGAAAAAAGAACTAAGTACTATTAATATATATATATTTTTTAGAAAAGCAATTCATTATGTTACTGCTCTGTTTTAATTATAGATTGCAAAAGAAATCGGAATAAATTGGGAGAGCAGAGATTTGAATTCAAAGTTTTTGCATAGTTGATTTTTTTTTTTTTAAAGCCTTAAGAAGTTGAATACTTTCAACATAGTACCAAAAATTGAAATAATTTTAACCCAAGTGTAGTTCTCTAAATAAAAGTCAAAACTATGTACAAATACATTTTATTTTTGAAAAGTTTTTTTCAGGATACCATTTACATTCTTGTAGTTGTCTTTGGTGTTGGATTTTTAAGGAATGTAAAAAAAAAAAAAAAAATTGAAACCATTGTGTGTAGGTGTCTGGAGATGCATTACTGTTATATATAGATATCAATTTTAAAAACACAACCTCAGGTAGATTGTTTTATATTTTCTCTTTTAATTAGATGCAAAAATAAAAACCACTTGCAATTACAAATAAATGCATTGGACCACTTTAATCTCAATAATAAAAATGGATTTCTAATAATTTCTTATAGTCATTTTAGGTATTTTATGTACCTAAAACATCATATATCATTTGCGTGGTTTTTATATTCCTTTCCTTCATTTACTAGCATTAACTATATATATATAGCTTCATCTCCATCTTCATAACTTTAACCGTTTTTATAATATTTGTTGTTTATTTTCATTTTCTTCCTGTTGTTGCTTATATATGTGTGTATTGTCACCTTCAAAGAAATAAAATTTTTAGTTCCTTAAAATTGTCTAAAGTATAGTCTAAATTGTAGTTTCTGATGTTTTTTTTTTTTTTCTACCAGTATTATAAATTTTTTTTTTTTTAAAGTATTGAAGAATAAAAAAATGTATGCTTAAAATATATTATTACGTGTTATCAAGTTGATAATGAAGTTTTGCAGTCATGAATAGTGTTTTTCAAAGATGATCGATCTATCAGTTGTTTGGTATTTATGGCTTTCAAAGTCACACTTGTTATTGAGACGCTGGTTATCCTCTTTCACAAACATTTCCAAGTGTCATCCATTTTCCTACTGAATTACATCGGCTCATGATATTCAAAAGTAGAATAATTTTAATCTCCTCAAGTGAATGTTCAAACCTAATGATATCATGTATTCATTTGTTTGTTTTTTCTTATTCCATGGAATTTTCAGAGTCATCACTAACATAATAAGCATCGTTACTTTCCTATTTATTTTCAGTGTTCAGTCTTTGTATCCATTGAAAATTGTACAAAATACCGGTTTGAACGATTACGATCGTAGTTTGTAAAATATATCTACGCATTTTAAAAATTTGGATTTTTCGGTGTAACTGCTAAAACTTGTTTGCAGGATTCTTTGTTGTTTATGAAGGATCTAAGAGCAAAAACAAAATCATTTTTATGAATTCGTTATTAAATTTGAAGTCATTCTGATAACCGTAGTCTTTGTCTTTTACATATATCTATTACTCTGATCTTTAACATTCCTAATGAGAGTCTTGAGTTTTATTACTCTTTCTGCTAAAAATGTGGTATCACGTTTAAAGTAATTAATATTTATACCATCAATCTTGAACCCACATCTGTGTGAGTTCTTCACTAGTACGTAGAGTTGCCTACTCCCATATAAAGTCACGTAATATTACCATTTTTAAAACACGTTCATAATTTAGCAAGTCACTTGCATCAAAAAACTTTATTATAATCTATGATTCACAGAGAACTTTTTTTTTTGTTATTTTCTATCCTCTATTATTATTTTTTTAATGTATTGCAGTAATTGGTACTTCCCCAAAACCATATCTGGCAGTTCATTTTTATATAAAATTTGAATATGTGATGTATGATATGATATAATGTGATAGTTTTCGCATTCTAGCAAGAAATAAAAATGATTTTTTTTTCTAATTCATAGTTTATAGAGTAATTTTCCAAATTATTGACATTATTTATTCTTGCAAAATTTCTGATGTAGTGCCATCAATTCCATTGAGTTCACTTTTTTTTTTTTGGCAATAATCTCAAGATTAATCTAAGCTAGCTGCAATTGGAATTACTAATATTATATACTTGCTGTTTCACATGCAATTCTTTAAAGCTTATTTTCAACAGATTATAATAATATTGATTTTAATTAATTCTTGCTATGTTATTTGTATAAGCTTTAAAATACTTGAAAAATTAAGAAGTATAGTTATCTTTTTAGATGCAACAGCGCTGATTAGATTACGTAATGATACTAAGATTTTCATCGAGAAAGATGTACAACAGGGTGACTCCATATCCAAAACTTTTTACAGCCGTTTTGGTAAAAATATTTTGTGGTTTAAAATGGGAATTTCTTAGGGAGTTAAAGTTATGAAGGTTATATAACCTCTTCGCTGATGAAGCAGCCATATTGAATATTTAAAAAATTATATTAAGCCACAAATTTTATCATAACTTGAGTTTGTATTATTCAAAAATGACATAATATATATTGTTTGAAACATAAAACACCAGAGAATGTAATTAAGCTGAAAAAAATATAGTCATTGATATTCAAAGTAATTAAAAAAAAGAATAAAAGTTAATATTTCTAATAATTATTTTCAAATTATTTCATGAATTCAAAATTATCATGCATAAATTTCAAAACTAATTTTGATAGTATGGTTAGTTGCATTCATCATTAAATTTCTGATAAATTGATATATAATAACACTTACCTAGGCAGTCCATCACTTGAACACTTAGTAGAATAAAGATATTAGTACCTTTCACTTTTCCTGGTAGCCCTTCAAAATGTTTTTCCATATAGGGGTTTGCATTGAATATGGCATCCCTAATGACATTCCTTATAACAATTAGTAATAATATTTACTAAGGCTGGTAACCTTAGGAATAAGCGTCTGAAAAATTCGAAGGTAGGGACCTCTACAGGTCTTAGCCACAAGCTTACGCTTGGAAGAAAAGAGGAAAGCAATTAGTTAATATTGATCAATAATTAGTATAATTTGAATATTATAATAAAGAACTTCAATAAAGTTTGTAATTTATTAAAAATTACTACTAAAATAGTCACTATATACAAAATAAAAAGTGAATGAAATACATTATAGATATAAGCTTGAGGTACATAAGTTAGTAGTTTAGAGTCAGTGCAATATAGTATTATTTATCCTATCTTTATAGGTTTTGAGGGCTCATCTTGCTTCATGCTACTATGACCATAAATTTAGTAATAGCTTCATCAACTGCCATCTCTGCATTTGATATGCAGCTTTGAAATTTACATTGCAGTAATCAATAATCGGCCTAAGTTTTTATATACTCAAAATCTTTACTTTTAGCATTTGCGTATTTTTATTATTAAAATTGAAACAAGACATTATAGAAAAAAAAATCTAAATCAGGTCATAATATTTGCAAAACGTTTATCTTTGTCTCATATCAGAAGTCCAGATATCAGCTAATTCATATATTGGACATCTGGACCCAACCCCACAATATAACTACACAATCAGCGTATATGTTGGTTTCAGTAATAGTTTTTTTTTTATATTGTTTATCAAATATAAATTCAAATAATACTTTAAAAATAAATAAAATTAAATATTTACCAACTAAGTACATCGGTAACATCTTGTATTTTTTCCAATGTAATTTTCAGGGCAATTCCATTAAAATGGAAAAACTGAGAGAAAGGAGAAAAAAATCAAGTTTACTTAATCACAAAAATTATCATAAAATTTTCATCACAGAAATGAAATTTACCTTTTCTGAAACTAGAAAAAAAGATGGAAACGAAGATGTAATAAGCATATGTGTAGACTGCATAGATTTCTGGTAGTTTTACGCTGAAACCAGATGGCCGCATTCTGCGGTCGTAAGAACGAAGAGGATAAGTCATCTATATTTCACAAATTATTTAATTGTTTTTGTAAATAATGCTTTAGACCTTCAGGAAGTGTTGCAAGAGTTATCAAGTAATGTAAGAATTAGAAGTTAACTTCTACAAATACTTTGGCCAGATTATTAATACAGATGGGACTTAATGGTTGAAATTAATCTTATTAGAATGCTTGTGATAAAAATAACTTGCTATTAAAAGGAAATGTATTTAATATTAAAAAGAAATATACCTTTGTATTTGAAAAAGCTTTTTAATAACTGGCCTCTACCTGTTAGTTATTTATGGATCTGAGACTTGGATAATTAACAGCAGAGCAATACAGTCTTCTTATATGCTAGGAATAACAAAAAGGAATTGAAAATGAAATACATGAGTGAAAAAACAAAGAAATATAACTGACATCATTGAAAAAATGAGTCTGAAGTGGAGCTGGTCTGGTAATATTGCTAGAAATGATGGTAGATGACAGTTGAAATCTTAAACTGGATTCTAAAAGACCTAAAAAGATATCAGATGTGAGTTGAATGGATGGTATATGGGAGTGTGCTGGAGTGATGTGGAAAAGAGAAGCTAGAGATTGGAGGAACTGGATAGACAATGGTTAAAAATAATGATGCATGTTTGGATATATGGGTGGACAAAAAAACCATATATATATATTGTGTATTTAGTTTTAGAAAAATAATGTGTATGTATACATATTGTATATATAGATACAAACCTTAAATAAAACATTTTCGTAAATTCATAAGAATGAGCATTGAATTCAACACGATTACTTCAGCCCTGGTGCCCACAAAATTTATACTTCTGGCAGACTTGACGGCTGGCTATACTCGAAATGTCTGCTTGTTTACAAGTCAATCTGCAAGATTTGCCATTGTGTGTTAATTGTTCTACAGTCATGGTATTTTTTTCCCCAATAAACCATTAAGTGAATAGCTTTATTGCTAACAGCTAAATATTCATACTTATTGTTGCATACTGTTCCTTTTTCAGTACACAATATATATATACTGCTTTCTGCTTACAAAAAGTTTCCAGCCTCGATGTCCTTTGCGGGGATATCAAGTTCCTATCTCAACAGACTACATATATAGAACATTAATTCAAGTGCTCCATTACTTATAAAATTTGGATTTGGATGATCATTTTTATTGTATGCTTCATCGGAAAAATGAAGAAATTTCATAGGCAAATTATATTTAGCAATTGTCATAATTTCAGAAAATGTGGGGTCATGAAAATTTTTTTAACAAAATTTGTAAATGCATTGTAATGTCATTGCTAAAAACTTGGCTAATTTATTGGTCAGCATCCAGATTTCTTTTCCTGACAATTTGGAATAATATCAAAGTATTGCAGTAGTTTATATTTATTGTAATGGCAGATATTTCTTTGAAGAAAAATGGGAGTGGTAGAAGAAGAAATGTTCCAAGTCCATTTCACATCATGATCTAAGGTTCTGCCATTCTATTACTTGCACGTTTCTTAATTTTTATTTATGCTTCAAAGATTACTTTCAAGATATAATTGACAGATTAAATCAATTATAGGAATATATTCCAGGCATGTATTCTTTATCAGAGCTGGATGAGGCCATTTTATATATGTGGGTATGATTTATATCTAACAATAAAAACAAATCTATATATGATATATTTTATAACTATCATATAAAATTATATGTCTATTGTCTAACATAAAAACAATTGAAATTTTGAAAAGTTTATTAATAAATACATTAGGCATATATATAGTAATACTTATTAATTCCCCAGTTATCTTTATATATATCTTCCTAGGATTAAATGGGGGGTCTTTTTGACAACTGCAAAAGGAAGTTTTGTGAAGCACAAGCAAGAAATTATGATTTTTCCATCCTGTATTATATTAGATCTAAAAGATAAGGTTTGAAATATTACTTGATTAAAGTTGTATGGAAAAATATCTGGTATTCAAACTACAATTACTGAATCATACAACACCCAGCATTAGTTACCAATTTAATTTGTCTATTTCATACGGCTTTATTTTTCAAAGTTTCGGATCCCTGGATATCACTATAATTGTCTAGCAATCAAGGCAGTATTTGAGATATATTTACTTTCTCAATGATTGTAAACTTAAATTTAATGATGAAATGACCATTAACACTCATGCACTATCTATAATTTTAAATTAGTAACGATAAACACTAACTAAATTTAGCAAAATAAGTTTTTATAGAAGTGACATGGATAATATGGCAAAATAAAATTATTTTTACCGTAATAGCTATTAAGAACATTGTTTTAAACTAAATTATTTAAATAAAACCGCATTGTTTTAATAATAGAATCTAAACAATTCGTTCTCTAATATTAAAAAAAAAACGCTAAATCAATGAAGATTAAGTAATGTCTGGGGCAAAATAAGATTATTTTTAGCTTAATTATTAAAAATCTTGTTAGTAATTGATTAAGACAATTTTAAATCTAAGAAACTTGTGTCCGTGCTTTAATAACAATCGAGAGAATTGCTGCTACACTGGTTGAAAGGAAACTTCCGATTCAATGAATAGAAATTGTACGACGAATGCTATTGACTGATAATGTATGTGTGCAAAACTTTGTAGATTGTTTCCACTTGTCCTTAAGATTTGTAGTGTTTTATATGAATTTTGTTCCTAGTATAAGTTACCGAAGAATAGTGAAAATGCTGTAGTTTTTAACAAACTGATAAATATCCCATAATTAGTCATGAATCAGTAAAAAGAAATTAGAAAAATAAAACTCTTTTGGAAAGAAATGTTTTTCATTCTGGAAAATAATAAAACACAAAGAAAATCCTTTTAAAAAAAATAAGAATGAAATAAAAATGCACTTTGTAACTAAGGGGATTTTCAGATTAAGCTGCTACAGATAGTAACTTAATAATTTGGATTAAAGAAAAACAAATGGCAGGTAATGTAATTTTTTATGCTTTTAAAAATTCGGTCTTAGTTATTGTAATGTATAAAAATGGAATATAGTAAAATAATTTTATGTTTGATTTTGTATTATATTTTTGCTGTTTAATTGCTTAAATGGCCTAATAACTTTGCTCTAGAATGTAGGTTTGAATGGGATTCTTATATACGTGCATTTCATTGTACCAGTAAATAAATACAGTGAACAACACTACTGTAACAATTTTATGAGTAATAAAATTCTGGTGATAATGAAGGTTTTTTTTGAAAGGTACTTTTTATATCATTAAGTTTTATTATTCCCTTGAGAATGCTACGATGAAGTGTTGCTATTAATAAATGAAGGATACTTGTTTTTATGTCATTTTATTTAACTGAATGGTATAAGTAAAATTAGTTTTCTTCTAAGGAATGTTTATTTTTTATAACTATTAAATTGAATTGTGTTGTATGTAAAATAGTATGTATACAGCTTCTGCAAATTTTGCCTTTTTTTTTTTAATGCTGAATGTGGATACAATAGCTGTAGATGTAATTTGTGATAGTAATCGAGTCTACTTATTTACTTAATACTGTAAGAATAGGTAATTTTTTCCTCCTGGTGAAAAATCAAATTTTATTATATCAGGAAAATTATAAAAGGTAACAATACTTTAAGAGAAGTTTTATTTCCATGGATTAAACACATCCAGTACATAATTTTGCCTTAAAAGCTTATATCTATGAGAACCATGATAATGAATAACCAAAAATAAATAGGAAGTGATTATGTACAATAGATTTTGAAATAATGTGATGAAGTAAGAATTGATGAAAAGTGTTGGAAATTGATTTTTCTGTTTATAAAAAGAGATACAACGAAAATATTAATTTTGCGAACAAGACATAATTTCACAAGTCTTGTAAATAATAGATTGTTATTAGATACTCCAATGCATTTAATGATTATATTAACGTTACAAATTAATATAAAATAGCCTGGTAATGAAAAAGTTTATCAATATGAATATAAAATTAGATGATAACAAATTTCAGTTGAATTACAGATGCTGCAAATATTGAACTAAATTTTATATAAAGTTTATGCCTCAACAAGTTCTCATAGTTATGAAATAGAAGATTTTTATATGGATGTAAAAAAAAGCTTTTGATCAAGGTAAACAATATTTTAAAATTGTTATGGGAGACTAATGCTAGAATTGGTAAACAAATGAAAGTGCTGTAGGTAAATGTGGTTATGGTCATAGAAAGAAGACATTGCAGAAAAACTATTATTATTATTATTTTTTGAGAAGTGTTAAAAGGAAATGGACGTGGAAGCATCCAAATGAAGGTGTACAGCAAAATTGGATTATATTTTGACTAATGCAAAATCCCTGTTTCAAGATTGTAATGTTCTTAATAAATTCAACACAAAAAGTGATCATCAATTAGTAAGATGTGTGTTAATGCAAAGCAGGAAAAAAAATTATTAAGAAAAACAATATTCCTAATCTTCAGAAACATTCTAATTAAATTACAATTTGCAAATCATTTTCCAATATTAGATTTTGAACATGATTCAGATTTGAATAAAATTAATAGGATTGATATACTTTTAAAAATGGCAACAAAGATAGCTGGTAGAAAAAATATAGCAATTGAATTGACCAATAAAATTTTTACTGAGATTAGAGAATTCATGAAGAGAAGAAGGAATATTCTGGCATCCATTGATTACTCTGGTTTGCACTGAGTAGCAATATGTATAGAGTTTTGCCTGTTTTAATAACAATTATGAGCAAGCATAAGAAATTGTGATCATGTGATGTAATATTGAAGATGTATAAAAATGATGTATTAAAAAGGATTGAATATCTCAAATTTTGTTAAATGGTGCAAAGAAGAGTTGATAATGATATAAGTATAATTGTGAACTAGCAAGGAAAGCTGCAAAAGAGAATAAAAGCCTGAAGAGTGTAAAACAACATTTTGATATTGATAGGAAACATCTGCAATAAGAAAAAAATGGAACTATTACTAAAAAAAAAATGGATTGAGTTATATCAAGAATTATATAGTAATAAAGAACAAGTACCTCCTAAATTATCTTCTGAATTAACCAGGATTTTAAGTGAACACAATTAAATTTGACAGGAAAACGTCTGGGTAATGATGGCATAATCGATATATTAAAACAAGTGAAGAAATAAAAAATTCTGGTCAAGTTATATACCAAATGTCTAAATGATAAAGTTGTATCAGATGTTTGGAAGAATACAGTATTAATATTTTTAAAAGGTGATAAAGAAGATACTAGAAATTATAGACATCAGTTTTATACAAAATTTTTACCAAGATAATTACAACTTGTTTACAGAGAACATTGGATTTCAAGAAACCAAAAGAACAAGTTTGATTTAAAAGTGATTTTAGTATAGTAGATCATAACTAAGTATTGAGAGAAGTTATAGAAAAGACCAATGAATGAATTGCGATTAAGTTTTGATTCGTAGATTATGAAAAGGCAATTGATTCTATAACCATGTATTTAGTGATTAAAGCATTGAATCAACAAGATATACACCCAGAATATTGTAATAATTTGAAGGATATTTATAAAAATGCAACAACAATTAGATTACATAATAGTACTAAGAAGGTTAACATTGAGATTGGGTGTAATTCAAGAAGACTCCATATCCAAAATGTTTTACAGCAGTGCTGCAATAGATATTCTGTGGATGAAAATGGGAAGCTGAAGGAATAGAAGTAAATTGAAATTATTTAAGTCATTAAATTTTGCAGATGATGTAGTTGTTTTTGCAAATATTGCAGGAGTTATTAAATGAAAGTAAGACAGTAGGACTAAAGGTAAATGCTAAAATAATGTTCTATGGATTTTCTCAGAAGATGAAAATAAAGATTGGTGAGTTAGAAGTTATCAACTACAAATATCTTGGTCAAATTATTATTACAGATGGAACCAATGAATGAAATTAAACTTGATTGGAGTGCTTTTGGCAGAAGTAACTTGATACTAAAAGGAAATATGCCTATGTGTTTGAAAATAAAGGTTTTTTAATAAATGTGTTTTACCAGTTCTTACTTATGGCTCTGAGACTTGGACACTTAATAGAAGAGCAATACAGAGACTCCAGACCATTCAAAGAAGTATGGAGAGATGCATGTTGGGAGTAACAAGAAGAGATCGTAAACGCAATGTATGGGTAAGAGAACAAACAGGTGTTACTGACCTCATTGAAAAAATTAAAAGATTGAAGTGAAGTTGGGCTGGACATATTGCTAGAAGAGATGATAATAGATGGACAGTTAAAATCTTAAACTGGATTCCAAGAGATTGTAAAAGACCCAGAAAGAGACCACATGTGAGATGGATGGATGAAATAAGATAGTTCAGGGGTGGTGTGGAGAAGAGAGGCTAGAGATCAGAGTTGTACTGAACTTGGAGAGACTCATCCTGCAGTGGGTTGATAATAATATTTTAATCCTTGGCATTTGAGAAATTGCTTTTGGCAAGGAAACCTGTGGTTGTGTTATAGAGTTTATTTCTTTGGCTAATCTAGTTTAATTTTGAATTTGGGGTAATTTTATTGACTACTTTAGGTTTTTAATGTTTATAAATAATAACTATAACTTGTTAGAAGTCTCGATTGTTTCATTTAAATGAAGTGTGAACTTTATGCTGCCCTTAAACCTGATAATAAGCTGTTAATATTGGTCATTACTATCAGAAATTCTTTCAAATAGTTTTAGTATAGTTTTTTTCCATGAATTATTTCTGACATTTTAATAGTATGTCACAAGATCTTATCACATAGAGCTTTTTAGTTTTATACTACAGAAATATTGGATAATCTCCATTCTAATTAACAAAAAATTGCATTAATTTCATAACAAATTTCAATTGCTTATTTAAAGATTTTAGAAGTCATTAAAAAGATTGATTTGGTTTATTGCCATACATTATGATTGATATATTTTACTTGCGTAAAGTTTCATGCTCCACAACCAACGCTCATTACAAACTGAGCAGAGATTTTTTCTACATTATTAGAAATCTATATTGCAAAAAGTATTTAACTTTTTTTTTTTTTATGGTATCAAAAATTACCATATTGTTATTGCTGTTTTTACTTATGTAACCAAAAAATATTTTTATCATAAAATATTGTTAGTAATTTCTCAAATGAATACTAGCTTTAGTTTATGAAATTGTGCTTTTTTTTTTTAATGTGTCAGCGTCGGCCGGGAAGCAAACCCCAGGAAAACTGCTTGTAAGGCAGCTCTGCCACCAACGCTTGACTATGAAATTGTGCTTACTTTAAAATATTGCTCATGCATTTGTATATCATTGTTGCTGGAGAAATTAAAATAGTTTTCTTTACTTGCTATAGTTAAGTGCTTCATTTTTCTAAAATATTGAAATAATTTTAAAAATCAATGAAAAGAAAAGTCCTAATTTTGTTTATAATTCAAGTATTATGTTTCTGTACAAGCAGATACCTTTGTATGGGGTGTTGTCTTGAGCGGTGCTCATGTGCATCAAATCATAATGCAACGCAGGCAAACATGCATTTAAGTTTGGATTTTCAGTCATTGTATCGTTGAAAAACTTTTACTTGTTCACAACCCACAATTTAAGCTCCGATTTAAAGCAGCCATACTTTGTTGGAAATTTAATATATAGTTCTATAAATATTAGATTTATTAGTATGAAAATTTAGAATATATGCTTTTTTTTCATCTATACAAGCCTCATCCGCTCAACTTGTTAAAATGCTGGTTAGCTTATTGAAAGATTTGGTGGTATTGACCATTCATCTGTTAATTATAACTTTTTTAGATCAAGTTTATCTTAAATTAGTTCTGTTAGCCATATTGAAAATTATGTAGAAACTTGGACCTGTAATACAAAAAGTAAAACATTCTGTAAAATGTCAAATATATTCAAAAAATTTCTTTCAATTTTATTTTCAAATGTGTCGTGCTAATTCTCTGCAGGATGGTCTGAAATTAATGTTTCTCTAATCCAGTTTTCCATCTGTGTTCTTCCAGCAAATTTTGTTCTTTATCTCATGTAGTCTTAGCATCGTAAAATCTGATTCAAAACTGCAATTGCTATTCTGACAAGTTGTATTTCAGGTTTAATCCCAATATTTTCCGTTTTTTGCCATATGTCCAACATTGATCTTTTATTAAGTACCCATTCTAGAAGCCAAAAATTTGAAATCTTCAATATATCAAATTCCTTTGCTTCAACTATCTTAGTGTTGTAAAAATATGTAAGACTGCACTTTTGTAACATTTATTAATAAAGTTGAATTGCTAAAAAAATAATGTCTATGCTAACAGTAATGCATATTCAATCATCCACAACATAAAACTAAAAAAATGTGCAAGTGTGCAGAAAGTGTTGACTTTCAAATCGAACAAAATCGCTTCAAGGCACAGTTTTTTACGGAAAAATTGGAAGTATTAAATTTGGTCATATATCATAGTGTGAATAATAGAAATTGTTCTACAACTGCACAAATTGGAAAATTTGCAATTCTGTGCAGAATGTCTATTCTCTAATGTCTGCATAAAAAATAATCAAATATTTGGCTCACATTTATCAGAATGTAATATTGCTAAAATCCATTCAATTGTTGAGTCTTTTTATTGTAGAAATATAAATGCAAAAAATTCATTATTCTATTCTGAATGTTTACTTTCTAAAGAATGTAAATATAGAAACTAATGATGAATTATCTAATACTACTATTGATTCTAGGTCAGAATTTATGTCCAAAGGCCATAATCTGTAAAAAAAAAGAATTTTCTACCATATATGCAAGGCAAAACTCCCACATCCAAATTACATAATGATTTACATTTATTTTTTGCATATAGTCAATATTTTTTCAAATATTCACCGATATATTTAATATTAAAAAATTACTGTTGTTTAAATTTTTCATTAATCTTTTAAGTAATAAGTGCAGAACTGCTTTATAAGCATGTTCCATTTTTACGATTATAATTACAGATTGAATTTAATTATTCAAATCCGTAAAAATTTTAATCCGAAAATAGTTCAAGACTCGTAAAGAGTTTCAGGATAAATCTACATTTATACATCTTTTTAATTTTATAAGTATATATTTTTTTATAAAAGTACTCCATCTAAGTTTAATTCTGTGATTAATTTCATGTATTATGTTTCTTTATATTAATATATCTGGTTAAAGAATTTGTAATTGTTAATTTCCAATTTATCGCTTTTTATTTTCTTTTTTGAAAAATTGTTGAACATTAGATTTACTTAGCATTTATTTTTAGTCCTACTTGTTTTCATCTGATAAGTAATGATTTTATTAAAGATTATGCATAGAACTGATGTTTTGTTTTTTTTTTCATTTTATATAATATCCATCTGTTTCATATTTATTATTTAGACATTTGATAAATAGTTTTATTGTTTTTTAATTTGAAGCTGTAGTCTTCATAAGTTTGATTGCATATCTTAATTCCTTGGTTAAAATATTTAGCATTTCAACACAGTTTACGAGAGTTCTTTTTTTTTGTTCTTTATTACATTTTCTTGTGTCTGTTAACTCTGTTATCTTACAAAATTCCAGATATTCAGTTTTCTAAATAAGGGTTTTTAAATATTTTCGTATACCTTCTGTTTTTCATATGCTGATTTGTTTTGTTTGAAAATAAGTGAATTGCTATTTTGTTTCCACTATCTATGTACCAGTTATCTTATTGATCAAGTCTGTTTGATGTGTTTTATTTTGTTACCCTAAACTTTTTGCTTCGGAGTTTTCTCAAAAAAATTACAATTTACAGATTTTTTCCCCAAATTTTATCATGTCTATTCCTGTTACCATAATACTTACATTTTTCAATTATTTTCCAATTCTAGCATTTTAAATGTTTGATCTGACTGAGAGTATTTTGTACATTTATATAAAATTTCACTTTATCAGAATGAAATCTTGATCAGAACCCTAAAATCAATCTTCCAATAAGTTGAATAACTGGTTTATATTGATCTCCATAGTGATATATACACATTTTATAATGAATCCATTTGTCTTCATAGTCAAGAATATCCATTTTTTAGTCTTCAGCATCACCAAGTCTGATTATACCCCATTTAATATTAAACATTTGTTTATTCATTTATTTTTACATTCCCTTGGAAAAAATAAATCGTTATTTCTTGAGCATTGTCTGTTTTCAATTGCGGACTGCTAATGACAGTAAATATATGAGGATTGTTTTTGTCATGACTGAATAATATTGATCCATTCATACACATTCTACTTGTCTTTAAGAAATGTATTAAATATCTTGGAAACTATCAAGCATATATTAAATTTAGAAGACTGGAGTTTCTTAGAATTAATGGAGAAGTTATTAATGTTGCATGGAAATGACAGTTGCAACAATGTTTGGGCATTAAGATTTTTCTGATCAGTTTAAGGTCTAATTAATCTCATTTAATATTTGAATTTTTTGCAGTCTAATGTATGCATGAGGGGTGACCCAAAAGTGTTGTAAATTTAATCTTCAAAACAATTCATTTAATACAATACACATCTAAATGTGTTTTTCAAAAGTACTCAGGGAAACGTAAAGTCAAGCCTGTCACCACTTCTAAATCAAAAAAAAATTGAGAGATTTTTTTTTTGAGAGAGAATAAAAAGAAGTCGCACACTTGGAGATCAGCGAATATAATTGATAGATAAGCTGGGTCAGATTGAATTTAATTTTAAAATGTTTTATACTCTAGACTGCTCGCACAGGAATTGTCATGGTGAAGCATTCTTCATTTTACATAAAACCGGATGTTAACATTTTACCACATTATGTGAACGTTTCAGAACTTCTAGATAAAATGACTGACCATTAACTAATTTTGAGAGAAAAATGTCGTAAAATCTACTTTGGATTTCACTCGCCATGCTTTTTTGGGATATGGTAAATTTGATAATTTCATTAAATCATTCGTAAACCTGTGTTTTCCCTAGAACAGCTTTTTTTGTATTCTGTTTCAAGCATTACTATTGTTTTCCCTAAAAGAAAATAGATTTTCACATTATTCCAACTTTTCCGCCATTACAAAAAAATTGTGAAATGCACTTTACAAAAATGTGCCATATGGCACCACGATTTTGTATGGCAATGTAATTTGACAGATTGATGTAAAAGGATCATCTCAAGAGATATGTAACAGCAGAAGCATGTATAACAACAGGCGCACTTATCAGAGAGCAATTCCGATTATTTTTGGGTTATCCCTCCCTCTATATATGTTTGTTTACTCATTTATTTTAAGATGCATAATTAACTAAATACTACCAAGCATATTTTAAGTTGTAATTATAAATTTATTTAAACGCACATTGATTAGTAATTACTAAGGCTGTAAACCTCAAGAGTGCCTGTGAAAATGTGAAGGTAGGGACCTCTACAGGTCTTAACCACAAGCTTATGCTTTGGAAGAAAAGAGGGAACCCCTCCTTACTTCAGCCTACTTTCTATTTTGAAGTAAGGAGGGGTTCCCCTCTTCCAAAGCATAAACTTGTGGTTAAGATCTGTAGAGGTCCCTACCTTTGCATTTTCACGTGCACACTCTTCAGGTTTACAGCCTTAGTAAATATTACCAAGCATATTGTAACTCAAAATTTATTGTTCATGAAAGATTACTAAGTTTTTCCACATAGTAAAGGTTTCTGGAAGACATGTAAATAAAAACAGCTATTCCAACAAAAACTTAAAAATAGGCCTTGGGGTCACCGGTGGTTTTATATATCCTATAGTACTGTCATTTAAAAGCAGTTTTTTTTTTTTTTCCTGAATGACCTAAGTACTTTTCCTAACTGTAATTCTTAGTTGTATCTTTCTAGTGAAAGCAATTGATATAGTACCTTTGTTTTCCATGCAGAATATCACAATGTGACTTTACTATTATTAGATTCATTATTATATTCAGTATTAATCTTGTAACTTTGCTGTATAATGTTGGAAAGCATTTTTAAGGCCTTCGGGTTGCATCAGTAATGAATTTGTCTCACATAATAAATTTGGTAGAGTAATAACTATGTACATAGCTATATCAGCACGAAATATCTTTAATTCTAAATGCTGAAATACAGTTCAAAAAGTTGCCAACAATATTGAGCTGTTGACTTTCTCAAACTGATAATTGTTGATGCTAAATATTTTTCTCTTATTGAAATAAGGTACTTGAGGTTTTTTAATATTTATTGCAGAACATTTTTTTTTAAGATATTCAAAATATTTTGTAGATTATCTTATAATTAAATTGGCAAATCTAGGAGTCAAAAGGAATCAATAAAGTAAATCGTATATAACGTGGAGTTTATTTACGCTCTTAATTGGTTCAAATTAAAAATCCCACCATCATATTTATAACCATATTTAATTGTTAACATTGCGAAGCTGCTATAAACTTCCCTAATAGTACCAGTTGTACAATATAAATCTTTAGTTGGCAAGTTGTTTCTAAATATTGTTACAAATCTGTTTGATTAACTGCGTGAAATACCATAATTAGACAATGAAAGTTATATATAAATTATACCTTTTCATTTCCTCATGGCACCAGTTGTATACTATAAATTAACTTTAGTTGGCAAGTTGTTTCTAAACATTGCCACAAGTTGTTTGATTAACTGTGTAAAATACAGACAATGATAGTTATATAAATTATATCTTTCTGTTCCCTCGCAGTACCAGTTATAATATAAATCAACTTTAGTTGACAAGTTGTTTCCAAACATTGTTGCAAATTTGTTTGATTAACTGTGTAAAACACAGACAAGAAAAGTTAGTTATAAATTATACTTTTTCATTTCCTCAAAATACCAGTTGTAGAATGTAAGTCATGTTTAGTTGGCAAGTTATTTCTAAGCATTGTACAAATCTGTTTGATTAACTTAAAGTACAGACAATTGTTATATATAAATGATATCTTTTCATTCCCTCGTAGTTACCAGTTGTATAGTATACATCTACTTTGTTTATAAACGTTACAAACAAACAAAAAACTAAAATACTTTAATCAGATAAAAGTTATATATAAATTATATGTTTCCATATGACACTGTGCATTTGACTCTCACGAAAATAAATAATGCTTCTTCATAATCTAAAGTCAGTCTGATAAACATGCATTTAGGTAGCAATTATTCAAAAATACTTTTATCATAGTGAATCATGGTTGTTTCATGATAATTAGTGTAGTACATTCCCCTTTTTTGTTTTTAAATTATCCAGTAATTCCAGGAAGTTGCAAAGTCTAAGATCTTAAAAAGCAATTCAGCTGAATATCTTTGGTTGAGATAATCTGTAGATAGCAGTGGATGAAAGACTTCCTTAAGCCCACTCTGCAAGTAGGATGCACTTATATGTAAAACAAAAAAACCAGATTTCATGGACTGGAAAATTATGAAAACACAATGAAGCTATTAATATGAACTCTCACAGTAATTTGAGAGTTCTCAATTGTGTTGCCAATCATGGAACACATCAGTTGACAGGCATGCCCATTACAAAATGATTATCTAGAAACGAAATTTACTTCAACTTAAATATTGATAGTATATCAAAAATGGACATTTTCTATAAATACAGGAGACAATTTTTCTAATGTTCATCTTAAAATTTCTGGTTTTATATTGATTCTTAATAGAATGCATTATAATCCTAGTCTGACTACCTTTGTATCAAATATTATAAAGTGATAACTTCTCATGAAAATAGTTTGAACAATATTGCAATCACCATTCAATTAAATAATGTTTATGCATGCAATATTCATAAACCTGCAAATGCAAAGTATCACATATATAGAGACAAAATTTCCATTCTTGTAGTAGTCTTTGGTGGTATGCAAATAATCAAACAGGTTATCAACCTTTAGCACGGATGGATGTGCAACATTAACTTTATATGAAATGCAAAAAGGAATTCTATTTAGGCAGATTGGAACAGGTAAGATAATCTCTAAATTATGTTTTGTTTTGACAAACGGTTCACCGTTATCGGAGGATCTAATATTGAATCATTGTAAACCAAGTCCAATCTTGATGTTTAAAGTTGTGTTCTGAAATGGAATTTAAGGAAAGTACAGTATTAATAAAATCTTGAATTTTAGTAGAATCCAATTGCCACTTGCTATTATAGATATAACAAAATCATATCAGCTGACAATAAAGGATACCAAGAGCAATTTATTCCAGGTTGGAAGAAATGCAGCAGCATTTTTATTGCTAACATTTGTTTATCAAAAACCTGGAAATTTTTGATGCACTTATTAAATCACTGGATGATACTAGAAAGGGTATGTGGAGAGATGTAGTTGAAAGATCTAATCACTTTTACATGAGTTTGGTTGTAACTTCTAAAAGAACTATTGTTATTGCTAATGAATTTCTGAAGTCAAGATTGATAGAATGAAGAACATTATTAGATAAGATTGCAAGCTTTCACAATATTCATCTAACATCAATCTATTAAAGTCAAAAGATATTGGTTAACTTGAGATTGCCCTTGATTGTCTTGAAAAATTCCATGAGCAGATAGTTTATTTCCAGAATTTCTAAAAAAATTTAGAATAAAACCAAAGCATGATTGATGAAAATATTCAGCAATTTTATTCATATAGATACTATTCCAAAAATTTGGTATAAAGGCAAAACTATAGTAGTATTAAAACCAACAATTATTGCTAAGAATTATTATGTATTCTCCATAATATATTTGAACCATATTAATAAAAATTTTGCCAATAGTTGAGAATCATCCACTTATAGAACAGGCCAAGTTTTAGACCAGAGAAGCTGCTGTGAACAACTCGTATTGAAAAAAATCTCAAAAATTAAAAATTGGTTCCATCTTTATTGATTTAAGCTCGGTTTATGATTCTATTTGGCGAAATAGTTAAGAGATTCTTAAATGCAGGAAATTTATTAATTTTCAACATGCTCTCCATTAAAAAAGTTCAGGTGACTAAATAATAACTGTAGATACAGAATTTTTCAAAGCACTTGGATTCAGTTCTTTTGTCTGTTTTATTATATTTATTGGTGATCTTTAAAAACTAGAATGACGGAATTCCCCTATGCAGTTGATATTACATTGACTTCTCGAAAGAGATTTTTTCATGAAATATAAAAGTTTCAACAAGGAAATTTTTTCAAAGCTAGAGTTTTATAATCTTATAAATCTAGCTGGCACTGTTTGTGATTTTGTATAAGTACTCTACGGACAGTTTCCTTAGCATTAGTTTAATCTGTCGCTGAATACTGTTTGTAAGTTTGGAGAAAAAGTTCCCATAATTTTGTGGATGCAGTAAAATTTCTCATGTTTAAGAGTCTACTACTTCCATTAGTTTTCTATTCTTTCATACATTCCTTGACCAGGTGTTAGAAGTCAAGTCATCTTACACAAAATATTTAAAAAAATAAGCGGATTGAACTTGCATCAATAATGCAAAATATAATTTCATTACCCAAAACTCATCTCAAATCAAGGACCTCTTTTAAATGTTCAACCAATAATCTAAAATTGAAGAAATATATTTCAAACAAATTTATTTTTCCAGACCCAACTTTAAATCCATCCAGATTTTCATCTTTGTAGATGCAAGTGGTCAAGAGATTCATGGCAATCTATGATCATTGTGCTCATTAGCTTTATAAATGGAATTTGGTGTCCGTTGATCTATTCTATTCCAATGATGGTTACAGTGAGAGAATTAAAGTATTTAATAAAGCCACTAGTAATTGTATTTGCTAAATGAAATCTCTAAGTTTTTCTATATTTTGCTAATAACTAAGCTGTCCATCCTGTTAAATAAGTCAGTAGATATATAATTTCAGTCATCTGAATTTTAATACCATTCTAATAATAGTCAAAATATTTTATCCCTCTATTCAAAAATACATTAAAGAAGGCTATTTTCTAATGACATGGGTGAATGGCCATCAGCACTTCTCTTCACAAGTAACCTATGAAATGAATGTTTTCATTTGAAAACTCTGACTTGACAGCATATTATTTAATAGAAGTGTGATATTCTTTAAATTCATTTACTTTCAAGGTTTTTTAAAAAAGAATGATTATCTTGCTTGTAAGTCACCACTCTTAGTAAATCATCCTTTAAAAATATATTGCCTAAGAAGCTCCACATCATTGTTCAGACAAATAGTAGAGGCATTTTCATTTGATCAAATTTATTAATACAATTACTACCTTGAAACAGTCAAGTTCTTTTTTTTTTAATAAAAAGTTTGTTTACATACAATAAAAATGTATTAAACCGTTCACCACTTTATGCTTGCACAAGCTGTTTACACAGAGATTAAACTCCATATAGTAGTGCCATTCAGTTCAAACCAGAGTAATCAATGAATGCAAGATTTGTACATAAAATCCTTATCTAGTGCCTAATCCAATATCCCCAGACTTGTTTCTAGCTTGTAGCTTTCATCAGTGAGGAACCTTGGATCTGAGAATACTGCACCTAACCTTCTTGCATCCATTGATACTCTGGTTTGCACTGAGTGCCGCTATTGTATTGAAGGCGTAGAAGATGTTAGGCATATGTTAATTGAATGTAAATGTCTGAAAGCAGAAAGAGTACAAATAATGAAGTTGTGGAAGAATAAATATGAACAAAGTGATTATACAGAAAGAGGCTTATTGGTTTTTATGCTGGGTTTGTGAAAAGATAAGGGGGGTTTAGATATAAAGGGTGTGGAGTTGACAAAGACTATGTGGTGGGCAGGATAGAGAAAAATATGGGAAGAATTAGGATGGGAAAGGGAAGTCAAAGTGGCCAACAGGCTGTTCTCGGCATAGTTGCTGAGAGATTCCTGACTCTGCATCTAGGTGCTTAGTCTTAAGGTTAGAGCCTTAATATATATTACTTATGTAATGAGTATGCGCATAACAAATTATTAATTAAACTGAAATCCTAAAAGTTTAATATAGGGTATATGAGCACAGACTTTCACATGACCCACCACTCTCCACTCTATCTAATAACACCGATACACTCAAGCACATATATGCTAAAAAGATACATAATCACCAATATACGTATTTCATGCTAAACCAGCAATCATCAGTTGGTCCAGATTATCATCTCCCACACATATATACTATAAGTGCTCAGATATATATTAAGATAGACAATCTTCATACTTTAATGGACTGGCTCCAATCTACTACACACTCCAACTCTTCAACCATCCATCCAATTGAAAATCTGATGATGGAATGCTTGAAGGCCACCCTGAGGCTGAGATTCTTGTCACACCCATGTTGACCCAAGGTGAATCTGAACCCCACATGTACAGGACATAATCCATTAAATACCTATGCAAGGATGTTCAGACATCTCTATAATTAAATTCTTTAATATAATATTGCAACTTTTATTAATCAAATGAGAAATTGAATAGTGGTACAAATGCAATTTAATTAATTTAAATTTTTTTTACGATATTAAGTTTTAACACTATCAAAAACTGTACATTTAATTTTCAAAATTTTTCCAATATCTGTAATGTTTCAATCAGTAACTATTATTTTTGCATTTTTACGATCATTTGAAAATAGTTCACAAATTACCAGTTTTTAAAACAACTACTATAAATCAAAAATCCATAGCCTTTGGAGGAAAGAAAATCAAGCAAGATATTAAATAACAAACAAACAAACCATTAATGTATACAAAATAATAGGTCTTTTCTTTCCTAAACAGCTGAATTAAATCTTGTAAATAAATTTATTTTCAAAAAAATATGAATATTTTGATTATTTAATATAAACTTTTTCAATATAAACATATACAGAAAATATATAAACACATGGTCTCTGTCTACACATTTTAAAATAAGTCTCCATTTTTGCTATCTTCATAAGTTTAAGAAATCGGGATATGTTAGAGAGTAATGCAATACTGTTATCTATATCACCAGATTAATTTCTAGCCTTCATCAGTATAGAATTTGCGATCTAAAGCTAGTGCACTGGGTTTTTTTAATCCAATGCGTCTTCTTTTGATTACTCAAATTTAAATAAGACTGTAGAAACACTCCCTCCTTTTTTTTTTTTTTAATTTTCTCTTTAAAAAATGTCTTTGGCTGTTGTTGTTGTTTTTTTATGCTTGTGGTAATGTTAGTAGAATTTTTTGGGATTATACGAAAATATTTAAAAATAATCCATTAAGAAGAATTGAATATCTAGAATTGTGCAAAATGATGTAAATAGAGGGATTTAAATTTAGGATTTTCAATCTATTCATCCTCCATTCCATCTCGAACAACCGATGAGACCACAAATGAAAAAAAAATCAATGATTCCCAATCTATGTATTTCGTACAGAACCAGCACTCATCAGTTGGACTAGATCATAATCCTCCATACAAATATACTAACCAGTGCTCATCTTATATTAAGATAGCAAAACTTTAATAGGCAGGCTTCAATCTTCTCACTCTTCTAACAATTCAAGCATCCATTTCATTGAAAAACCAATGATGGAATGATCAAAGCCCTTGGTGGAATTGATATTGTCATATCCCTGTAGACATTACATCAATCTAACCCCTCATATGGCTATCATTTACCTTTTTCATATGTGTGTGGTCATATGTATTGTTTGTTTGAAATGCAGTGGAGGGTGCATATAGACTAAAAATCCTAAGTTCAAATTCTTGTATTTACTATAGTAAACCTACAGTATACCGAATGATTAGGTTAATTGCAACATGATCTAATAATATGTGAAAATATAACCGAATTGCCAAGGAAAACTATAGAAAGAAATAAGGGAAATTGTTTCAGTAGTAGAAAGAAAAGATGGAATTATTATTAAAAAGAAAGACATCATCATGAAGTGTGTGGAAGAATATTACAAAAACATATAGTAATAAGATTAAAAAGGAAGTAACCTCTACTATTACATGTGAAGTATGCATTTTAAATGAAGAGATACGATATATAGCTAAATCTGTAAATAAATGAATTCCTGATTCATAAAACCATTATGGTTTTATGAATTAGGAATTATTAAGAACTTTGAATGCCAAAAGTGATACAAATAGATATGATCCAAATGATGTATGATCTCCTGAGTTTGCAACTCAATCACAGCATTAAATCATTCAGGACAATTCAAGTCTTTGAAGAAAGGAAAGTTTTTTTTTTAAAATGATGGAATTATTTTTGAAATCTTGAAAAAAAAAAGGCAAGAAACTAAAACACATTAAAACTATATAGCAAATATCCACCTAAATATATATTATATAATAAGCGTGCCAATAGCTCTTAACAAGCTTTTCATAACATCCCTATCCCCAGATCATCAGTGAGGCACTAGGATATTCAAGCATTAGATTTAAAAGAACAGGTCAACTTTATCTAATGTTTAACTATTAAGTAGAAAATCTGAAATTTTCAGACATCCATATGTCTTCAAATCCAGCTATCTAACTTAAATAGCCAAGTGGGACTAAACCAAGTTCAGATACATCATATACTAATAGCTTTATCAATCTAAAATCACCAAAGTCTTAAAAGAAATAACAAAAATTGCAAGGAAATCCAGTCATATATCATGTGACTTACAAATGGTTATACAATGAGCATGCCAATAGCTCTTGATGAACTTTTTAGAACATCCATATTCCCAGACTGATTTCTAGCTCTGGTTAAAACTATTAATATATGGTATATCTGAACTTAGTTCACTCCCATATAACTTTATATTAGATAGCTCAATTTGAAGACATATAGATGTCTGAAGATTTCATATTTTCTATTTAATAGTTAGACATTAGATAAAGTGCTGGAATTGACCTGTTATTATCGAATGCTTGAATATTCTAGCACCTCACTGATGAAAGCCAGAGCTAGAAACCAGTCTGGGGATAGGGATGTTCTGAAAAACTTGTTAAGAGCTATTAGCACACTCATTATATAACATTTGTAATACAAGGTTTTTAAATTAAATCTCATGATATATGGTTTGATTTCTTTGCAAATACACATACCAAGTAAATAAAAGAATGCAGTAGTGATAAAGATAATAATTATGTGTAAATCTATATAAGATAATTACAATCATCTAAACAAACTTTTAACTCTAATCAATGAAACGAACAAGCTGAATTTAGAAGTGGTTTTAACTTAGTGGATCACATCCAAATATTAAGTTTAGTTATTGAACATACCAATGAATATGGGTTAGCAGTATATTTTGGATTTATAAATTATAAAAAGGCATTTTTAATGATTAATTCTTTAAACTCTTAAAATATAAATCAAACATATTCTGAAGAATATCAAAATGCAGAAGCAGTGAATAGACATAGCAACATTAAAATTATTATTGATAATATATGACAGAATAATTTTATATCTTAAAAACTTTATAGTAGTTTATAAGAAGTATTTTGTATATTTAAATGGAAAACTAATGGCATAAAAATGCATGGAGATTATTTGGTCATATGGATTTTGCAGATGGTGTGGACATTTTTGCATGTAAAGTTTTAGAGCTTCAGGACATGTTACAAGGGTTCTAAATTAGTAAGAAAGCAAGCCTAAAGATAAATGCTAAAAAAGACATGTAATTTCATGGGGAAAAAAAATACAATCAGGAATTAGGAAAGTTACAAATAATACTTTCATCGGATTAGTAATACAGATAGAAGCGTAATAGATAAACAACTTAATATTAAAAAGAAATATGCCCATGCATTTGAAAAGGGTGTTTTTAGTGCCTTTTTTGCAAGGTCTTACTTGGCAACTTGAAATATAGAAGAGCATTGTACATATTTCAGATATCACCATGAAATATGGATTGGTGTATGTTGGGAGTAACAAAAAGACATCAAAATGAAATTTATAGATGAGAGAACAGAAAATATCATTGATATCATAAAAATAAGAGATTGATATGAAGCTGGGTTAGACATATTACTAGAAGATAATAGGAAGGCAGTTTATGCTTTATTCCCAAAAGATTGTAAAAGATTTAGAAGAAAATCAATCACATGTGAAATGGATGGTTGTCATGTGATATAGAAAAGAGTGATTATGAATTTGAGTAATTGGATTAAACTTGGAGGCACTTTTATCATGCAGTGTATTTCAAATAATTAGAAATGATGATGCTTGACAATCTCATTCAATAAAGATACTCATAACTATTTAATTCTAAAGGGTTTATTTTATTTATCACTAAGTTAATCAATTTTATTGATCTCATGAAAACAATTGTTTAAATGAGATCATTTAAAATATAGCAAATATAATATAGATATAATAAACACCTCCATACTTCCCCATTTTTTTAAATTCATATAAATAAAGATATAATAAAAGACAAATGACCCCCATGATGCATTTCATGCTGAACTGCACTCATCGGTTGGCCCACATCACTATCTCTCATATATATATATATATCATATGCAAAGTATTTATCTAAAGTAAACTGTTACATTTTCATTTACCATTGTCAAACTCCCTCCACTCACAACCTTGATGTCATCCATTTCAGATAAATACACTAATGATTATCACTAATCATTTTCAAAACTAGAGATTATCTCTAGCACAGATATAAACTTTAAACCTCAGTTAAAGATTAATATATATGATTTTTTAATTTTACACACACACGGAGTTATTCACCTTTCTCTGTCCCAAATGGGGAAGTATGGAGGTGTTTATTATATCTATAAAGATATTACATATGGGACAGAGAAAGGTGAATAACTCCGTGTGTGTGTGTGTGTGTAAAATTAAAAAATCAGATATATTAATCTTTAACTGAGGTTTAAAGTTTATATCTGTGCTAGAGATAATCTCTAGTTTTGAAAATGATTAGTAATAATCATTAGTGTATTTATCTGAAATGGATGGTGTCAAAGTTGTGAGTGGAGGGAATTTGACAATGGTAAATGAAAATGTAACAAATGTAATATATGAAAAAAAATATTTACCTTTAAATTCATTCTATATACTTAATAGTGTTTCAACAATATAGACTTTTTAAGCGAAACAAAAATGGTGAAAATCACAAGCAATAATTTCAGCGGATTATCAAATCCAAAACTTTTTGCATCAAAGATAAAGTCTCTAGAGAAATCCTCCTTTCCCTTTTTCATTTAAGAATTATTTCTTTTTGTTGTATTAAATTATTGAGGAAATTTTAAGAGTAAATGAAAATTTCTGGGTACTTGTGTATTATCCTGTCAATCAAGCTCAGCAGCTTTTTTTTTTAATTATACAGTTTCACAGGCCCACAAGTATTAGTTTATGTTTGTTTGTTTTTTCCAATTTTATTTTATCAAATATGTGTTAGTTATTAAGTTTTAAAAAAATTAAATAGATTATAAATTCCATTCAGAAAGTTCATTTCAATTTTTATTTATAACATTTTAAATGTTGATATACTTGAAACATTTTCCTACTTTGTTTAAAATCAGCATCTTTCTTTTTTGTCATTACCATTTTGGCAAAATCCTGAAAATGTGGTATCTTCCTCAAACAGAATGGCATGCAGTGGAGTATTTCCAAAGGTATGGGATCCTGCCCTCCTGAAAAGTCTATGTTAATTGGCATGATATGTCATTTTACACTGACATATTTTTATATTAATGAGTTGAAGTCTGTGTTAACAGGCATGATATGACGCTTTACATTTCGTAAATTTTTATTATTTTATATAAATAAGTTGATTTAATATAAAAATAATAAAGCGAAAATTTTGGCTGAATTTTTTTAAATAAAAAAAATGTAAATATTAAATATGATTGCTTCTTTTGTTTGAAAGATTTCTTGTATAGCCCTGAAACTGTATAATTATAATTTTAAAAAATATCAAGCTTGGTTGACAGGATAATACGTAAGTACCAATTTTTGTTATGAAGGACATCTTTTATTTTACTACTTTATTTAAGCATTTTTCTGCTACTAATTTAATAACAATTATTTTTAAAAATATTGTCTTCTTTTTGCATCTATTCAAAATTTCACTGCATGAAGCAACCATCTCATAACTTCAAACTATGCAGAAGGTTTTATTCATTTATTTAGAATATATCTTTAACCTTTCTTTTCTTTGCCTTTGAATTATGAAAGGGCATCAAAATTGTAAATATGCTACTTCTCTTAGGGTACCGTTTATAACTTGTGTCACGTTCCTGCAGCATCCTTGTGACCAGCACTCGATATCAGGAACACATCTATAGTATAAACGCAGAATTAGTTGTGTGTGCGTGTGCACATATATATTTTAATGAGTTTGTAAAAATGAAACAAATACTCTCGTAAAAGTAAAAAAAAATGCAGTAAGATTTTGAAAGTCAATGTTATTTTTAAAATATTCTAAAACTTATTTACATTTTAAGTAAAAAAGTTAATTTTATTAAAATTAAACTGAACAATCCACATAAGCATTTAAATAGATTAAACTTTAATGTTTATTATATTCAAATAACTACTTTATTTTATTTAAAAATAAAATGATTTATTTACATATTTTATTCTTGCAAAAACTCAATTTATATTTATTTACTTTCAATAATCAAATATAATTCTTAATTGTTTTTTTTATTAAAAAGACTATACTTTGTAATGCGTTTTTATATGACATCTAATATCCTAATCCATTGTGTGTGGAGGCGGGGGGGGGTAGAAATTATGATGTATGCATCTACAACTCCCATGACCCCATGTTTCACTGTGTAAACAAATAAATTTTACCACAGTATTTGTTTCTGGTGTTAATTTGTGTATGCACTTATATTTCACACCTACTATAATTTAAAAATTACATTTTTTCTAATAGATACTAATAATCGATATCATTAGTAAATTTAATATTTATATAATTGGAGGGTTATCTTCCAATATGACATATAATTTTTTAAAAAAATATTTCTATGAGAAGTATTAATAAATGCAAGTTTCAAAATGATTTTTTTTTTTCATGTTTCAGAAAAAATGAGTAAAATAATTTTAACAAAATTTTAAATATTTACTATTTAATGGAAAAAATAGTAATTTATATGACTGTTATATTGAAAGAAAATCCAAAATGGCTCAGTTGGTTTAGAGTGTTACCTTAAAATAAAATACTCAAAAAGCTAAAAGTCCAGGTTCGATTCCCTAATACTGTAACTAGTCAGGCCAGCAACACCTGAAGAAGATTAGAGAATAATATCTCTCAAAACGTTGTGCATATACTAACTAAAAGTTGAATGTAATTGGAATATTTAAATAGTCCAACATATAAAAACAACTAAAACACATCATCACAAATCTTCAGGAAAACAACACTATAAGCAATATAAATATTAAAATAGATTCCCAGTACAATTCAACTACATTGAATTTATTTTGCATCAAAACTTTCGGTACTTGTGTACTATTCCTGAAATGAAGAAAAGATAGGAAGCCTTTTCACATTGGTATCAATACACTGGTAACTTTGTAATGTTATTTTGTCAACCATTTACAAAGTTATCAAACATTACTAAGTTAACAATGCATTGATACGGATGTGAAAAGCCCTCCTATCTTCCCTTCCTTGCAGGAAGAGTACACAAGATCTACATTTTTAAAAAAGAAAAAAATATATTATATCAAATATATACATACTTCTATGAAATCTACATGTATGCATATGACGTTTTGACACTTAATTCAATCAATTTCAAAAAATGTTTAGACATAGCTTTTAAAAACACATACTAAAACATCACATACATGCAGAGGATACTTATTGGCATAATACATAAGATATATATATATATTTTAAAAGGAAAAAAATTATACTAAATATACATGTACTTCTATGAAATATACACATACGCTTTGATACTGAATTCAATTAATTTCAAAAAAATGTGTAGAAATAATAAAACCAAACATTACATACACACAGGTGGTACTTCCTAGGTCATAATAGAACAAGATGGTAATTTTTTCATTGGAAATCCTCCTCCCCACCAACTCCATGTCCAAAATGCTTATGGAGCATATGATTGCGCAGTACATGGTGTAAACAGAATTTTGCCATGAAATGTAAGTTTTCAAATCAACAAATGGCAATGTGTTTTGTTTTGTTTTTATTAAGAAAAAATTTACAGTGTCAGGTAGCTACATTTGATAATTATAATAGTTTCATATAGAAGTTTTGCAATCAATCTGTGTGGTATTGTCATAACATTTACTGCAGTAGTCTGAGATGTCATCTCATCATCACAAATGATAATCTGTGCCCATGTGTCTACAAAGAGATGCTCTGGCACAAGGAGTCGATCTCTGTTCTTCATGCTTGTTATTATTGTTCTAAAAGTTCTCCAAGGATCACTTTGTCCTTGTCTGAAGGCATGCTGGCACCTGGTGATCCATAAGGCATGTAGTAGGCATGCCACTAGCCTGATAGTTGCATAGTTTCCTTCTTAGTTAAAAGGAAAGAACAGCAACAGTAACGCCAAAAAAAAAAAAAATAAGTAAGAACAAAGCCAGCATGGTAATTCAATAATCAAATCAAAAAAAGTAAGCATAAATTGTAACACTTTGATGAGATGTTTTTCAGACTGGAGAAAATCAATCCTTCGATGTATCTTGAAAAATGTGTTTGATAGTTGTTCTTTTGCCTTATTTATTTATATTTGTCAGTTGCAAAAACATTGTCTCTTTTTTAAAATCTGATTGAATGGCTGTTATTTTGCCTTATTTTTAGTTGCGTTATTTCTGTTTGACAAATGACGGCAGGCATTTTTTTTTCCACAGAGGAAAAATCAACATGGCCGAATTCTTTCTCAATAGTGGATGTTTGGTGGCTTATGCAGAGAGACTGACACTTATAATTTGGTGGATCCACAAATTGGGATTCACACCCAAATAGTCCAAAGACTATGGGGTTACTTTTTGATCTTAATTTACTTTTCTTTAGTGGAAATAAATACTTTTGTTTCCTTGTTGAACAAAAAAAAAATTTTTTTTTCTTCTCTATTGAATTTTAGATTAGAATGAAAATAATTTATCAGATTTGATCCATAACAGTCTAGACCCATTTTTCTCTCTACTCAATGATAGAAAACCATTTTTGATATCCTCCTTCCTGCATGAAAATTGTTACAGTTGATATTTGTTTTATGTTATTTTTCTGAATTATTGTTTTTGTTTTGTGTATTTCCAAAAAAATGATAAGTTTAGTAAAATGTTGATTCAATTTTTTTTTCCACCTGCATGTGTAAATCCCATAATAAAAGTTTCTAATTTATATTTCGTTATTGTTTTGAAATATTTGTTTGGTTTTGTTTTCTCTCTTTTTTTTTTTTTTGTAGCATATGCAAAAAGACTGATGAATGTTTTATAGTGGCAGTTAAAGATTGGACAGTGGTGACACTTTTAATTTGGTGGATCCACAAACTGAGGTTCACACTTACAAAAGAACTAACTTGAAATTAAAGATGAGAAATTAACCAAAAATTCACACTAAAAACCCCACAATTAAATAACAACAACAACTAATTTCAAATTTCAACAACAAACTTTTTAATGAGACAGAACAACATATTTTTATGCACCTGCAGAATTCAATACAATATGCAAACAAAATCTCCAAAAGACAGCAATAGAATAGCTTTTGTTTGAAACACATTGCGAGACACTTTTTTTGCCCATTTAAAAATTCGATGAGAAATAACACTCAAATTGCAAGGTTTATTTGACATTCGCAAGATGATTGCTTTATTGGGTGTGTGAAAAGGCTTTCTATCTTTTTTTTGTTGCAGAAATAGTACACAAGAACCAAACTTTCTTTTAAAAATATGTTATTTTATTATAAAATAATGAACTAATTGAGATTGATATTAAGATCACAATATAAGATCACAGAAACAGTTCTCTAAATTCAAATAAAACAGGCAAAACTCACTATACATATTGCCACACCCAGCAAGCTAGAGTAATCAATGGATGCCAGAAGGCTTGTGCATAAAATCCACATCTAGTGCCTACTCATCCAATATCCCCAGACTAGTTTAAGGCTTATGGCCTTCATCAGTGAGGAGCCTTGGATCTGAGAGCACTGTACCTATATCTTAGGATCTAATGCAAACCTCCAGCAACCACCATTTATCTCCATTTAACTACAAAACTATGAATTTTAAACTGAAAACACCTTAATGTTTTCAATCCAAGCCCATTAGCTTATATAGTCATATGGGTCTGAACCCAGTTCAGTACCCATACATTTTGGTGTCTTTGGTTCTTTAATAACCATAGCCATCACTATCCTATTAAGCCTTCTGGCATCCATTGATTACTGTAGCTTGCTGTGTGTGGCAATACGTGTAGTGAGTTTTGCCTGTTTTAACAATAGTTATACACAAGCATAAGAGGTGGTGGTCATGTGATGTTTATTGGCTTAAATTCAAATAATTGTGTTTCCAAAACGAAATTTAAAACAGAGTTTCAAAATACAAAATCAAATATGTTGTTCATCTTATACAGTCTTGCTAAATTGTCATGCCTAATTGATTACACATCACAGAGATAGAAGTAATAATATCAGTAGTAATAGTAAAGCATGTGGTAGCAATAGTACTAAAGATAAGTATTATCGGAATGTGAAAACTGTACTGGATGCAAACTCTTTATGACCAGAATGGAAGAGTGCACTGATGGCTAAGGAACTGTCAATAAGTTTGATATAGTTGCCTTGGTGAAACCTGTCTTTCAATGGTGGATTGTTGTAAGTTTTTTTGGGAAAGCAGGTTAGTTAATGAAAGAAGAATGCATAGTATTGATTTGCTGTAAAGTCTTATTTTGGTATTTTCTTTTGCTGGAATTTTTTATTGTCAGTGAAAGGCTAATGATATTAAGACTGTCTTGAGTAATGGTTCTGGAGCTCATTTTATTAGTGCCTGTGTTCCAACCTATGGTTCAGGTAATTTATGAGAAAAAAATCTTTTATTCCTCACATAATATCATTAACACAGTAATACCATTAACATTAATTATTTGTTATTTGAAAACTTGATGCATATGGTGGTAGTTGTTGGAAATAGTGGTATTAGGGCTATAAATTTTAATGGTCTGCTTTTATTGAATTTTTGCTCATCACATGGATTGATGCACAAAAACTTCATTTAAACAGAAAAACCACTATAAAGGAGCATGGGTGCTTCTGTATTCAAAATAATGGCATTTAACAGATTATATTATCGTTAGAAATGAGAATACCAGAGAAGTTATGTAAGCATTTATAAGCATAATTCTTATATCATGGATTAATGGGATCCATGATTAAAATGATAAATTAGTAAAAAATTAGATATTCTAATCATATTCACATGAAAATTGACATTTGTTTTTTAGAAGTATCTATTATGTATGCTAGATTTCAACAATTATCAAATATTGAAATTGCTAATTTCAGGATTGACATATGTGTTGTGGATACAAGTCAATCTATTCTTAGGCTCACTAAAAAAGAATCGTGACTGGTTTTTTTGACAATGATTTTATTATTAGTAATTTGATTAAAAGGAAATATTTGGTATTTTTTGCCTAGCAGAATAATAAATTAAATGTGAAACTGTAATAAATATCGAGATTTAAAGGCAGAAGTTCATTGACTGACAAAATACTTAAAAATGATTAGCGGATTAAAACAGCAAAGATGATATAGACATTCACCGATTATGATAGCTTTAGGTATTTTATTGATAGTCTGAAAGCAACATATAAACCTGAAAAATAGTATCACGATCCTATAAAATCCAGTCAGGCATTGGTGGTCGAAAGGTCAGTGACAACTGCTTTACAAACAGTTGTCCTGGGTTAGTGGGTTCACTTCCCGGCTGATGCTATGACACATGAAGAAAAAAAATCCTATAAAATCCAGAAATGGAATTCTTTTATATGATGACAATGATATTTTAAACAGATGGAAAAATATAAAACAAGATATACTCTTCATCTTCCTCAATATGGTACTTGAGGATCCACTGTTGTAAAATCATACCTTCATTAGATTTACCAGGTTTATAAAAAGTCAAAAAAGTTTCTGTTAAAAGCATAATTAGCTTTAAGTTACACAAACAAATTAGTTAATTTTACGAAATGAGTAAGACTGATGTTAAAAAATCTGTATCTGTTCTATTGATGGTAAGGCATTCTTTTGTTTTACTTTCACTAAAAGCTTCTAAAATTTTATAAAACATCTATCTTAAGATTGAAATAAATTGAGACACTGCTGAATCTCACTGCACTCATTAAAATACCTATCCAACAGCCAATCAGATGTCATAATAGCCATCTTAAATGACAATCAAACCCAAACGCACAACAAAGATTTTACGAGAAAAGGGCGGCCACCCTTCTCCCAACTTTTCTTTCTGTATATCTAATCCAGTCAAAAGTATTTAGGTTTGAAAGCTTGAAGCCTTAAATATCTCACAAATAATTCACCGAGTCTAAATCATAAACATACAACGCGAAATCCTATGATTTACTACATAGTAGTTTTTAGAATACATAACAAGCAGTAAACATCTTCACAAATAACATCTGATTGGCTGTTGGATAGGTATTTTAACAAGTACAGTAAAATTTAGCAGTGTCTCAATTTATTTCAATTGTCAACTATCTGCGCTTCGCAAATTAAAATATTATTTACATACTTTACTGCTTGTTATGTATTCTAAAAACTACTATATAGTAAATCATAGGATTTCGCATTGTATGTTTATGATTTAGATTCGGTGAGTTATTTGTGAAGATGTTTAAGGCTTCAAGCTTTCAAACCTAAATACTTTCGACTGGCTTAGATATATAGAAAGAAAAGTTGAGAGAAAGGTGGCTGCCTTTTTCTCGTAAAATCTTTGTTGTGTGTTTGGGTTTGATTGTCATTTAATATGGCTATTATGGCATCTGACTGGATGTTGGATAGGTATTTTAATGAGTGCAGTGAGATTCAGAAGTGTCTCAATTTATTTCAATTTTCAACTATCTGCGCTTCACAAATTAAAATATTATCTATCTTAAGAGTGAAAATTTATAATTAAGTAAAGATGTTGTAAACTACTTAATAGGAAAGCAACTAGTAAACAACAGGTGTTTAGTAACTAATGAATAGAATGGAAATTTTAGTAAATTTAAATGGCTGGATGAAATCATTGGTGATAAAAAAAAAAATTAAAAAAAAAGTTAATCTGGAAACCTATTGTTTAAAATTATATATAAACAGTTTCGAGGGCTTATAATCTACCAAAGAAGTGTTAGTTGTTAAATTAAATTAATAAATCGATTGTTAAATTTTGAAAGAGAAACAAACTCTGATAAATTTCATCAAAAAGATTTGTTTCAATTTATTTACTTGTATTATAACATGGAAAGCGATGAGAGACTCCTGGCATTGTCGGACATTGGTTCAATTAAGCATGTTTCATTTTGTCACCGTTTTTGTGGTAAATTGTCATAATGATACAAATTTGAGACCTTCCTGTCACAAAACATGATGCAGTGAATTATTTCCAATGGTACAGTATCCTGCCTTCCCAAAAAGTGTGTATTGATAGTCATGATATGATTGCATGCCGCCAATATGAATAAAACATAAATATTGTAATTATATATTTTTTTTATTATTTTGTTAATAAGTTAATCCAAAAGAAGAAAAATAAACTGGAAATTTTTCAGTAATAAATTTATTTTTTTAAAATAAGAGTAATAAAAAATAAAATGTCAAGTGTTGGTGGCCGAGTGGTTAGCACAGCTGCCTTACAAGCTGTTGTCCGGGGGTTTGCTTCCCGGCTGACGCTTTGACACATTAAATAAAAAATGAAAATATTAAATATGTTTTCCATCGGGTAGGGAAAACAAATATTTATAATTGGATTTATTCTTCAAGGAATTAGTTTTATTAGGTTAATATATATATGCAGAATCTTTGATCATATCTTAGCAATAGGTTGTAGCATATTAGTTTCATGTCTTAATATCAGTAATTGGCATTTTATATATGTATAAACTTGAGTGTATAAATGCTTTGTATTTTAAAAAAACTTTTCACGAAATTCTGCCCCCTACTCAAGTCGGATTTTGTGATAGAAAGCAGAAAACTTCACAGAAGAATATAATTATGCGTGGTGCGTGATGGCTGGGTATCGCGATGTTGGTAAAGGAGGTGCAGCGTCATTAAGAGCTTTTGGAGCTCGTGTACTCATAAATGAAATCGATCCTATTAATGCTTTGCAAGCTGCCATCGAAGGTTATGAAGTTGTAACGATGGAAAAGGCTGCTATCAGAGGTAGTATTTTTATTACCACTACTGGTTGCAAGGATATTATACACGGAAAACATTTTTTAAATATGAAAGATGATGCTATACTCTGTAATATTGGCCATTTTGATTGTGAAATAAATGTCAAATGGTTAGAAGAAAACGCCATTGAAAAGGTGAATATTAAACCTCAGGTAGATCGATTTAAATTATCAAATGGAAGACACATAATATTGTTAACCGAAGGTAGATTAGTTAATCTTGGCTGCGCCATGGGTCATCCAAGTTTTGTCGTGAGTACTTCATTTTCTAATCAAGTACTAGCCCAAATTGAGTTGTGGACAAATCCTGGAAAGTATCCTTTAGGAATATATTTGTTACCAAAACGTCTGGATGAAGAAGTAGCCCGTTTGCACTTACCCCATTTGGGTGTAGAATTGACGAAATTAACTGATGAGCAAGCCGATTATTTGGGCGAAATTAACTGATGAGCAAGCCGATTATTTGGGAATATCATCTGATGGACTTTTTAAACCTGAAATATGTCGCTATTAATTTTTTTTATTAAGATTGAAAAAATATTTTTTTTTCTTTTTTTAAAAAAAAAAGAATATAATTTCTCTTTTTTGCCTATGAAAAATAAATTTCATTTTTTCTATTTTTATTTTATTTACACCATTTTTTTTTTCTGATGACGACTGTTAATGTGTTTTCTTGCCTAACAAAAATATATTTTTATTTTTTTTACCATTAACCAACATCCAGACTTCGAAGATAATTTCTGATATAATTTTCAGAATATTTCTGAAGTTTGCAAATAATTGTAAAAACTTCGGAAACGATATCTCATTTTAACAGACTTTTAATAAGCCAAGCCTTTTCAGACACTTATCCAAGCAATAAAACGAATCTTTTACACTCCACTTAAATATTTTTAGCATTAAGCCTTAGCTTAGTGTTGAAAAAAATATAACCATAATTTATGCATTACGCTTTTATAACATATCTGTAAATTTATTCATATGCATATATATATAAACACAAGAAATTTTATATTACTTTTAGTTACAGATTAATTATTATTATTATTATTATTATTATTATTATTATTATTATTATTATTATTATTATTATTATTATTATTATTATTATTATTATTATTATTATTATTATTATTATTATTATTACTACTACTACTACTACTACTACTACTACTACTACTACTACTACTACTACTACTACAACAACAACAACAACGTTATTTCATTCTAACAGACTTTTAAAAAGCTAAGCCTTTTCAGACACTTATCCAGGCAATAAAACGAATCTTTTACACTCCACTTAAATATTTTCAACATTAAGCCTTAGCTTAGTGCTAAGACTTACATTGCTTATTAGCATATATATATACTTACATTGTTTAACTTGTGAACATATGTATAACTTTAATTTGGATGGTTATATATTTAAATGGGGAGAGGGCATACATTTGTTAATGGTTTGATGTGATAAGTGAGTCAATGGGCTCTAGTGAACACAAATGTGGGAGAAGCTTTTATAGTCCATTATGTTTTGTATAACTAGCACTGTTTTGTTGGATTGTATGTAATAGTTTGGGTATTTTCCACTAGGTATCAGTTTCCTGTTTACCATCAAGTTATTGTCATTTTCTAGCAGGGCCATTTTCAGTTTGTTTAGCTGTTATACGCATCGTTCATGATTATGTCGGTGTCTCAGTTGTATGATGCTGGGGCAATCAAAACTGTCATTAGGGGTAAATAAGGCATTGTAAAAGTTTTAAAAAACATAGATGATATTAATATTATATGGATGTCATTTTCATCTTCAGTTTGGTATTAATCCAGTGGATAGTGTATAGATGAGTTCTTCTGCTATACAGGTTTGCAATATTTCTGAGTGGTGTGTGACTTATGGAGTTTTGCAACTACAGTAAAGCATGATGCAAGTTTTAATAGTTTCAGAATAAACTGTAAGCACTAAAATTGAATGGTGATTGGCTTAATGCAAGTAATTTCCAATTAGATGGAGTTAGATTGATGTAAAGTATGTGGCTGTTGACTTGTGGCAGTGTGTTTTTGGAAGTGAGTGACTGTATGTGCAATTGTAGCTGTAATAGAATGGTGATTAATCAAAGGCTTGATTGCTGTCTAACAAGCAACCAAGTGGTGGCAAAAATATTAGAGGGTGCTATTTTATTCTCTTTGGCTTTAATCTGTGGCAGTTTGTTGTAGAATGTAGACAGGCAGCATCTTTTGTTGTTACTTAAGACAAAACTGTAGCAAGTGCACCAAAATGCATATAGAGTGAATGTGGCTGAATGGGCTCAGACTGTAGCTCTGTGGAATATGTTGATGATATCCTGGAGGGTGGTGTTGGGCTCTCTCTATGCTTTGAACATACTATGTCAGATATTATCCAGTGTCAAGCAGTCATGAAACATGCTGCCGAGTTTTCTCTGCTTGATAGCATAAGCTGCAGAAAGAGTCTATATTGATATACAAGCACCTGTATTGCTGAAAATATTATGTGGGTAGGGTGTGAAAATTGGGCTCTGGTGACCATTTTTTGAATTTTTTGAATAATTGTTTGTTGTTAATCCCAAGCATTGGGGTGGTGTTACCATAAGGTAACTTAGGATGGATCATGTCATAGATGTTCCAGTATGTGTACTGACTCATGAACTGAAGAGATATTTGGGTGGATATAGTTTTTCAGTGGCTAATGACCATCGATAAGTAACCTTGTGAGAGTCGGTATCTGTTGACATTATCTTGAGAAAGCATTGTAATGTGGGAAAGTTCCGAATGTGGTTGTTATTAGGTTTGTAGTTTTTTTGTATATGAGTAATATACAATTCTAATCCATTGCTTACGAGTGAGCAGCTAAGGCATCTTACTAATATAGACACTTGTTTTCTATGCCATAATAGCTTATTTCAGAATGATGAGACCTTGAATGTGAATGCTTTGAAGAATGTTATTATGGGAGTGTAGTAAAGTATTTGAACAATGACTAACTGATTGAACAATTAAACATTTGAGTATATGGATAGGTAGGCTTTTAATAGTGATGGAGTGATGGAGTGATTCTTACTATTTTAGCCTTCAGCTTATTTTGCATTTTATAGCTTCATTACATTAATGTCCATATTAAAAGAAAAATGAAGAAAAGTTGGTGGGTTTAACCACCAGGCCACAGACTTGTTTGGATTGAACTATAGTATGTGAGTGGATATAAATTCTTGAAGTATTTGGTGTGGTGTTGGTAGTTATTTTATGGATGGACAATAATACTGTTCATATTTGCAATATGTGTGCTATAGGTTGTGAGGTATTTGATATCTGGATGCCTGAGAAATCCTGCTACATTTTTACTGAAAGTGGATTAATATAAAATGTAAAAAGTAGGGAGCTGAAGGTGAACTTTGTGAGATGGCTTGTGAAGGAAAGAATGATGGAGAATTTTTGTCACTGAGTGTGATGTGAATTTTACAGTTCAGCAGCAAATTAGTTAATACATATAGAAGGCTAAATGGAATGGTGGTGTTGGATAACATGTTTATCAAAATATAAGTTGATTGACTCAATGTCACTTCAATATTGGTTTGAATGGCAAGTTGTGCACATTTTCTGTGGTCCCATACAAAGCTCAAGACTGCCTTGAAGCTAATCACATCTGCACTGTGGATGATTGCTTCCTTGTAAATTGAATGGGTGAGATGGAGGGACAAAGGGAGTTATAACATATCCTTAAGAATTTTTTTAGAATCTTGATAGCTAGTGGACCATTGATATGCCTGCAAATTGGAGAGAGTGCAAATTGTGGCTGGCTTCTCATTGAAAAGAATTGTTACAATAGGGTATAGTTCTTCTTTAATGTGAAACTTCTGTGATAAGTAATTGGCAAATCACACGTATGTGTGAATATGAATTTAGGGATTTCATGTGTTTTAGGGTGGAAGGCATTGAATACAGTGGTAAGATTGATGGCAAATTATGTGTTGTTAAATGGTGTATATCTGGATGCCCAAAGAAGTCAATGCACAAATAAAATAGATGGTGTATTTGGAACTTCTGTTTGAAGTGCTTATATATAGACTCTACCATGTTATGTTGAGAATAGGTGAACCCTGTAACCTGTAAAAGCATGGGAACTCTGATAGGGGGGTATCCTAGAACCAATTGGATATATCCCCTAGGTCGTATATGTTGCTGGCTGAGGCAAATGTTGCTCATGTTTATGGCTAAGCTTTAAGGTTGTTACATGCTTTATTATATGTCTGTGTGAGATTCTATATATGCTGATATGTGCTGTATGGAAGGTTTGACATTGTAATTTGCCTTTGTAATTCATCAGTCCAAACTACTAGTCTTTTTTTAGTGGAGAGGGGCATTGCAATTGATGTAATCTTGAATAATAATGTTTATGAAAGCTAGGTATCTCTGCAGTGCTAAGCTGCATATCTGTGATTTTGTGAAACATAATATATGATTCATAGAAGATGAATTCTGGGGTGAATGTAGGGGGTAGTATTCGGATGGTTCTGGGGTGAATGTAGGGGGTAGTATTTTGATGGTTCTTCTCAGATGAGGTGTGATTGTTTGAATGTCTGTTAGGCTGAACGACAAAGTCTGTGCAGGGTGGCCAGCAAATAAAGAAGAGTTTAGTTTTAGACTGATCAGATGATGTAACATAGATGAGTAGATGAGTAGAGACAGAGATCCCTAAGATATGATGATAACTGTGGAATTTGCTTTCAGCTCTCAAGAATGGTAGTGACATCTGGTGAAGCCACTAGTCAGCTATGAATTGTTGGTATTTCATGATGAAATCACCCATTAGCATGGTTAGATAGGGGGTTGATGCAAAAAGAAAGTTTAGGCTAATTATGATTCTTAAGATAATGATAGGACCTGTTGGTATGAATATAAATATCAGGTTAAGCATAGTGATTGAATAATGAGAAGTTGCAATTAGTAAATTTCTAAATGATTTTAAGATGTAAATAAAGAGTCTGGGGTTATAAGTAGGCCAATTCCAGCTAATAATGATGATGAGTCTCTAGAGAATGCATAGAAATCTTTTCTGTTCAGATATGCAGCAGGTCAATCTGTGATCCACTCTAAAGCTTTGTTTCTAGAAGTCCTATCTTATGTGACTTTAGCTGGTTTATCTTTGTGTTAAATGCAGTTATCTTCAGCTTCATAGAATTTTCAAGGAGGAGTTTGGCTGCTATGGCATATTGTTTGCACTGCCTTTATGTGTATGTTATGACTTGGTGTGCATATATTGTTAATTTGTATGCCACTGAGTTCCACGGATATGGTGTCTTCTTTTAGAAGCTAGTAGCTTCTTCTGTTTTAAATCTCTTTGGTATGCTAATTCTTTTAGGGTGATCTGGCTCTTTTTTGTTTCTGTTGATGGTGGTTCAATGTTTTAAGCATAAAGTGAGTGCATTTATGATGTGAGTGGAGTTCTTGTTTATAATATTGTGGACTGTTTGCTTTGGTAGTGTTACTTATCTCATCGGTGGTGTTTTGATGCAGTTCTGATGCTGGAGTATGTTGTATATTATTAATATATGTGGTTCGTGTGTAATCAAATGTATGGCATTTACATGGGTGGTGTTGTATTATCTGAATTGTTTATTGTGGTCTGTTGTGTGTATGCCTTGATCAGTAAAGAAGATATTTGCGATATATTAAGTAACAGATACTATATGTTGAACTGGAATGGTGATGGATGATCATTGATTTCATCATGGGTATTTAGTGCGATTGCATGGCTGTTTTTTTTGGTTCAGCTTTACTTGGTTGACAGGGATTGTGATCTCTGGATGGTAATGCATTGTGTAATAGGTGTCCATGCTGGCTGCATGAATATTGTGGCTTAAGGCTTCTTGTATACAGGCAAAGTGTAGCCTTGTGATCTGCAATCTATTTCTATATCACTTGGACCCAGGTTGCAGATCCAATGCTACACTTTGCCTGTATATATGCACTGTATAGATTTAAACACTGAGGAATATTCTTCCATCTGAACACATGATAATTATCTTTTGAAAAATAAGACAAATCCATCCTATCTTTTTTATCTAAGCACACATGTATAGGCAAATCTTAAGCCTTTAGAAATGAATGCACAAAGATCTCAATTATTCACTTAATTCCATTCACTATGTCTTAATAATTTACTTAATTCCATTCACCATTTCTTAAGAATTCACTTATTTCCATTCACTATGTCTTAATAATTGACATTTGCAAAATCTTTACAATTTACTGCACATCATTATTAGATATAATATTAAACAAATATAACAAGTTCATCTTATCTTCCAAAAGACGTTATCCTAAGTTAGTAAGAGAGAAATCATTTCTCAGTGTTTAAACTTATACAATGCAGAGGGGTGGTTTCTTATTGTCTTATAATAAATATAGTGATAAGGCTAAAATTCATTACACTCATAAATGGTTAAATGACTTACCCTAAAAATTTGAAAAAATTAGAAATCTCTAGAGAACTTCCCGTTTTCTTTTGATACTTAAAAACATGATAATTCATCATTTCTCTTTTCTTCTTTTCCTACGTTTTTATTTTCAATTTTGTATTACATTTCTTTATGTATTAAACTTCTTATTGCATTTAAAAACTGAATAAAATTTTTAAAAATTCATTAAGATAAAATATTAAAAAATAAATTGGTTCAATTTATGGACATTGTGTATAAATTTTAAGATTATTTTTGATTTTTGTTTGTTTCTGGTACACCTTACCTAATGTGCTTATTAAGATTATATTTAAATGTATTGAATTAATTTAAATATAAAAATTTATTAGAAATACTGTGTAAAGATATACAATTTATATAATCATGCAATGTGGTTAAAGATAATTACGTATTTTAATGTTGTACATAATAACAATCAACTCTTAAACTATCAACAATTTCAACCTGTAGTCAAGGTAACCTCCTTTACTAGTAAAAGTGATACTATCTTTATTTATGATCTAATGCGTTTGTATAGACCAGTGTTTCCCAACCTGTGGTACGCGTACCACCGGTGGTACACGAAAAATAATCAATAATGGTGGTCATAAAAAAAATTAAATCATAAAAATGTCATAGAAATGTTTTTTCCTATAATTCATAAAAATTATTTTAATTAATAATATTATACAGTAAAGTTGTTAATATGTACAGTTGATAACGATCTTTAATGTTAAAGATAAAATTGAAAGTATGATTAAGAAATTAGATTTTTGAAAGCAGTGCGTCGAAAACAATCAACCGGAAGTATTCAAAACTCTACATATTTTTTGCTTGAAAATAAGGTTAGTCTGTCTCAAGATATACGAGAAAATATAATAGCATATTTAACAGGATTAAAATGGTCTTTCATGGAATATTTTCCAAAACCGAAACACAAACGATAATTGATTTCAAACCCCTTCTATGAAGAAAATTTAGAAAAAGCTACATCATTATCAACAAAGATAAATAAAAATTTAATAGAATTATCATGTACAGAACTTTACAAGTAGAATTCAAACGACACAATCTAATTAATTTTTGTTAAACATTAAAGAATATGAACAGCTTTCTGAGAACACTCTTAAATTAATATTACCGTTTACTAGTAGGAATTAGTAGAAAGCTTTTTCTTCTTATATTTTTTTAAAAATAAGTATCGAAACAGATTGAACGCATCTTTTGAACCAAATTTCAAAAAATTATGTTCTTCGAAACAAGCACAAGGATCTCATTAAATTTATTTTATAAAAATATTTGATTATGATAAGAAAATATATTAATTGTTTTTTTATAATTTTGTGTTTTTATTAAAACCATTTATTAGTAAACGAAATATGACAAAATAGTAGATAAATATGAAACTTTGAACAAACACATACATATATATATATATGTTACAGTGAGTTTATAATTTCAGTGAGTTTATAATCCGGCGTGAAGTTTAGGCGTGTTTCAGTGTAATTTGTCTCATTATGTGATAACAAATTTCACGAAATAAAATCATTTTTACGAAGTGGTACAATTTAGCGTGATGTAGTACCAAGTGGTACGCGAGCCAAAAAAGGTTGGGAAATGCTGTTATAGACACTTAAAATTGCAACTAGACTACAGAGAGTGAAATTATTGATACAAAGAAGTTTAAACATGCCTCATTAATAATGCATAAACATGCTTCATTAATAATGCAAATATAACCTGTGCTGAAAGCAAATAAATAAATAGTTACTTATAACTTCTAGATTCTGAAAACAGATAAGTAAATAGTCATTTATAACTTCCAATTTCCATATATATATGTATTATATACTGAGATAATAAAACCAATTACTCAAAAGCTTTAATAGGTTTATAACTGTAGATGATAACAATCAAACCCTTAAGGTATCAATATTCTCAACCTTTAGTCAAAGCAACCTCCTTTAACAATAAAAATGGTACCACATTTTTAATCTATGGTCTGATATGCTTATATAGAGACTAAAGATTGCAAGAACATAGTTATCCACAATCACTTCCATGAATAACAATACATCTTTTGCTTATTAAAACTTCCATTTTAATTTGCATATAGTTTAATACTTTATTAACAGACATAATTGTTTACATATTTATAAATATGTGGAGATTTCTGTTGTTTTTATTTTAGAAAAATCACAGTGAGATGAAAATAGACAGTACCAATGAAATTGGATACTGTGAATGTTTTTTGCCTTTAAAAGGGAATTCCCAAGGAGATTCCCTCTTCTAAATTTATTTAGAAAAGGGAATTCCTTTGCAAATACCCTTTTGAATGCAAACAACATTTACAATACACAATTTTTCAATGGTCAATGCATTTAGAAGAGGGAATCCCCTCCGGAATTCCCTCTTGAATGCAAAAAGCATTTGAAATATACAATTTCCATTGGTCGCTGTATTTAGAAAAGGGAATCCCCTTGGGAATGCCCTTTTTGAATGAAAAAAGCATTTACAATGTACAATTTTCATTGGTCATTGTCTATTATCATCTGACTGATTTTTCTAAAATAAAATAGAAATTTTCACATATTTAAAAGTATTTAAACAAATATATACATATATACTGGGATTTTATATAATAATGAGAACATCTATTGTATTAACTCTACATTTGTTAATTTACTGATATAGCTTTAAAAATATAATAAAGAAGTATCTTATAATTATATTGTATCAATTTCATAAGTATTTGGAAAGGATTAGTAGATCTTGTTCAAAAGGGAGGGGAATATTAATGACCAATTAGGGTGCAACATAATTATTTGAAACTGTTTAATGTTTCAATATTGCTACTCTTCAGACCTCTGATTTATTCACTGTAGATAAAAGAGTTACCACAGTTAGAAATCAATGCTTATGTTTAGCGACTGATTAACTTTACTCTCATCTTTCACAAACGACCAAATACAGAAGAAGTGTCTCCTAAAACAGTTCTTTTTAAACTTTATTAGCAGAAAAGTTATGACTGAATTGCCATTTAAAGTCATTGATGTCAATCTTGTAACACAAACGCAAAGATATCAATATCGTAACAACTAGAGAATGAGTAAGAAAAACATATAATATGAAACATCATTTGCACCTTTTCTGGCCACTTTCTTTTCATTTGGCTAACTTTTCCAAATACATAATTGGACTACAACTATCATAATTTGATCTTCATTTAGATTAGACATTATTCTGTGTGGTCAAATGATAATTATTAACCAATCAGATTCTGGTTGAAAAATAAGTTAATGTTAAACATTTCAATGCCCTCTCCATTTTTATTGAACAAAAAGTGAATAATTAATATATGTTATTGATATCTATTAAAAAATGAAGCCCCCCCCCATGATAAGGCTCATTATTTTATTGTTCATCCCAGATAAAAAAAACTTCCAAGCGATGTAAGTGGAACAGCTAGAATGCAGTTCCCGTTATTTTGTCCAACCCCTTTATGAATATATATTATTTTGTTGTGTTTTAATTTTGAAATAATAACTTACCAAACAATAGATTATAATTTAAAATGTAACATTAGCATAAACCTTAAAACAATCATTTTAACTAAGATTTTCAATCCAGTGTTTCTGCTTATTTAACCAAGTATGAACGCCAGCTACTTAAATTAACTTTGCCAAATGAACTTGCAAAAATAAAACGTTATTTACATGAAAGTAAAAGGTTTTAATATTATAATTTAAAAATAAAAAAAACTTTTAATGACATTATTAAGCTTTTTGTTGTTTAATCCAATTTGCAGTATTATGAGAAAATTTTCAATTAAATCGCTAGAAATAATTACGATTTCAGAAAAATTAAAATAAAATAAAATTACATTAATTGTAAAAATTCTTTTATGGTCCATTTATTATTCGTTTTTTGCTGCAATTAAATTTTTGTTGGTGAAAAATAAACAAATTAAGTGTAGGTGTTTTTGTTATACATGCGTACGCTTGCTTTTCCGTGTGAAAAGGTTTGATAGCATAGTGTTAGCACATTTATCTGCTATCCTATGAAAAGGAGTTCAAATCTAATGAAAGATTTTTCTTTTAGTAGCCAGCTGAGTGCCAATCTATCATAAGATTTCCAATTGTTGTCTCTAAGTGGAGAATACCATTTTAGTTCGAAAAAAGAAGAAAAAACAAATATCCATAAACTTTCATTTTTTGTAAGTGTTGTATTTCCCCTCCCTGTGACCGTGAAGAGAAGTTTTAACCATGTATTGAATTATTTAGCAATCATTAGTACGTTCCATTTCTTAAAAAAATATGCAAAAAAATATATACAAAGTTAAAAATGAGTTTGCGTAACTATATAAACCAATCAATCAATTTAACATATGATTATATAAATCACAATATAATACTTAAATCTATTTATTTGACATCTTGTAATTCCACACTTTAATTTCTTTGGAACGATTGTTTTTCTCTGAGAAATGTTGGCCCTTGTTTAATTCTAGTACTTCATTGTATCTTATTTCTATTTACTTTCTGTTAATAAAATCAATTTACATTCATGCCCACAATGTGTATTTGAGATGGACTTTATATTATAAGAATAAGATGAATATGTATATCCGTAATCCCTAAGTTCACCAACAAAATAACTTTTAGAATGTCTGTAGTCTTCATCTGCTCTATATGCTTCTAAATTAGATGTGTCTTTAGTTTGATAGATTACAGCTTTGCATGATTATATAAACTATAGGTTTCCAAACTTTTTCAGGCCAACACATCCTTTGCAAGACATAAATTTTGTAATCCCCCCCCCCCCAAGTATAATAGTTTTCCGTTTTCAATCTGTTTGATATTTTTGACATAAATAGCAACTAATGACACTGTACCAGATGATGCCTACCCCATAATTCATACGATTCACACAAGATATAACATGATGTCAATGTTATGCTTTGGAATAAGGCATCAACATGAACTCAATATCAATAACAAGAAAAAAAATTTTCAAGTTATTAAATTTAAATGAAATGAAATCACCCTATCCAAACTCTAATACCTTGCTAATTGGTAACGCGAAGTTTTAGGCGGTATATCTTCGAAAGACTGAACCGAAACCTCACCTTTATGTGCCACTTTCAAGAAGAAAAAACACTTTCAAAAAAGAAGTACCACTGCTAACAAAGCAAAAAAAAAAAAAGCCAAATCAGCGTGTCAATAAATTTTCAAGAATCACATACAGAGATTACAAAAATAATAATACGACCCACTACTCTCAGTGCCATCTCATATTGCTGACCCACCTGATCACACACATGTTGAAAAGATAAATAATCACTGTATGTATAAATGGATTATTCTTCTGTACATGAGGGGTCAGAATGATTAATATGTCAACATGGGTAGGATGACAATCTTGGCACTAACAAGGGCTTTGAACGTTCCATCATCAGATTTTCAATGAAATGGAAGGCTGAAGAGTTGTGAGTTGGAATAGTTTGAAGCCTGTCCATTAAAGTATGAAGATTGGCTATCTTAATATAAAGCTGAGAACTGATTATATATATATGTGTGAGGATAGTAATCTAGACCAACTGATGATTGCTGGTTTAACATGAAATACGTATATTGGTTATTATTTATCTTTTCAACATGTGTGTGATCAGATGGGTTAGCAATATGAGATGGCACTGAGAGTAGTGGGTCATGTGAAAGTCTGAGTTCGAATCCTGCCTATATTACATATATAAATGCAGGTTTAAGCCTGTGCAATATATTAAAAATAATAATAATAATTTCATGCAAAGTAAGTTTGTCTTTTCTCAAATATGCCTCAGAATACACATAAACATTCCAGAAATTAATTTGGTAGAACTGTTTTAAAGTAGAAAAATCAAATATTAATTTATAGAGAAACAAAAAAAAAATACAAATAATAAAAAAATACCATAAAATTTATAGCAACAAGACATAATGATAATAAATATAAAAAAATTATATCATCCGGTTTCATTCTGGTTTCTTTCCATTAACCATCTCCAGACATAGTAACTTTTAAGTGCACTATAAACTACAATAGCAAGGCAGTGGGGACTTTCCTTCTTTACAGCAAAATGTGGGCATTAAGGTGTTCATCAGCAGCAGCTAGAATGTGTAGCTACATTACAGCAGCATAGGAGTCTGGCTGGTGCACTAACATTGAGAGTTTTCTTCATTAGCATTTTAATAATAAAATGTAGGCATTTTTATATTTCTCAGCTTTCTCTAGAAATCTTTATAATATTGATAGCAGCTAATTAAGAGTCGATCATGCAATTCTGGACAGACTGTAATTTGAAGCTAGGCTCAGCTCTGCCTTCATTCATAAAGTTCTCCACTGCTTTACAACTAGAATATTTCTCTTAGTTCAGCAACTCCTTAACTGCCCAGCAGACAAAACATAGCAAGGAAAACAATAAACTCAGAAGAGATCCTCCATCGTCTACTGAAAACCTTTTATAGCACACCTATAGCAAGCAATACAAATTGAGGGTATCTCTTTCACTATTCTAACAGTTATCTCCAATTTCTTGGATAATTGATCATAACACAATTGATATAGCTTTTTACACCTTTTTACCTTTCACTTCTTTTATTTTCCACTCAGCATCTTTTAATTTCTCAAGGAGTTCCATTTTACATATAGATTCTAATTTTAATACAATGGAAATAGCTTTTTCCATCTTTACAAAAGATTCAAAACAAAAAAAAAACAAATCTGAGATATATCATCACATGACCATCTTCTCTTATGCTTGTGTATAACTGTTGTTAAAACAGGCAAAAATCACTATATATATCGCCACACACAGCAATCTAGAGTAATCAAATGCATGCCAGAAGTCTTGTGCATAAAATCCCCATCTAGTGCCTACTCATCCAATATCCGCAGACTAGTCTCTGGCTTATGGCCTTCGTCAGTGAGGAGCCTTGGATCTGAGAGCACTGCATCTAGACCTTAGGATCTAATGGAACCTTCCACCAACCATTTTTTATCTCCATTTAACTACAAAACTATAAGTTTTAAATTGAAAACACCTTAATGTTTCCAATCCAAGCCCATTAGTTTTGTAGTTAAATGGAGATAAAAGGTGGTTGCTGGAGGACTGCATTAGATCCTAAGATAAAGATGCAGTGCTCTCAGATCCAAGGCTCCTCACTGATAAAGGCCATAAGCCAGAAACTAGTCTGGGGATATTGGATGAGTAGACACTAGATGGGGATTTTATGCACAGGCCTTCTGGCATCCATTGATTACTCTAGCTTGCTGTGTGTGGCAATATATATAGTGAAATCTGAGATATGATAAATGTTTAGATTCTCTCAGCTTATATTGTTCTTAAATTACCTTTTTTAACAAAAAATATGATGCATAGAATGACTACTTATATCTATTAGTAAAATTTAAAATTTAGCCATACAATAATAACCTGTACTCTTTTTAACATGTTAAAAAAACATCAAAAATATTCAAATCATTTACAATTATTCTGACTATTCCCCTTTTAAATATATTCCTGCACATAAACAATTTATAAAAAAAACCATAAAATCAGCAAAATAACATATAAATTAGAGGTTTGAGAGTGAGTTAAAACCAATGATTGGTGCATCTGGAGAAAAGGCTAGACCACCTGAATGCTTTCCAAATGTTTTGAACCCACTAAGTCCCCCCTAGATGTCTTCACCAGCCACTGGGGAGGGTGGTACCACCCTCTTTGGAAAACACTGATATAAACCAACCTATTAATTTAAGATGTAATTAAATAAATCACATAATAACAATTAAGCCAATTTATTTGACATCTTATAATGCCATTCTTTAATCCCTTTTGGAGCAAATTTTTTTTTCTGAAAAATATCAGCCCTTGCTTAATTGGAGTTTTTCCTTGTATCTTATTTTTATCTATTTTCTCTTAATAAAATCATTTCACATTTTATGTCTATAATAACTACTTTTAAGTTTGCCAGTAAAATACCTTTTAGAATGTCTGTAGTCTTCATCTTCTCTATATACCTACTCTAAAGAAGTTGCATCTTCAGTTTTATAGATTACATCCATTAGCATTAAGAACATTCTAATTGGTCTTTCAATTTTTTCATTTATTTTTAGAATATCAGTAAAGTGCTTCTTGCCTCTATATTACACATAATAATTTTTTATTTTCTTCCAGCCTTTCTTTGCATCTTCTATCATTTTCTTCTTTAATTGCTACTAGGAACATTTCCAATGTGAATGTGACTATTGCTGGCATTTGCTCTTTTGGAGTTGGCACAGTTCCTTCCTCTTCAATCACTGATGTAGTTTCCATTCATTGTACTTCTACTATAGTAGATGAATCCATAATTATTTGTTGTTTGCTATTTTTCTTTTTCAGACATATTAACAATTGTACCTTTATACAAATATTTAACAATTTTCAATTCATTATTCTTTTTTCTATTATTTTATGATATAATAGCAACACCATTATCTATCTCCACATGACATTATCCATATCTTTCTTTTAAATTCTGGTTTTTTGACAAAAAAAATCAAGCATTGATGGTCGAGAGGTCATCACAGCAGCCTTAAAAGATCTTTCTTTTAACTTCTGGTTTTTTGACAAAAAAATCAAGCATTGATGGTCGAGAGGTCATCACAGCAGCCTTAAAAGCAGTTGTCCTGGATTAGCATGTTTGCTTCCTACCCAATGCTATAATGCATGAGAAAAAAACAATTTCTTTTATTTTGCATACACACATATATATATGTAAACCACACCCATTTGTCTTCCAATCTTCTTTATCAGAATAGGATCTTCAGGCTCTACACATTCTAATTTATGTAATAGTAACTACGTGAACAGGAGCCAACCGGTAATGCAGAATATCAAAAATGAGAGTTAATGATAGCTTTAGAATAATCTGTTAAATAAATAATAAACAATTATATAATGGTAAAATTGAAGAATAGTAGTTGGGATTTTATATATATATATAAATCACCATGTTACAGATATTAACAACTATTTGCTCCCACAATCCTACATTCCACACTCAGGGAGCATGTTCTCAGAGCTACAGGGGGTTTTCTTTCTATGAGTCATATGTGGCACTAATGCCATATAATTATTAGCACGTGTTGCATAAAACAATAGATATTATAACATTACTCTAATTAGATAAATTAACTCATGTATTTTTAAAAAATAGAAAAGCATTATATCCAATATTTGCTTTAGTATGTGCAAAAAATAACAATCAGACAAATTAATAAATAATAAAATAATTTATTAATTATAAAAGTCAGCAGAGTATTATTTATAAATACTACCCCCCCCCTCACGTTGGATCTCAGGACAAAAGTTTACATCTTTTATACCTCTAACTATTTATTATGATTTTTTACATAAGTATATGAAAAAGAAATTACTGTTTATTTCTATACAATTTTCATTGAAGTAGTTTCATGCATATTATTTTCAGTGAATTATAATATAGCTCAGTCCATGAATAATTTCAATTTAAATATTTTATTATACTCATTCATTCATGAACGAAATATAATGTCTTATTTGGCAATTTCAAATTTCAGTTTTCATTCTATATTTTTTTATAGTTCAATATGTCTTTTTATTTATTTGTCTTGAATATCCAAAACCAATATAAAACATTAAAGCTTCTCTTTTAAACTATCTTACTGTTTTGTCTTGAAAGACTTTTTTTTTAATATCTTTCCTCATTCAATTATTATCACCCAAACAGTGAATATGGTTACACGTAATTCTTCATATTTTATTTTGTTTGAAAAAAGAAATTTTCTTGGCAATTATTCGCAAGATTCTGTTTTTTTCCTCCTTTAGCAGCTTCTGATAGCTGACAGGAAAAACACTGGACAATGTCCTGAAGATAAGGGCCAATGTGCTCCTTGCTTCAGTTTAGTGCTCCATATTAAATAATATCTGAAAATAATGTGTATTTTTCATAACTTTTAATAAATCAAAGTAATTAATAAAAAATTGTCACTTGTATAATTTTTAACTTGATAGTTAATTATTTTCTTCTTCTACTTCTTCAAACAAGAGTGAAACAGAAAGAGAATTACTTATCCCTATTGCATATTAATGACTTCATTTGCATATGCAACCTTTTTGCTTGATAAATTTTTGAAATTTTCTCCTCTATGAAAATTAATTAAATGAATATATCAACATGTATTTATCGAATAAATAAAATCTTTATTCACATAATCATTTTCTGTGCATGAATATTTCAATCCTCATTTGTTTATTTCCATTTTGTATATATATATATATATATATACATGGATAAATAAGGACATGTATGACATTACAAAATATAATTGCAATGTAACATTGGCATTGCTGTGACAATAGCTACAATATATATATATATATATATATATATATATATATATATATATATATATTTATATATGAACACTAGATGGAGTTTACCAATCAGCTCCAAACAAGCTTTGTTTTAAATGCTGAAAGAGATAGAATTCAAAATCTCTATCATTGTCACCCACCTCCAGACCAACTGGTTTCGAGCTTATTGGCTCACGTCAGTGAAGGGCTGGGACACTAGGTGGGTGACAACAATAGAGATTTTAAATTCTAGTCTCCCAGCCCTTCCCTGATGTGAGCCAATAAGCTTGAAATCAGCTGGTATGGAGGTGGGTGATGACGATAGAGATTTTGAATTCTATCTCTTTCGGCATTTATGTAAACAAAGCTTGTTTAGAACTGATTGGGAAGCTTCATCTAGTGATCATAAAATGCAAGCTTAAAGGCAAGTTATGAAATTTAGAATTTGTTTTGATTATCACATATATATATGTGTGTGTCTATTAAATATGAAAAGAATTGTTATTACTAGTTATCAACTCTTTTGAAATGAAAACTGGTGTTAAATATATATATATATCTGTATTAACTCCAACTTTTTTTATGACAGCTATAATAAAGTGTCATTGAGATATATGTTTGATGAAGTTTTCAAAATCAAAAATATTTATTGTTTTGCTTCCTATATTTGCAGTTCTTGCTGACTGCCTCATTTATGATTATAGAGAATGGTCTACAATAATAGTCTCATCTACTTTTTATATTTTAATCACAAATTCCTTTTTATCAATATACAATTTTTTGGAATCCTGACAATTTTTATGAATTACAACCAAAAGAAAAAATCACAAAAATTTGTTTTTGACGATCTCATGGTCAAAAAAATTGTACTAGAGCTTACATGGATCTAAGATAGTCCTTAATTGCACGTGCTAAAATGTGGAAAAAGGTAAATAAATAACTCTGATATTTTGCATTATTATATAATAAAATATATGATCTGTCTAGCAATGATTAAACAAAAAAATATAAAAGTACGACAAAGTCAAAAAAATTCCAATAGCAGTCACATATATCTAAAATATTCTTTGCGAGTATGTGCTGAAATATGAAAAAAATTAAAAACATTGTGGTGATCTAGCAGTTAGCATGGCTGCCTTCCAAGAAGCTGGCCTGTATTTGCTTCTCGGTCAACACATTTGACATATGTAAAAAAAAATTAAAAACATTGTGGTGGCCTAGTGGTTAGCATAGCTGCCCATGTTCGCTTCCTGGTCAACGGATTTGACATATGAAAAAAAATATTAAAAACATTGAGGTGGCCTAGCGGTTAGCGTAGCTGCCTTCCAAGCAGCTGTCCCGTGTTCGCTTCCTGGTCAACGCATTTGACATACGAAAAAAAAAATTAAAGACATTTCTAATTTGTCGTTCCTTTCAATTACAATCTACAAATTATTTTGCAACTACACTAACTCTGACTTCAGAGGTCACCAATGTATCTCAGATACAATTTACTATCAAACATCACACATTCTTTCAAAACACACTATAACCAACTGACAGCTTAAATGTTATGGTTTAATATTAGTCATATGCAAATGCTCAGCTAGTCATATCCTTGAATGTATGCATCTGATGTTTTGACTGTTAATACAATGAAAGAGAATAAACATGACAAAGCAAATATTACTAATTCCAAATGGTAGTTAATGTGAAAATTAAACTGTTTTCAATACTATTTCAAAATTAGATTTAATTGTGAGTAGCTAAATTCCAACTTTTTTTTTGTATTTTGTGTTTGCACAGTCTAAACTAAAAATATGTATACACATTTTAAATTCTTAATTAGAACTCAAAAACTAATTTTATTTCAGAATCCTAAATTTTATTCTGTAGAAGTTTAATATCTCATAAAATTGGGGTGAGAAACTCTGTTTGTACATAATCATTTTAATTATTAGAAGGTCATCACTCTTTCTTTGCAAGAACTGTTAAACAATGGTGGTAATTGCAAGAATACTCTTGCCCCAGTTACTAGGTACATACTTTAAGAAAATAAGAATGACCATCTTATTTTCAAACTCAAATGCACTTACATAAGCCAATCTTAAGTGTCTGGAAGGGAAGGTGTGAATATATAAATCATTAACTTTAAATCCATTTCTTTTTTTAACAATCTTATTAACACAGGCAAAATCTTATTAACACTTATGAAATATTATAATTTACTTTGTGCTAATAAGCTATTCACTCTTAAATCATCATTTGAGTGATCTGGTAAATTTAAATGTTTATAAACTGTCTTTATTTTTATATAAAAAACAAAACCTATGGTTAGTTATTCTAATATGTGGACTGTTTGCTGAATAGCTTCACACTCTTAGATCAAAACACTTCAGCTTCACCTATTTATATATAAAAGTAGGTTGAAGTAAAGAAGGATTCTCTCTTTTCTTCATAGCATAAGCTTGTGTTTTAATACCTATAGAGGTCCCTACCTTCGTATTTTTCAGACGCTTATTTCTAAGGTTACAGCCTTAGTAAATTATTACTGACTCACCTATGTAATGACTCAAGCACCTATTACATTCTATTAATTAAATATACCAAGTTCATACTTTTACAATTGTCGTAGCTGGGGATATACTATTTAAAATCATAAATATTCTAACATTTGGCTTAGCTATCTAATCTATTTAAGTATGAAAAAAGGAAGTTTTTCAATAACTTAATTTTATTGCAAATTTACTTTATCAAAGCTTTATAATTAGGTGCCAATTTAATTTATAAATTATTCCAAGTACTTTTATAAGGCCTGAACATCATTAAAACTTATTTTAATATTTCATTGTATTAATTTAAATTTGTTTGTAGTCGAGATAATTTTCAAATGTTTAAACTAGAAATGTATTTTTTCTATTTGATAAGAAATTCGTGCTAAAAAGTAGTATTGCTCTATATTTGAACTAAACAGTAACAATAATCTGGTTTAAATCTTTAATATCAGATAATAATATTAAATTTGATTACTTATAATAGAGCAGTTCTATTCAAATTAATTATTAGTAAGAGTATATTCATTCAAACTAATATTATTCAGATTATATTAGTAAAAATAAAGGTAGATTACTTGATTTAAAAAGCATAGAGCAGCTCATTAATACTAAACCAATTGTTAATTTTCGAGTGAAATAATTTAGGGGTACAGGTGTGTGAATATGCTCGCATTTATTAATTTTAGTTTACATCTTCGTTTTATAATGTTGAATATCATTTTTAAATACCTTTAATTTAATTAAAGTATTAAATTGAATTCTAGTGGACTTCTAATTTCTTTATTTAATATAGAACAATTCAAAACATCAAAACTCTCCATACAGTAGTGCCATCTTGTGCTAACAAGAGCAATCAATGGATGCCAGAAGGCTTGTGCATAAAACCCCTATCTAGTGCCTACTCAGCCAATATCCCCAGACTAGTTTCTGGCTTGTGCCTTTGACAGTGAGGAGCCATGGATCTGAGAGCACTGCACCTAGATCTTAGGCTGTTGGAGGGTTGCATCAGATTCAAGGCTCCTCACTGATGAAGTCCACAAGCCAGAAACTAGTCTGGGGATATTGGCTGAGTAGGCACTAGATAGGGATTTTATGCACAAGCCTTCTGGCATCTATTGATTGCTCTTGTTAGCACAAGATGGCACTACTGTATGGAGAGTTTTGCTTTGTTTTGAATTGTTTAATAACAATTATGTGCTAGTATGAGATAGTGATCATGTGATGTTTAGTATTTAATATAGTCAGAAATAGTAATAAAAGAATGATGTAATATTCTTTTCAAAACAATATATTTTATTTTGTTGTATTTTGTTTTTATTTATAATTACATAATGAATTTAGTTTTTTAAATAATTATTTCAGACAGCATGTTAATATCTCTGAAAGATATGTAAATAAGTTCTACTTTTAGTTCTAATCAACAGATACAAAATTAACCTTCAAACCCTAATGTGTGAAGGTTAAAGGAAGAGGTAAAAGGATGTTTTTCTATCAATCAAACCATTGACTAAAGATCTCTCAGCCCCATATAGCTAATTAAATTAGATAGCTGAGTTTGAAGATATTTAGGTGTCTAAAAATTTCAGATTTTCTACTTAATAGTTAACTTTGAGATAAATGCTGTTTTTGGCTTGGTATTTTTAGATCTAGTGTCTGAAACTATTCTAGCACCTCACTGAGGAGTGCCAAAGCATGAAACCATTAATCTGAGGTTAGGAAGTGGTTTTCAAAATAGAGATTTTTAAATGCTTGGTTTAGATGGCATTTATCAATAAAGCTTGTTAGAACAAATTAGCAGAGCTCTTTATTTTTTATTTACAAGCTTAAAAATTGAGTCATGTGATACATGACTTTAATTTTTTGTTGCCTATTTATAGTCTTTGCTTTAAAGTCTTAAGCAAAGTTATATTACTAAGGCTATTAATATATGGTTTGACTGAAGATCTCTCAGCCCCACATAGCTATTTAAGTTAGGTAGCTGGGTTTGAAGACATTTAGGTGTCTAAACATTTCAGATTTTCTACTTAATAGTTAAGTTTTAGATAAATGCTGGTGTCTGAAACTACCCTAGGACCTCACTGTAAGAGTTCCAAAGCATGAAACCATTGGTCTGAGGTTAGGGAGTGGTTTTCAAGATAGATTTTTAAATGCTTTGTTTAGCTAGCATTTATCAATAAAGCGTGTTAGAGCAAATTAGCAAAGCTCTTTATTTTTTATTTACAAACTTACAAATTGAGTTATGTGATATATGACTTGGATTTTTTTATTACATCAAGATTTTAGCATAACATGGGTTTAGTCATAAAATGCTTTTTATAATGAAAACCATGTGCTAAATTCAGCTAAAAGCTAGACATCATCTTCATTCATATAACCGGCATTAAGTGGAATAAAAATGTAGAGAAGTTACCCCCTGAATTAATCTGCAATCTTGTCTATCTGTCTGTGTTAGTCTCACTTGGGAAATTTTGTAAAAAATGGATAAAATTTTGTTGTTAATAACCTGGAAATAAAATACTGTACACCAGAAAAAGAACAAATTAATCATGTTTATGGGTAAAAACCTTCACAAAGAAAATTCAACTGGAAACTATAATTGGAAAAGACTCTATAGAAAAATCAAGCTATGGTTAAAGATATTTTTGTGCACATACTAAATTACTACATATAGTAAACAAAGAGATTTTGTGTTGTAAGAATTGATAATTTTAAATATTTTCATTAATTTAATATTTTTAAATTGTGAAACATTTTTTCAAAAATCCAATAAATTTTCTTTTCAAAATTATGAAAGTTTTTAGAAAACTTAATGTTTTGTATATTTCCAAGTTTTTTTTTAAAGTGTTTTTTTATTTTCATTCTTTTCCCCACTTAGCCGAGAGGTCAGCGCAGCCATTTTGCAAGCAAGTAGTTGGTTGCAGGTAGTTGTTGCGGGTTTGCCTCCCAGCAGATGCTATGACATATGGAAAAAAATCTCAACCAAAGGTTAATTAAGCTAAATCAAAGATTATTATCTTGATTTTGAAAATGTTGTTTTTTCAGCTCTTACTTATTTTAAGAAAAGAACTTAATTAATTAAAAATTAATTTATGAATGAAAATCAACTGATTGATTATAATTTTTATAAAAATACAGTTTTGATAAAATGAAAGTTTAAAATTTTATACTATCATTTCTTTTCTTTTTGTTTATTTTTAGGCAATTAGTTATTGCATAATTATTTTCAAAAAATCATTTTTAGTCTTAATTTTTTTATTCTTTCCTGTCACATAAATTGCAATATGTGTGACTTTATTTCATGACAGTTTAGTGTTCTAGGATTTTTTAATGATCCGAAAAAACTATTATTATAGTAGAGTATACCTAGGAAATATTTAATGTGATATGTAATAAGCTGTTGTATTTATTTATTTATTTCTTGCTCATAGAAATAGTTTATAGTTCTTGCTTCCTGAGCTAAATTTGTGCATAACAGTTTTAAGGGATAGGGGTTTATATTTAGTGTTATGGACACCCAGATGATGATGATCCTGCTTGCGGAAAAAGGAATATCCTTTAAAATCCATGCACTACATTTCATTTTATTTATTATTTCTTTAAAACTTTAATTTATAGTTGGCCAGTACATTAATGATACTGTGGCCAGAGCATTGATGATGATCAGGATGTTTTTGGTAGCTCAGTATTATCTGACTTATTTTGTGTTTTGGAGTAACACCTAGGTATATGCTTTCAGATAATCATTCTTTGTATTCCTAATCTAGGTTTGTCAGTGGCTAAATAATCACCATGCTCTATAGAGGACAACTTTCAAATAGTCATGAGATTGACTGTTGATTTATTTTTATTGTTGATCATTCATGATGATGAATGGTTATTACTTTTGTGTAATGCTGGTGAACTTATAGTTAATTCTGTGCTGATCTCTCACACCCATTTCTTCTATATTTTATATTTTGTTTATTTGTGGATGATGGTTTTTCATTCTCATAATTTAGCCCCAATATGGTGTACTGTTACAAATGGCTACACAATTGTGAGACATTGCGACCTAAGATTTTCTCTTGTTAACCTCTATTTTCTGTATAGTTAGAATTGTCACCCAACTTGTGGAATCACTGTTTCTCTAAACTGTTACAATTCATCTTAACTTTCTGCAGTGATATCTAGTGAAATATATCAAATTACATGTCTGAAATTGATTTAAAGTAAAATTATATATATATATTGTAATGGAAACGGTTATTTGGGTGGTTTGGTTTATATATCTATTTTATTTCACCTTATATTTTATACTTATTTTTTATACATGTATTTTTTCACCACTTTGATTCTTCCTTTCATTTATTTATTCTTATTTGTTTACTATCAGTTTTGCTAACCAAAATATCCCAGCTTAGCCTCCAACTGTAATGGATATTATTTATTTATTTAACCAACGCCGTTACAATGCAAGCAGAGAGCTAATACTGATACAAATTTAACTTCATATCTATACCCTTGACTGAACCCCGAGGCAATACGTATATATTATCTTGGTGTTATTTTTCCCGATCAAGAACCCTCAGCTGCTGAACAAAGCTAACTATTTCAAGAAATTTAACAAATGTCCAGCGCTTGCTATTTATTTTTTATAATTGGGAAATTTTCACAAACAAGCAGCACATGAATATCTTTTACAATAAGCCTTCCCTTTACTCACTAAATTACAGTTTCCCCCCTGTCGTAGCTTGGTGATAGAAGAATAAAGCAAGTATACACACTTTACGAATAAATATGTTTAATAACACTCACTTTTATATAAAAAAATACATGATAACAATAATAAAAAAAACACACTTATATAAATATGTGGCTATAATAAAACATAGTAAAACAGATCAAATATAAAAACTATCTTGAAGTCCTATTTGGTAGAGTTCTAAATCTATCAAGATGGTTCCTTGTTGATTTATTTACGAACATTAAAATTAAAATGCATGCATGCTTTTTACCTAGATTTTCATTGTAGTTGTTTCCATGGATATTTCTTTTGAGTGCTCTTTACCGTCCAGTGGGAGATCATCCCTTTTTTGTAGAGGCAGTATGTCCTTCACTGTCAGCTGGATTGATTTTCTCTCTCAGTTTGTGGGGTTATTTCTCGTTCCAGTTTTTTACTTCTTGTCGATTCTTTAGGTAGATTTTTAAGTTGTCAGTCACAGAAGTGGTGGTCTCTCTAGCAGGTCAGGCATAGATCTTACATTGTGAGTCAGTGGTGAGATGGATTGAATACAAACCCATGTCCCTTTAACGCCACTAGCTGTGCACTTCTTTCATTTTCTTTTAGCTGTTGCTTTCTCAAAATCTCTCCTCGTACTGATCAGATAATTGTCACTCTGGCCTTACTGTTTTTCTTTTGTTCATTGTTTTTGTAAATTTTTAATTAATGTTTTAGATTTCTGACGAACTCTTATCAACCTATTTGTTTAATTAGTGGCTGGAATGTAGGTTTTAATTAATTTAGCTGTAATTATAAGCTTTTCCTTGTTATACATTTTTCTTTGTCCGAGGAATTCAATTAGTCCAACAGACTTTAACACCTCTAATTTAGACGGCCATATTGTTTTTAGATTTCATATTACATTTAATTTTTACTTAAAAGTTTACAATTCATTTTCAAATTTATGTTTATAATTTATTTTAACTTGTTACAATATAGTTTTTAACAAGAGAGAAAAAGATGCATTTCTTTATGCATCCCCTTCCCCTCTCCCACAATAAATAGAAATAACTTTCAAGCATTTGACTTACTCATTTTTTTTAAAAAAAGAGAAAGAGATGCATTTCTTTGTGCACCCCCTCCTCTTCTTCTACTATTACAAAAATCCAAAGTAATTTCGACATTTGAATTTCAACTTTTTTTCTTTTCCTTCTTTTTTTTAAAATTTAGTAGCTAATTATTTACCTTTATTACTTTCTAGTAGCTAATTTATCTAATTTTATTAATAAATATATACGTGTGATGATGACTTTATGTGGTTGTCACAATATATATATATATATATATATATATATATATATATATATGTAGATATATATACTTATATATATATATATATATATATATATATATATATATATTAAGTGAAGTTCATCTACAATATAATTATAATTTTGGTAAGCATTTTTTTAAAAATAAAACATTTCCAATACAAGGAAAAAAGCAAAACATTTTTCACTTAAAAAATATTTCAGCTTTTTAATCACTTATAAATATGTTATTATGTGCACATACTAAGTATGATATATATCTATAAGGTATACATTTAAATTTAAATCAGAAATATATATATATATATGTTAAAATGAAGATTTGCATGGGTTAAATATATAAAATACATATTTTGCAGGTTCATCCGTGTTAAAAACTTTTAATATTAATTTACTGACATTTCAAATTGGTCACACAAGTCATCCACAGAGTTATAAAAGGTAGAAAGATGGTTGTAGAGGCACTACAATCACTGATTTGAATAAAACATTAAAATTCCACCAATAGCAAAAATGTTAAATTTAGGAATGTTTTTTTAAAAAAAATCTTTCCAAATAGGAGGAAGTTTGCATGTATCATCTCGCTTATTGATACAATTTGGCCTTTTAAGTATCTCAATGGCTTCTCTAATTTGGCACTGGTAGAGATTATCACATCTGGATATGATCCTGGTACTAGAAAAATCAATTTTATGACCTAAATCTATAGTATGGAGTGAGAGTGCTGATGATGATGAGTGTTGTTTAACTGCATTAGCATGCTCATCTCTCCTAACACTGATACAATGATTATTCATACCTATGTAAGAAGCTTTACAATTTTTACATGAGATTTGATAGACACCATGAGAGTCAAGAGGGATTGAATCCTTAGGCTTGGTTATTATATTGCTGATCTTTTGATGAGCAGAAAATGTTGTATTATAACATTTTAATATACATCCGATACTGTCTGTAGTTTCATTTACATATGGAACACAAATCCTAATAGCTGATTTATCATCTTTTTGTTTCCTATTTTGTCTATTTTGGGCTTGAAATAAGGCTTTTTTTTTAAAATTTGTAATTATAACTATTTGCTAATAAAGCACTATTAATATGATTTATTTCTTCTTTCAGATATCTCTCATCTGAAAGCTTAATTGCTCTATTTATTCATGGAATATATAGAAACTCGTGCCTTAGAAACATCATCTTTAAAACCTCTCATTTGGCTCAGATACATAGATGACACTTTTGTCATATGGCAACATGGAAAAAAGAAATTAGATGATTTTTTCTTACATTTAAATAATATGCATCCTCATATTAAATTTACAATGGAGACAGAGTCTGATGGAAAACTCCCTTTTCTTGATGTTCTAGTCACCAGAACACCAAATAGTTTATCTTTTTCTATTTACAGAAAGGATACACACACAGACAGATATTTACATTTACATTCTCATCATCACCCAACTCAGATAGTTTCTGTAGCCAAAACTCTTTTAAATAGAGCAATTAACCTTTCAGATGAGACATATCTGAAAGAAGAAATAAATCATATTAATAGTGTTTTATTAGCAAATAGTTATAATTACAAATTTATAAAAAAAAAGCCTTATTTCAAACCCAAAATAGATAAAATAGGAAACAAAAAGATGATAAATCAGCTTTGGATCTGAGAGCACTGCACCTAGATCTTAGGATCTAATGTAACCCTCGAACAGCCACCTTTTATCTCCACTTAACTACAAAACTATGATTAGAAATTGAAAACACAATAATATTTTCAATCCAAGCTCATTAGCTTATATAGTCATATAGGTCTGAACTCAATTCAGTATCCATACATTTGGCATCTGGTTCTTTAATAACCATAGCCACCGTTATCCTATTAGGCAGGATTGGTGTTAAAGCACTAAACATCACATGATCACCATTTCTTATACTTGCTCATAACTGTTATTAAAACAGACAAAACTTTCCATACAGTAGTGCCACTCTGTGCAAGCCAGAGTAATCAATGGATGCCAGAAGGCTTGTGCATAAAATTCCTATCTAATACCTATTCCGCCAATATCCCCAGACTAGTTTCTAGCTTGTGGCTTTTGTCAGTGAGGAGCTTTGGATCTGAGAAACTAGTCTGGAAATATTGGATGAATAGGTACTAGATAGGGATTTTTTATGCACAAGTCTTCTGGCATCCATTAATTATTCTGGCTTGCACAGAGTGGCACTACTGCATGGAAGTTTTGACTGTTTTAATAACAGTTATGAGCAAGCATAAGAAATGGTGATCATACGATGTTTAGTGGTTTAACTAAAAGAATGAAAAAAAAAAAGAAAGAAAATAGGTTAAATTTAAAAGTGGTTAAATTACATATTGTGTCCAAATATTTAAAAGATATCACAAAAAAGACTTAGGAGTCTCATCCTTTTGTTATTATTATTAGTAAATTAGAAAGGTGAACTTGAATTATAAAATTTTCTGGATGAAACTAAATTTTGAAATATTTTAAAATATGCTAAAATAATCAAATTCTGAACAATGTTTATTAAAACAGCAAACTCCCTATATATATATATATATATATTGCCGCACACAGCAAGCTAGAGTAATCAATGGATTCCAGAAGGTTTGTGCATTAAATCCCCATCTAGATCCAAGGCTTCTCACTGACGAAGCCATAAGCCAGAAACTAGTCTGGGGATATTGGATGAGTAGGCACTAGATGGGGATTTTATGCACAAGCCTTCTGGCATCCATTGATTACTCTAGCTTGCTGTGTGTGGCAATATATATAGTGAGTTTTGTCTGTTTTAACAACAGTTATACACAAGCATAAGAGGTGGTGGTCATGCGATGTTTATTGGCTTAAAAACAATATTTATCCAAGTGCAATTACAATTATTAAATTAAATAGTGGCACTAAAAAAATAACTATTATCCAATATGTACACAGGAAAACAAAGAAAATAAATTTAAATTATTTAAATCACATTAAGTTGTCAAGCATTGTTAGTTGAGAGGCCAGCGCAGCCGCCTTGCAAGCAAACAATTGGTTGCAGATGGTTGTTCCAGGTTCACCCTGCAACCGATGCTGTGATATATGGCGAAAAAAAATCACATGGACTTTGGGGATGATTTGTAATTTTAGTATTATTTGAAAATAATTCTTCAAAATTTGGAAATATTGCAAGTTCTATGAGAGGAATATCATAGACTAAGATGAACGTAAATATAAAAATTATGAAAGTGAAATTCATTGTTTTTTTAATAAAAAAAGTAAGTATTAATAACCATAATTAGATTATGTTAAAAAATTATAAATACCTTGGATAAATTCTTCATGTAGATAGAAACGTAAAAAGTTGAAATTAATCATAGAATTAAACTTGGAAATTTATTACTTTTGATACAAATAAGCTTATAAATCTGAGCCTTAGATACTTAATAGAAGATAAGAGTGAGTTATAATGAATACCATAACAAACTATAGAGAAATATAAATTGGAATTAACAAGAAGTAATTGAAACAATATAACTAAGAATATTATAGTAATTGTAAAAAAATAAATTAGATAAAGTGAAGTAGATTCTAATAGAAGCTATAAACCTGGAAAACAATAGAGCTATGGGTTGAAAGTAGTTTTCACTTTACCTAAATGCAGTGTAGTGATAATACATTATAATATATATCTAAAGAAAGAAAAAAGAATACCCGTAGACAATATGTAATAAATAAGCAATTTCCACAGGAGTATATAAGTATGTAGATAATAATTACGTCAGTCGTGCTTTGAGAAAGATACTCGTATATCAAAAGCCTGGTTTAGCAGTTAATAAATATTATATTTATACTTAATTTTGTTGGGTAATTATTATCTACATACTCGTGTAGAAATTGTTTACTTAATATATATCTATAACATGTTTAAAAATAATTATATATGTATGTACAAAAGAGACTATTCCTATTATTCTCTGGTTTCCATATGTCGATTTCTCATATTAAAATTATAGTGCAAATGTCTGGAGTGACAATTGATTGGAGAACATATAGTGATGTTGTATTAGGATACCATAAATTTATTTCATCCATTCTACATTTATTTAAAATTTATTTTATTAATGTGCATACACGATTCATCTTTTAGGAATTACTAGCTTCCTGTTTGGTAGTACATCGAGAGATACATGTTAAACGATTGGCGTGCTTCGGCTGCCAAAAAGCTTATTATGGTAGCGCGACCATACTTGGTTATTTAAAATTGAAGTTTTGCTAAAAAAAATTATTTTAGCTATATTAATAGTATTGCTATGTTTAATGAGTAATTATTTTTAACCACTAATTAAAATAGTTTTGATATTATATTGTTTATTTATAAAAATATGTTAGAAATTAAAACCTGAAAGTTATAATTACATCGCAATTCAATTAAAGTCTTCAAAGTAATTACGTAGATTTATAAGTTAATTTTACAAATAGAATTCTTTTCAAAGTTGCTTTGAACCTAATTTTTTTTCCCGAAATCTTATCTTCAAATCATAATCATAATTGAAGTTTTGTGTGAGTATATTGTTACCATCTGGCATTAAAATATTATTAACTAAATATTAAAAGAAATGTCAATTTTCATTATAGCAACTATTTATGAAAATATGACAATCAAGTTGTCTATTTCACTTGCTTTCCATTTCTAAAATACTTTCCATCATCTCTGAATGATCTGTCTAGAATTAAAAAAAAAAAAAAGGAAACTGTTACTGTCGTATCATCTTAGCAAAAACAAAACTACTCTTTTTTTACTTCGATTAAACCATAAAACTGTTACAGTTCAATGGTTTTAAAAGCTTTCACTGCTAAAAGCAAATGACAGTAGAAATCCTTTAAATGCTAAAGTTTAAACAAGTTTTAATATTAATTTTTGCAAGGAATCAAAATATTGTGTTTGTATATTGGACTATTTCCATCATCTAATATGAGTATTAAATGTTTTTAGAAACATTTAACTTTATTTAAATATTCCAATACATTCAACTGTTAGTAATGGCACCCAGGTTAATATATGCAGTCATAAGATAAATATGTCAAATTTCTACTGACTGTATCTTTCGGCAGGATGACTCAGTTGGTTAGAACGTTACCTAACAATTCAAGAATCTAAGAATCCAGGTTCGATTTCCACGCTAGTATTGTCACTGGTTAGGCCAGCAACACCTGAAAAGAGAAGAGAATAATACCTCTCGAGCTAATTACTTAACTAGTTATTAGTGGTTAATGGACATAAGCTCACAATGAATAAACATAACTTATATTGATTAATAAAGAAGTGGTATAAAATAACATTTTTCTCCTCATTATACTTCAAAGATTTTTATCAAATTCTTTTACATAATTATACTGTCATTATGGTTTTAATAATAATGGTGTCTTTTATTGATTGAAAATCATTTGAGAACACTGAATTGTAAAGTAATTAAAATTGAATTCTGTATGAAAAAAAAATTTAAATAATAAATAAACAAACAAAATAATCTGAAAAAACTCCAAATTTCTAAAAGAAGGAGGGATGAGAAAGCATTAATTGCTGGAGGTACTTTTTATATCTTAAGTTTTTGAATCATGAAAGTCTCTAATAAGAGTAATTCTGCAGATTGCAAGACAAATATTGATTTTGCTTCAAAATCTCATATGGCTCCTAGCGATAATGTCAATTTTCAGCAAGAAAATGAATTTTTTTTAAATATTGATAAAATCATTCAACACAAAAAATCAAAGCAAATACCTAATAGTTTTGATCAAAAAAGCTTTACAACAAATAACTCTAACACAGAAATACCCAAAGTTAGTCAAAAAAACAAATTATGGAAATAGTCAAAATAAGAATCATAAATTACATGACTCTTAAGCTTGTAAGTTATAAACAGTGAGGATTGCCAATTCCTCAACAAGCTTTGTGATAAATGCTTAGCTAGAGAAAGCATTTAAAATATCTCTGTCAGGACCCCCCCAAACCTCTGACCATGGTTTTGTTCTTTGGCAATCCTCAGAGAGGTGCTAGGATAGGTTCAGACACTAGATCTAAAAACACCAACCCAAAGCCAAGCATTTAACTAAAAGTTATCTATTGAGTGGAAAATCTAAAATTTTCAGACACCTATATGTCTTTAAACCCAGCTATCCAACTCAAATAGCTATATGGAGCTGAGAGATCTTCAGCCATACCATATATTAGTAGTCCTAGCAATATAACATTGCATAAGACTTAAGGAAGAGACTAATATATGACATGGCTGAAGATCTCTCAGTAGCTATTTGAGTTGGATAGCTGGGTTTGAAGACATGTAGGTGTCTGAAAATTTCAGATTTTCCACTCAATAGATAACATTTAGTTAAATGCTTGGATTTGGGTTGGGTTTTTAGATCTAGTGTCTGAACCTACCCTGGTATCTCTCTGAGGAGTGCCAAAGCATGAAACCATGGTCAGAGGTTTAGGGTAGGGGTCCTGACAGAGATATTTTAAATGCTTTCTCTAGCTAAGCATTTATCACAAAGCTTGTTGAGGAATTGGCAATCCTCACTGTTTATAAATTATGGAAATTTTACAAAAAATCTCAAACCGCTAGAGGCTGATAAAAGTGCTGATAAGGTTGACAGTAATAAAAAAGAAACAAGAGATTTTTCAAACAGAAACTGGGAAAATAAACGGGAAAAAAAAACTTTAATTAGTCTTAAACAAACTCGGGATATAATTAGAGACTGTAATCAATACAAAGGAAATACATCATATGCAAATATAGTAAAAACAAATAATGATGTCCAGAAAGGGAACAAATATTTCCCAGAAGAAGCTCAGGCCTCTATTATCATTCTAATAGACTGTGAAGCAGAGAAAACAATAAATTCCCCAGATATAACACCAAACAGTAGTAATCTTAATGTATGTAACTTTAATGAAAATGAATATGGAAGCTATGAACATTAGATTAAATAAAACAATACTAAATCTACTCTACAAATATTGCCTTATAATTACAGTAATTCTGTATATTATGAAATTATCTTTATCAATAATGTTTTACAAGTTTTAAATGTGTTGTTTACTTGAGAATCCCATGTTGTGCTAACATATTTTTGATGGTGTTATCTTTTTTTCTTTTTTGTTATTATTTCATACTATCTTTTTACACATTTTACTAAATAGCTTTTCCTATTTTTAATAATGATATTATCTGTTTTTTAGATAGCTTATTATCTTTTTACATGTTTCATTAAACAATTTTTCTTGGATGTGTTCATTAACTAAAAACTCACAATTGACCTATTATCCACACCACAGCTCAAATCTAAGAAAAACAAAATGAGTAAAAAACATAATTTTTAAAAAGATACTATGCTAAATTATTTAATTCTTAACAAATTCCGTGGGAAATTTTTATTATTGAATGAAAGCAAGAGAAAGTATTTTTACTGTAATAAATAGCCTATTTATATATTTATAAACAGGGGATTTATTCCCTTCTTAATAAAAACTTAAACAAGTTTTGTTTCAGGGAGATTTTGATTTTAAAATAACAAATGGATTTTGAAAAACAAACAACTTTCTTTTTAACAAGATGTTAATGGAATGTAAGAGTTTTATCAGCTGCATTATTTAAAATTGACCTACTTTAGTGGTGCTAATAAAAAAAAACAATATAAGTAAGAAAATTTAAAATATCAGACTATATATATATATAATAAATTATAATTTTTGATAGTGGAATAATACCAGATAGAAAATTAAATAGTAGTATTAGTGTAAATATGTTATTAATGAAAGAATATAATTTTAATAATAGAAAACGTGAACAAGTTTATGCATGATAGATTTTCAATTGGTTTCAAATAAACATTTGCATTTAACTGATCTACTGGTTAAAGTTGATCTAAATATTGATTAAGAAAGAATAATGGAGATAAGCCAGGTGCCAAGATCTCTTTGCTCCTTGCTATGAAGGATGGCGCTCCCAAAGAATCATTCTGGATATTCATAATCTTTAATAACCAGGTAAGTAACTTATATATTATATAATTATTTATATAATATTAGAGCCAGTCCAAAAAGAGGACAGGAGTTTTGCAATATTTTCAATACTATTATTTTAATTTTACATGTAAACTGATTTATTTAAAACATTTTTAATTAAGATAAAATGGCAAGTCTAATTAATGTTTTATTTTCGCATGTGTTTTATGCTCCATATTTATTTTATAGAAATAAATGAATAAAACATGTTTTACCAAATATGTTAAATGACTAAATCTATATTTTCAAGTTTTTCTTGCAAAAATTCTGGAAAAAATGCCTTTAAATTTACAAATTTTATTTCATAGAATGTGGAAGGGGTGGTGCTAAAATTTACCTTGCACAAAGGAACTTCTTAGTCACATGGTGGTCTGTCCCCAAGTCTGATTGGGTAGATAATCTGAAGTTTTGCAATAGCAATTAGAAGTTTTTGTTTTACATATTTTCCAAAATATGTATAAAAAATCTACATTTAAGAAGTCTAATGTTGAAATTATATCAAACTCGATATATTTTTTCTTCCTTTGAAGAACTAATTTTATCTGATGATACAGTGAATTAAAAATGTATATATTATCAACTTTAAAATTTGTCAATCATTGTTAGCCGAGAGGTCAGCGCAGCCACCTTGCAGGCAAGCAGTTGGTTGCAGACGGTTGTTGTGGATTCACCTCCCGGACGATGCTATGACATATGGAGAAAAAAATCTTGAACAACAAACTGTACAGAAAATTAATATACTTTCATGAATAAATTTAGTTGAAAGATTATATAACAAAGCTGTTTAAATTTCACTATTTTACATTTTTTAACAATAGAAAAAATAACACCTCAAAGATATTAGCAACTTATAACAATATTTGATACATTTTAAAATTTTTATTATACATGATAGAATTCAATATTTTTTTTAAGACAGTTACTTGGCCATTATCAGTTTAAATAGTAATAAATTATTAGTGAAAGATATTTACTCAGAGAAGCTCTTTTTTAACCTTTTATATATGATGATGTATTAATTAAAATTTTGAATTAATTAGTAAAAAACATTCAGAATTAACAAAAGTTAAATGAAAAGATAATGCTTGATTAATATTTTCATAATCATTAATATTTGTAATACTTTTGCATTGTCCTATCTACCAAGTTTGGCAGCCATTTTTTTTTAAATATACAGTTTCAAGGCCCTACTTTTTTTTAATTTTATTTCACTGAATATGTGTTAATTCTTAAGCAGTCATATTTAATATTTAGCCATATTTATATGGCATCATCTGCATAGAGAAGATTCATTTGTTATGATTTTGAAGGCTATTAGGGAGTTCTGGTCACTGACATGCGATGTTTCATATATATTTTTTATATTAATACCTTTACTTAATACAAAAAATAATAATAAAGTGCAAATATAATTAGTTTTTGCAGAATTTTCTTTTAAAATAAAAAAATATATCAATTTTGACTGCTTAACAAGTAACATATTAAATGCTTTCTCTGGTAAGCATTTATTCACAAAGCTTGTTGAGCAATTGGCAATGCTCATTGTTTATATCTTACAAGCTTAAGAGAATGGGGTCATGTGATCTATGACTCTATTTTTTATTTGACTATTTATAGTCCCTGTTTTAAATCTTATGCAATGTTATATTGCTAAGACTACTAATATATGGTTTGGCTGAAGATCTCTCAGTCCCATAAAGCTATTTGAGTTGGATAGCTGAGTTTGAAGATATGTAGGTGTCTGAAAATTTCAGATTTTTCACTCAATAGATAACTTTTAGATAAATGCAGGCTTTGGGTTGATATTTTTAGATCTAGCGTCTGAAGCTATCCTAGTGTCTCTCTGAGGAGTGCCAAAGCATGAAACCATGGTCAGAGGTTGGGGAGGGGTTCCTGACAAAGATATTTTAAATGCTTTCTCTAGCTAAGCATTTATCACAAAGCTTGTTAAGCAAATGGCAATGTAATGCACAAATACCAAATTTTTATTTTAAAAGAAACAATAAATATAGCGTTTTCGCAGCATGCACATATATATACTATTTCAACACACATATAATTACTTTTTGTTTCAGTTCGATCCAGTTGATATTTCACTATGAGAATTATCTCAAGATAATTATTTATACAAGATAATTATTTTGCATATTTTTGTCAATTTAATTAACTCACAATTTATTTTTTGACTAGACAAGAGGAAGATTTTTCTCTTTGATTTAAAAAGGTTGCAAGAACAAATCTTGATTACTATTTAATTTAGTTTAGCTTCAGTTGAGAAAGCAACCAACCAATATTTCAAAGAAAAAATATTCGCATTCAAGTTTTACTGGAAAACAAAATGTTAATCCATGTAACAGATTTTTTTTAAAAAAGTATCTTATTTAGATAATTAATATACATAAATTAAAAACATGGTCTATAATAAAGTAGATTCTTTATTGGCAGCTTTAATCAGCCACCAAATATAATTTTAAGTAAACATATTGATAATAATTTAAAACCCAATTTATTATATATTTACGTACCTGTATGTGCATGTTTGAATGCTTGTGAAAATAAAATTTATTTTTTAATATTAATTTCCTCACTAAAATGTTGTAATTAATAATTTATACAGCGCATACTTATTAAACCTTAAGACTATGTGCCTAAAATGCGACAGTAGGGACCTCTACCAATCTAAACACAAGATTAACGACTTTAAAAGACAAAGCATTTAAATAATAGAAAAATCTAAACTCATTTCTAAATTTTAAATAAATTTTTTGTTGTTTTGTTCACTATAAAAATTTTAATCAAATTTATTTTGGTTAAAAAAAAATCAAAGGAATAGAATAATTAATGTTCTTCATCAAAAGTTCATGATCAAAATTTAAGCTACATTTGTTTTTTAAAAATCAAGATAATTAGTTAATTAGATTTAAGACTAGTTGCAGAATGGAAATCATAAATAAGATAGACTTATTTTTTATTTCCATATATAGAAAAAATATAATAATAATAATAATAATAATAATAATAATAATAATAATAATAATAATAATAATAATAATAATAATAATAATAATAATAATAATAATAATAATAATAATAATAATAATAATAATAATAATAATAATAATAATAATAATAATAATAATAATAATAATAATAGAAAGTTATTGTCTCATCAACTTGTGTTATTCAATCATCCTTGTTTCAGCTCTCAGAGATCGACTATTGTATTTTTCCTGAACATAATTTGGAAAAGAACTGATAATCCAACCACTATGAAGTATCAGTAAAACCTTAAAGTATATGATAATTAGAAAAGAATCCAGACGGAAAAATTGAAAAATCCATAGGATCTCTCTTTCCCAGATTGCCTTTCATCTCTAAAGTGATATCTTGAATATGATCTTCTATGAACCTTATCTAATAACAAATCATACCCAAACTGATTAAAACAGTTCACCAAAGTAGAAAAATTTACAAGATTGCAACTTTTATCATATATCATATCTTGTTCAGAAAATATTAAATTGTCAACAATGTTTTAGATACTCCAGCATTCACAGAAAATTTATATGAGTATTCAAAGATTGCTAGGAAATCCAAGCATCCAATCAGGAGCCTCGTAGTAAGAGCGTAAGTTATTTATTTATAAATTTTTACATAGGCTTATACTGTAACTTAAAAAAAAAAGAACCAGCTATTGAAGATTTGGCCATATATTATCAATATAATACCAAAATCATATTTTTCTTTATTTTGCCATAATATCCTATAAATACAATTTATCCAAATGACCTCATACACTCTTTAGCAAAACGCTTTATTTGTACACATATACATATACCGTATGTTTCAACATCCTTTCAACATCCTGCAGTCTTCTTCAGAGCTATGATAAAATGAACAAATTAAAATAAAATACATAACTATAAAATAATACCATTAAAAATGTAAACAATAAAAAACTAAAAACAACCTAAAATATATTATTATATTATTAATATATTATGGATTATTATATTGTTATGTATTTTATTTTATTTAGTTCATTATATCAGGGCTCTGAAGAAGACTGCAGGACAATCGAAATGTAAAGTGCATATATATATATATATATATATATATATATATATGTATATGTACAAATAAAGAGTTTTGCTAAAAAGTGTTAGAAGTGGTTTGGATAAATTGTATTATCAATATAATTTGTTTTTATTTTCTCTTGCTATTAGTTTAATTTTGTTAATATATATATATATATATATATATATTGTGACCTTCTGGTTTGGCACCAGAAATAGTCATTGTAGTAGTGTAGTAGTATATCAGATATTATCTGATATAGTCCTCTTTTAAAAAAAAAAATGAAATAACGTGAAATTTTTAAAAAAAATTTATTTTGACTTAAAACTGTAATCAAAAGTAAGTGTAGGTATAATTAAAAGATTTCTTAAATGTTTAGTATCTTGTTTTGGGGTATAATCAGTAATAGAATAGAGGGGTGGCTTGTTATATGTAGAGTCAGTACAGTTTATGTTGTTGCTTACTTGTTTTATTTGCTCATAAAGCAGTACTCAGTTTTGTTACAATGATTTTCTAGTCCATTTGTTTTGTACATTTTAAATTTATAGCATAAACAGTAAAATATGTTTCACTCATCATCATTCACCTTGTCATTTCAGTCATATCAGTGTAATACCTATAGCATATTACTACTGAATATTCATGCATTATCCAACTTCATTTTTCATTCATATGTTTCATTAAATCATTAAATATCCCACATCACATTTAAATATTTAATTTTATAAATAACAGTATTAAAAAACTAGCCTAATTACATTTTAAATAAATGAATGGATTATGGATGGGTGGATTATTTAATGACAAATACTGTAAAATATTTTATTTATTAAAACAATTGTCATTAATTTTATTCTACTGCTTTAAAATGCATTTAATTATTGGTTCAATATTTTTTTTTCATTTATTTAAAAGATGAAATAATTTTTTTTCATCTCTATTTTTTTTTACTATCTCAAGTTTTGCATATTTAAGTAGATTTGCAAGGGGGAGGGGCAATTGACAATCTTTTTCTGATGATGTAACATTATCGTAAACAATTGGAAGGGAACAATATGATGTAATGATTATTAAAAAAGTTATAAAAGCAATACTTATTACTTTTTAAAAAAAGGTCAGTCTACGATTACTTTTGAAGAGGTCAATCAATTATTACTTCAGTCAGTCAGAATCAATTATAGAACTTTTACGAGGGCAGTTATAGCTAACCAAGCACAGCTATAACTAATTTATTTAGCAAAGTTTAATAGTGAAATTATTTTTCCTCTTCCAGAGTTCAAGTTAAAAATTTAATTATATTATTTTGTTTGTGAAATGTGCACTTAAAAACCACTAAAAGATACGTCAATTTTGCTACAGCTGATCGTTTAAATTGTCACAACATTATGCTAAAGTATACGTAAGTGTTATATTCTATTATTCAAGATAAATTATTATTTAAGAAATGGGAATGCTTAATAGGACTGTAAAATTGTTTTATTTTAATTTAAAATTAACAGGGAAGGATAAAAGAATATTTGTTTATTTTATAACAATTAAGTTTTTAAGCTTTAATTATACTATGAAGGGAACAATTGCCACGTGCTTCATTTATGTGTGTGAAAAATGTGAACTGTCATTGAATGTTCTCAGAACTTTAATGTACAAATTTCATGTCAAATATAAAAGAAAACTCAAAATTTAAAATATACACAAGGAATATGTAATTTTATTGTCATATGTCTTAGAATAGCAGCATAATTATTTATATTTTTACCTTTGGAAAAGAAAAATATAAGATTAAATATGTCATTAAATGTACTTTAATAATTATTTGTTCTTCTAGACTAGTAGGATGAATGAAATTATAAATGGATAAAGTTATGTGACATTGCTGTATTAACATTACCAATGAGTTTATCTCAATAAATATTATTAATTGAATAACTACGTATATTTCTGAATGGCTTTATGATTGTGAAATTAAATGTTAAATATATCCTAGGAATAAAGTACAAACTTCTATTTTATTTGCATTATGAAATATATTGTTTAATTAAGGAAATTCATTATTTACAACATCAATAGCAATTCATTAGTTGATAACTAAAAAAACATTGAATATACTCATATGGATTCAACAAAAATAATATTGTGTTGTTTTCTCCTGCAGGAATTGTACCATTCTGTTTTAATAATTGTCTTGTGCAGTATAATTATTTTCCTTATCTATTTGGAGACATGACAAGGAAAGTCATGTAAAAACTTTTATAAACTTTTCGTTTCATTTCTTTTAAGAAGGAAAAAGAAGAGAACTTTATTTTATGTAATGGTATTTTAGATAGATAGTATTAGTTAATGAATGTTTTATTATTTTAAATATGTTTATTATATGTATTATTATTATTATATTTTTCTCCAAGAATGTCTCAAATAGCATAATAAAAAAATACATTATGCTGGTAATTTTATTTTTATTATTGTTATTATTTTAACAAGATAAGTTTGGTCATGCACACACAAAATAAAACCAATGGAAAAATCCATTTATCGTTCCAAAAAGGGTGAATAATTATTTAAAAAAAAAAAAGAGTTCATTATATCAAATCTTACCGAATATATATTTTTTTTTATAAATTAGAAAATAATTATTTTCAAGAATTATTTCAGCTATAACATACAATTTTATTATTTATTTAAGTTCAATTTAACTACAGATTCTTGTCAATATTAATGTATCATATTATAAAAAAATTATTCGTCTTGTTTTGTCCATAGTAATTAGTATTTTATTCTCCAATTGTTCTTTGAACATTACCAAGTCTGAAATATTGTCAGATAGGAGATATTTATTCTTTATTAATTCTAGCAGTAATAATTAATATTTTAACAGTAATTCTTTGCTTACTGTGATTTTAAATGGTCTGTATATCATATGCTTATACGTGTGTATGTCTATTATCAAACTTATTTATAATTATATGTAATTGCCAGTGAAAATGATTTTAAATCAATCAGATTCGGAAGGAAAAGGGGATCAATCATTTGAAGAATTAGAAAGTTGTTTAAAAGAGAATTATTATTTCTTTGTTATGACTGAATGAAAGGTATTTTGTGGCTATATGCTATAAAGTTTACAATGTTTATAATATTTTATGGGATTGAATCAGTGTATTTGTTAGTTGAATATTTAATATGGGTAGTTTTCCCAGTACAGTATAGTGTAGTGTATGGAATTGCATAATCCTTTTCTTATCCATGTATTGGAGTATTTTGATAGGTATGGACTGAGTCCTCCTTTTATATTTGATATATTGAATTAAAAGTGTATGAAGACAGAGATGTTGTCTCCCTGATTTTCATGTGGTGATGAGTTATTCCACCAATTAGTTAGTCTTAAAGATAGACTTGGAAGTTTTTGTTATATTACCTGTTTTGAATTATATAAATCTGTTATCCCATGTGTGCATTGGATTTTTTTTCCAGCTTATGCTATAGCCTAGTGTTTGATGGTTTATGATAAAAAGGAAGAATAAAAGGAAAGTATAGTGTCTTATAAAACATCTGTATTATAGTTGATAAATAAAGATTGATTGATCTTCACTTCCAACCATATTATGATTATATTGAAATATCATAAGCAAACCGATTAGATTGATTAACATTATTTATTTATTTTCTTTGACACACAGCATAATACAGATTCATGCACAAATTGTCAATTTTGATATAAAAAAATTCATTATTAATGTAGAACTTTACTTATCATGTTAAAATATTTTGTAGTAATCATTTAAGCTTCATCTCATTGATTTTTATCATTTAATCATAATTTGCATAAATAATTAAGCCAAGATAGGACATTAGTTAATGAATACAAAGATTTACTTTATTTTGGCAAAGCGGAACCTAATTATCCAATAGAATACTTTATTTCAAAACTACAAAGGAAAATACATTTAATTAATAGAAGTATTTATTTTCTTTGGTAAGATGGTCTAATATTATTCTTAGTTTAAATCCCCTTATTGTAATTTTATTTAAGATATTTTAAAGTAACAATGCAAAATCTTAATTTGTTCAGTAATTAGAATATTAATCTATGTTGTTGTTATAAAATTTTAGTTAGTAAATGAGTGATATTCAGCAAAATGCTGAATAAAAGATATTTTAGTAAACAGTTACTAAAAGTGTAAGGTCATATTTATTTTGTTTTATTTTTGTATAAGTCTATCAGAAATCACTGATAGCTAAAGAGCCATTTCTTTACAGTAAATAATAGGGACTTATTTAGTTCATTTAATGTTTCAAATAAAATGTTTACCAATCTATCAAAATGTTCTGATGAATGAAAATATATAGTAGATGTAAAAGTTAATGAATCATGTTGTATTATATCTTCTTGTATAATCTGTACTCAATGATATGAAATCCCTTTGGAATTTTTGTTAATAACAATAAAAGAAAAGTAGATGTTGATTTAACTATTTTCTATTTGATTAATAAATATTTTGTTATCTAAATTTGTATTTGGAGTTTCTTCTATAACATTCATTCGTGTTTCACACTTCCACACATGCTTATACATTTATTTTATTTAATGTAACATAATTGTATTTTATTTAATTATAATAAATCTCTAGATATGATGATGTTGATTTCCTTGATTCAAACACTATATGAGATGCCAATTACCTACTGATCATTTTTAAAAGGGTTTGTTATTTAATTTTTGTTTAGATGATGAATTGAAATCAAAATGTGCCCGATTTCTTTCATTATCTAACTGCAAGTATCTAATTAGGGTATTGTTTGGTTTATAATATTATTTTTATAGTGTTAAATAATAATTTGAGATATAGAAATGTTAGATCAAGCCATACCATAAGTTAATTCCCTGAGATCTTCAATATATCATTTAGATTAGATAATAAATTCATTTAGCCAGATTAGACTAGTGAGTAGTTAAAATTAGTAATGATAAGTTTAGTTTGAGTTTAGATCTAGTGAATTATACATTACAATTTCTAAAATATTATTTTATATTTTATTTTAGTTATTAGTTTAATTGTATAATGTAGTAGAGGTTGTTCAATGCATATGGATGCTGGGAGGAGGTGAAGTAGAGAGTATTATTAGTTAATTTTAGCTGGTAGAATTTTACCAATTTAATTTTGTCTAACATAGAACTTAATAGATGTTTATTCCTATTAGTAATAATATTTTCTCCCACATCTAATGTACATTGTACACCTCATACACCTCTGTATCCCTCAACTGAGTTAGTTTTAGGTGAAAGCTTTAATTAAGAGCCTCATGAATAGATTTAGGTAAAGTTAAATAAATATTTTATTCTATGATCCATAGAATTGGCGCCCCGGGTAATTATTAGTGTTGGTGATAGGTGTGAGGGTTATAATATATAGTACAAATAAATATAAGGTTATCATTATATATATATATATATATATATATATATATATAATGATAACCTTATATTTATTTGTACTATTCAATATTTTTATTCTCTCTTTTTATAATCAAAATATATTTCAAAATTTGAAGAAAGATTTGCATAGAGAAAGTGATTCTTCTACTAGTAGTAATATATAATAAATTTATTATGTTTCGAAAAGTAAGAAAAAGTAAAATGAGGTAGATTTTGCAATATAAATAATGAGGATTGCCAATTTCTCTACAAGCTTTATGATAAATGGTTAGCCAGAGTCAGCACTTAAAATATCTCTGTCAGGACCCCCCCCCCCAATCCCTGACCATGGTTTTGTGCTTTGGTACTTCTCAGAAAGGTGTCAGGGTAGGTTCAGACACAGCATTTAAAATATCTCTGTCAGGAATATTTTAAGTGCTGGCTCCGGCTAAGCATTTATCATAAAGCTTGTAGAGGAATTGGCAATCCTCATTGTTTATAACTTACAAGCTTAAGAGATAGGGTCATGTGATCTATGACTCTTATTTTGAAGATTTTGCAATATGTTTCTATTGAATGAACACTAAACATGATGTATTATTATCTTTATGAATTTTCAGGAAAAATGTCTTTATTTAACAAGTGAGAGTACTTTTTTATAGGTAAAAAGAAATAGAGTTTAAATAACGGGAGCTTCCTGAATAAATGATAGAATAAAATCTTTATTATTTATATTAAAAATCGATTAGGATTAAGGAACTTTCTTAATTACTAAAATAGAATTCATTAAGAATAAGCATATGAAAATTTGTGTGAATGTACATTTATAATGCAAAATATAATTCACGAAGTGTATTCCTTTGAAAATGAATGATTCCATTATTTAGGGATGAGATAAAAATGTTCCGAGTTATTTAAAATGTTTGAGATATTTGGAGTGTAAGAAGCTTTACAATCCCTCCTTTTAAATTAATACACCATACAGGCTTAAACCTGCATATATATATATATATGTAATTATGTATGCAGGGTTTAAATTCAGACTTTCACACAACCCTCAACTCTCCATGCTATCTCATATTGCTGACTCATCTGATCGCACACATGTTGAAAAGATATATAATCACCAATAAACGTATTTCATGCTAAACCAGCAATCATCAGTTGGTCCAGATTATTATCTCCGCATATATATACAATCAGTGCTCAGCTTTATATTAAGATAGACAATCTTTATACTTTAATTGACATGCTTCAAACTATTTCAACTCACAACTCTTAAGCCTTCCCTTTCATTGAAAATCTGATGATGGAACATTCAGAAATCCGTATATTGGTGATTATTTATCTTTTCAACATGTGTGTGATCAGGTGGGTCAGTAATATGAGATGGCATGCAGAGTTGAGGGTTGTGTGAAAGTTTTGGTTCAAATCCCGAATCTCTCCTTTTAATAAAAAAATAATGTTGAGTAAAGAAATTTGGTTTTCATTAATATCCTTAGAACAAACAATTTATATTTTATTACTGATGCCATATACAATTTGGATTAATCATAGTTAAATATTAGTAGAATGATTTAAAGAGTTAAATTTAGATTTATGCATGTGTTTATGCTATGGAATCATATTAATTATAATATAATTATCTATATTTGTTATTAATGAATATATTTACTGATAGCTATGTCCAGCTTTATGAGTGGAAAGAATTGATCTGGGGGTTATTTCTAGTTGCTTTTTATGGGTGGTTAATGTAGCCCTGTACATGGAGCCCTATAGAGATATTTGAATTAATGATGTTATGAATATTACATTAGTAATAAAATGATTTATATGTTGCTACATGCAACTAATGTAGCATGATATGCATAACCATGAAGTTTACATGACTTGTATTTTGGTTAAGGATCTAGAATGGCCTTTAGTACTTGGTTACATATGATGAACATTATTTGCTAATGTAAGCATAACTACTTCTTAGTGACTTTATTATTTGATTCTATCTATAAGGTATTTGAACTGTGACATCTTTCAATTGTGTTATGCAATGTGAACAATATTCTTAAGATGATGATCTGAAATGTTGATTATGTAGATTAAAGAAATTTCAAATTACATTCAAGAAATTATGTCGTAATGAAAGAATTTATAAAAGTTGTAGAGAAAATTCATTTCCAGATCATAATACTTCATGCAAACTTAAGTTAAATTTACAATAGTATGTGTAAAGTCTTCAGAGTTTTGATGGACTTAACATTAGAATGAACAACCTGATCAGTATTAGAGTATATGAACTTGATACTTAAATATTAAATTATTCAAGGGAAAAAATTAGATTGTCAACCAATGTTAACTTTGTACGTAAGTTTGCATAGAAATAAACTGAACATTTTCATATATGTATTTTCCTTGGTAATAAATCCATTAAATACATAGAACAGAGAGATAACAGATCTCCCAATTTACACCAGGAATAAAACTGCATGATTGTTATGGAAAGAAAAGCATAAAATGGGAGAAGAACCCTTCAAAGGTAATGCTTCAATTTCTCTTTGATTGTTAATTTATTTTATAATGCTGAAAGGCTATAGTTTCACTCAGTACATCACATAAATCTGAATTTTAAGGGCACAATTATAAGTGATAGTACTCAACCAAATTAGAAATAATTGCTAAATGGTAATATGTAAAGATTACAAGACCAAAGTACTAATGATAGAATTAATGCATTTTTATTTTACACTTAATGGATAATATTTCTGCACTATAATTTTCACTATGCCAATTTCATGCAAGGTAGGGATTGATTTCTATCCATTTTTAATGCCTTGTGGAGAGATGGAATCATCAACTCTCCAAAGACAAGATGTTAAAAGTGGATAGAAACCAATCTCTAACTTGCATCAGAGTGGTGTGATGAAAATTACACTACACAAATATTTATTAAGTATTAATGGCAGACTTTAATTGATTTTCTATTCAGATAAGTTGATAAATAATCTACAGTATTTAACATGAATATGGAAACAGAATCAAAAATAATCATATTAATACTTTTATATAACTTTTTAAAATGTATATCAGAGTATACAAGTATATAAAAATATGTGTGTCATCATTAGGTAATAAACTAAACAATTTTTTCTCTTTTTCTAATTCTCTATCCCATATAAAGGGATGCTTTAAAAAAGTTTCTTTTTTAATATAATTTCAAAAGAGTCAAAATAATCCCATACTTTGTGATATGCCTGTTTGGTATTATATCATTCTTATTTATTTGTCATTATTTGGTAAAACTCTTCACACAGTAGTGTAACTCATTGCAAACCAGAGTGTCAGAGTAATCAATGGATGCAGGAAGATTTGTGCATAAAATCCCTATCTAGTTCCTATTCATGGGAATATTGGATGAGTAGGCACTAGACAGAGATTTTATGCACAAAGATTTCTGCATCAATTAATTACTCTGGCTCGCACTGAGTGGCGCTACTGTATGGAGAGGTTTTTTTTTATTGTTTAAGGTTCGAACGGGATCTTTAGCAACAAGAGAATATACATGTAAATGGAAAAATATGGGTAATTTAATCTGTAAATTATGTTAGGAAGGAATAGAAAATATTAGGCATCTGTTAATTGAATGTAAATGTTTGAAAACAGAAAGGGCACATATAATGAAGTTATGGAAGAATAAATATGAAAAAAGTGATTATACAGAAAGGGTGTTATTGGTTTTTATGCTGAGTTTGAAAAAAGGGAAAGGGGATTTAGATATAAAGGCCATAGAGTTGAAAAAGATTATGTTGTGGAAATGGGTTGGAGCAGAATATGGAAAAACTTAGACTGGTGGGAATGTAAAATAAAGTAGTTAACAGGTTTCTCTGGTCATAATTGCTGAGAGATTCTTGACTTTGTTTAAAGAGAAGCTACAGTACATCACTTCACATCACATCTGTGAAAAAACAGGGTCATGTAAAGCTAATAATTGTCTTTGTAAAATTTACCTTTTATAGAAATAAAACTTATTTAAACAGATAGATGCCTACAAGTTTTTGAGGTCAAATTATCAACTAAAAAAAAACTACATGATGTTAAATTTATTAAAAAGTCTAATATAGTATTTCGATTCTTGAAATTTTTGAATGTATTGATAAAAGTTAAAGGTATTGAAAATGGGTTTAATGATGGTTCTATTATACTAATTTATATTACATGAATATTTACAAGTTCAGACTATGGCTGAAATGACAAACTACTTTGTTCCAAGATTAAAATGATAGTTGCAATAAAGAATAAGTCTTATTCCAAAACATATTTGCAAAACCCTTTTCATCTTTAGAAATACCGATTATTCTTGCTAAATTTTAACAGATATTAGCCACTAAAATTGTTAAGTTGGATCTGCAGAAATATTTTATTGAAGCATAGAATTCTGTCAAGAAATGTTTTGAAAGTAGAAATACATATATTTTTGATTTCACTAAAAAAAAAAACATGGCTCGCTTTTTTTTTTTTTTTGACAATTTATTCCATTATTAGTAATTTAATTAAAAAGAAATGTCACATTTTCTACTTTATAAAATAATAAATTCTATATACATTGGATAACTTTTCCTATACAATTGTAATTGATATAAACACTAGGAAAGCTGAGTAAGAAGAGTTTAAAATAGCAGTTTTGTTATCTTATGTTGACCAGCTTTCGATATCTTGATCCTGACATGATGTCATTGCTATAAGTATAATATCAGAATTAAGATATCGAAAGTTGCTCAGCATAAGATAATAAAACAGTTATTTTAAGCTTTTCTTTCCTAGACTTATGGATGAAAACTTCCAAGGAGATATAGATATTCATTGTTTATATTATTTCAGATTTATGGATGAAAACTTCCAAGGAGATATAGATATTCATTGCTTATATTACTTCAGATTTATGGTTGAAAACTTCCAAGGAGATGTAGACATTCATTGATTATATTCAGATTTATGGATGAAAACTTCCAAGGAGATATAGACATTCATTGATTATATTACTTCAGATTTATGGATGAAAACTTCCAAGGAGATATAGATATTCATTGTTTATATTATTTCAGATTTATGGATGAAAACTTCCAAGGAGATATAGATATTCATTGCTTATATTACTTCAGATTTATGGTGAAAACTTCCAAGGAGATATAGACATTCATTGATAATATTATTTCAGATTTATGGATGAAAACTTCCAAGAGGATATAGACATTCATTGATTATATTACTTCAGATTTATGGATGAAAACTTCCAAGGAAATATAGACATTCATCGATTATATTACTTCATATTTATGGATGAAAACTTCCAAGGAGATATAGATATTCATTGCTTATATTACTTTAGATTTATGGTTGAAAACTTCCAAGGAGATGTAGACATTCATTGATTATATTCAGATTTATGGATGAAAACTTCCAAGAAGATATAGACATTCATTGATTATATTACTTCAGATTTATGGATGAAAACTTCCAAGGAAATATAGACATTCATCAATTATATTACTTCATATTTATGGATGAAAACTTCCAAGGAGATATAGATATTTGTTGCTTATATTACTTCAGATTTATGGTTGAAAACTTCCAAGGAGATGTAGACATTCATTGATTATATTCAGATTTATAGATGAAAACTTCCAAGGAGATATATACATTCATTGATTATATTACTTCAGATTTATGGATGAAAACATCCAAAGAAATATAGACATTCATCGATTATATTACTTCATATTTATGGATGAAAACATCCAAAGAAATATAGACATTCATCGATTATATTACTTCATATTTATGGATGAAAACTTCCAAGGAGATATAGATATTCATTGCTTATATTACTTCAGATTTATGGTTGAAAACTTCCAAGGAGATGTAGACATTCATTGATTATATTCAGATTTATGGATGAAAACTTTCACAGAGATATAAATATTCATTTATTATATTACTTCAGATTTATTTATTGAAAACTTTTAAGGAGATATAGACATTCATTAATTATATTAGTTCAGATTTATGGATGAAAACTTCCAAGGAGATATAGACATTCATTGATTATATTATTTCAGATTTATGGATGAAAACTTCCAAGGAGATATAGACATTCATTGATAATATTATTTCAGATTTATGGATGAAAACTTCCAAGAGGATATAGGCATTTATTGATTATATTACTTCAGATTTATGGATAAAATCTTTCAAGGAGATATTTTAGATTTATGGATAACTTCCAAGGAGATATAGACATTCGTCAATTATTTTACTTCATATTTATGGATGAAAACTTCCAAGGAGATATAGACATTCATTGATTATATTACTTCAGATTTATGGATGAAATATTCCAAGGAGATATAGATATTCATTGATTATATTTACTTCTGATTTATGGATAAAAACTTCCAAGGAGATATAGACATTCATTGATTATATTACTTCAGATTTATGGATGAAAACTTTCAAGGAGATATAGACATTCAATGATTATATTACTTCAGATTTTTTTGATACAATATTCTAATCCTATTATATTTATTGATGGTACTTTATGGTATTTTGATTGCTTTTTTAAAAATAATAATGCAAAATTAATGACTTTTAATGATATATATATATTCTTTATACTTAACCAGATTTTGCCAAAGATATCCATGTTAAAGAAATTAAAACATCTTGTTATAATCTTAGAAATAGAATGTGATATCTGGAGAAGTTTTAATTATATCAAGCAACATGGCAAATAAATAAATAATGACTAGCATAGTCTCTGTGAATATATTTGTAATTCATGGATTGGTTTATACACCCATTGCATACTCTCTTTAATAGATCTTTATGACTTGTCATTTGTTTATTGGAATTGGAAAGATCATACTCATGAATGGTTGCTAACATTTCTTCAATAGATTTAGTAAATTCCAAAGAAAGAAAGCTTTTATTTTTTTTATTGAATAATGTTTTTGCATCAACATTGTTAAAAAAAACAATTTTTCTTCTTATGGTTTTTAATGAACATATTGGTAAAAATTGTAAAACCTAGCTCAAAGTTATATAACAACACTGGTTGTCTAAACTTAAATGATGTGATATTATTAAATGTTTAGACAACATTTGAATTTACTGGTTAAATAGAAAAGCCATTATAAAGACATTTGAATTTATCCATATTCACAATAGATGGCATTCTGAGTATAAAGTTCAAACAGGATCTTAAACAACAAGGGAATATACACATAAATGGGAAAATATGTGTGATTTAGTCTGCAAGTTATGTAAGGAAGGCAGAGAAAATATTAGGCATCTGTTAATTGAATGTCAATGCCTGAAAGCAGAAAGGGTACAAATAATTAAGTTGTTGATTAAATATAAATAAAGTGATTATACAGAAAGTGGGTTCTTGGTTTTCATGCTGTGTTTGGGAAAAGATAAGGGAGGATTTAGATATAAAGGCCCTGGAGTTGACAAAGATTATGTTGTGGAAATGGGATGGAGCAGTTATAGGAAAGAATATGGGGAAAACTTAGGGTGGGGAATGGAGAGGGAAAGGAAGGTAGTTAACAAGTTTCTCTGGGCATTGTAGCTGAGTGATTCTGAAAACGGAGAAGCCACAGTGCATCACGTCAGTTAGAATAAAAAAAAATTTCTATAATCTTGTGTCTACAGTATAATAGGTTTCTCATTCTTGTTACAGTTAAGCAATATTAGACTAAGAATATAAATGAAGGTAAAGTTACATGATTAGAAGTATAGATTTTATATTTTAAACAAAAGGGCAAATTATTTTAACCATTTTTAGTAACGATACAATCATTCAAGTAATATATTTAAGCAATATATCAATCCTAATGAAAAAATATTTATCTTAATAAAGTCAAAGTTGTTTAATATTAAAAGTAGAAAAGTTGCAGAAAATACCTGATAAAATTTTAAAATAGATGTATAATAAGTCAAATTACAAAATTATTTAAATTTTTTAGAATTATGTAGTTTAGTGAAGTACTGCTTAGCCTTAAGAATGATTCTATTGTTCTGCTTTGTAAAATATAATTACCATGAAGTATTATTGTTAATGACTATAGCAAAAAATGTTTTTAAAAATATTATTGAATAAGCTGTTCCAGTTGTAAATGTTAGTTATTTGAGACACAATGTGATTTTAGAAAATCAAAAAGTATTATAAATATGTAACTATAACTTTGCTTAAACACCAGACCTCCAGACCATAACAATGCCCATGCATGAATTAGCCTTCCATTTATACCTAGTGTATCACAAAGATTAAAAACAATTTGCTCTGAGAAATTTAATGTTAGCTTCAGAACCCCTCCTAATCTAAATCATTTATTAACCAATGCTAAAGATAAGTTGCCTCCAGACCAGGTTCTGCATATTATCTACAAAATTACTTAGTTCCATCCCATATGGCTATTTAAGTTTAGTTCGATTGGAAGACATATGGATGTCTGAAAATTTCAGATATTCTACTTAATAGTTATACATTAGATAAAGTGCTGGGCTTGTTCTGGTATTTTTAATATATTGCTTGTATATTCTGGCACCTCACTGATGATTCCAGAAGCAGAAACTGGTCTGGGGTTGAGGATATTGTCAAAGCTTGTTAAGGGCTTATTTTGCAAGATCTATATATAACATTCGTAGATACAAGCTTTATTAAATTAAGACATGTGATATCTGACTTGATTTTTTATCATTTTATTTTTTGCTATTAATGTATGGTGTATCTGAACATAGTTCAGTTGGATATTTGAGTTAGATAGCTGGATTGGAAGACATATGGATGTCAGACAATTTCTCATTTTCTACTCAATAGTTATACATTAGATATGGGATTGTCCTGGTATTTTTAATATAATGCTTGAATATCCTAGCATCTCACTGACAGTGCAGTAGCAGAAACTGGTCTGGGGTTGGGGATATTCTGCAAAGCTTATTAAGAGCTTATTTTGTGAGCTCTATATATAATATCTACAAAATTAGTTGTAATGAACCCATATGCCATGCAATTTATTGCAGCAAATCCCAAGTCAATAATGCCTCTTGACTAGCACATTATAAGTATATATATATATATAGTCATGATAAAAAGACCCCAACATAAAATCGATATTCCTAAAGCATAAGATCAATTTTGATCAGAACTTCGATCCACGTAACATCCAAGTAGTTTCCACTGACAGCAACAATTGAAAGAGAAAATTTTAAAAAGTTGTTGTTTATCACCAACAACACCCCCACAAGAAATAAAAAAAAGATTCATGTGGTCCTTTAGCATGCAAGTGGAATATGTAAATCTATCAGTTTGCCTATTAATTACTTTATATGTAAATCTATCAATTTACATATTAATCACTTTATATGTTCGTTCTCTGCTTCTTCTCCCTCACAAATTTGACTTTATCTAACATTATGAATATTACCTGCCTGGTCAAAAGCAGCACTAAGCTGTAGTTAATTTGTGGTGTTAATTATTCCTTTGGAATGAACTATGCTCTGTACTATATTATAAATGTGATTTTTGTGGCCATGCAAATACAAATTAAAGTGTGATTAAAAAAAAGATTTATATATAATTTTACAAATTTGATCAAGACATTTGACTCGATCAAAAAATTTGCTAACAGTTTGAAATCAGTTTTTCATTGAAATTTACCATATTATATGACTAATCAATTAATTTTTGTGCCTGAAGCAAGCTTTAAAAATTAGCACTTTTTAAAATTATTGATAAGGCAGAAGGATCTTTGGTGGCAAAAGCAGCACACCTGCTATATGTACAAGTAGTGGTTCGAATCCAGGCAAAATATTTTTTCATTTTAAAATTCTTTCACGTTCAGATTTTTCAGATAATTGGCCCATAGCAACACAGCCAACCATCTAATATTAGTCAGCAAATGGGTATCTAGTTATTCTTGATTAACATGTCTAACAAGGATAGAAAAACACTCAATAACTCACCATCTGGAAATTGGCAAAACTTGTGAATACTGCCTTTTCTTCACTGTTCCTTTAAGAGTCCCTTGTCTTTGCCCTGCAGTAGGGTATTTATTTAAAAACTGTTTTTATCTATTTATTTAAAATGGTGTACTGAACAAAACAAAGAATATAATAGGAAAAACTTTGTATTGAATAAAAATAGAATATATTTATTAAAACACAAAAATAAAAATTATAAAATTTAAAAATGAAAAAAAAGTGAAACAAAATAAATTAAAATATAATCATTAATAAAAATAATTTACAGAATAAAAATAATTTTAATTGGAAGGGAATTACACCCTATACACATATGTTGTTATATTGTTTTTAATACTTCAACAGTGTTTTGTTGATTACAAAGAATACTCTCAAACAAAAGCACAAAATAGAGACTTTGAAAAGATTAGAGTGACTAAATAAGAGTCATAGATCACATGACCCTATTCTCTTAAGCTTGTAAGTTATAAACAATGAGGATTGCCAATTTCTCAACAAGCTTGTGATGCTTGTTGAGGAATTGGCAATCCTCACTGTTTATAACTTACAAGCCCAAGAGAATAGGTCATGTGATCTATTACTCTTATTTTGACTATTTATAGTCTCTGCCTTAAGTCATATGCAATATTATATTGCTAAGACTACTAATATATGGTATGGCTGAAGATCTATCAGCCCCATATAGCTATTTGAGTTGGGTAGCTGGGTTTGAAGACATGTAGGTGTTTGAAAATTTTAGATTTTTCACTCAATAGATAACTTTTAGTTAAATGCTGGATTTGGGTTGGTATTTTCAGATCTAGTGTCTGAACCTACCCTGACACCTCTCTGAGGAGTGTCAAAGCACGAAACTATGGTCAGGGGTTTGGGAGGGTTAAGCATTTATCACAAAGCTTGTTGAGGAATTGGCAATTCTTATTGTTTATTAGAGTAGATATCTTATCTTTATACATAAATTTATGTATATAGGCTAGTCTAAATCATCTTGGAATGAGAGTTTTTCAGATTTTTGTTGTAAAAAATAGCTTAACAAATTCTCTATAACTTATTGTTTCAGATCATCTTTTGTATAAAATTACTGATGAATCACTAGACTGATCTTTTGTGTTATTCTTTTTTTAAAAAAAATTACAATTAGAAAACTTGTATTGAGTTGCAACTATAATTACAGGTATGTTAGAAGAATTTTTGATGCACAACAATGTTGGAAGTACTCATTTAAAATTATTTTCATGCACAAATTTCTAGTATTATAATTTGAATTCAGTTATTCCTATTTCTTGAGACCTGTTATTGGCATGTGTTTTTATACTGGACTATTTCCATCATCTAATATGAGTATTGAATGTCTTTAGAAAAATTTAACTTTATTTAAATATTCCCAATACATTCAACTGTTAGTAATAGCACATCAAAAAGGTTAGTAATTGCATAAAGTTTCAAGAGGTATTATTCTCCCCTCTTCTTCAGGTGTTGCTGGCCTGACTATTGATAGTAATAGCATGGGAATCGAACCTGGGTCCTTGGATTCTTAAGTATTGAATTTTAAGGTGATGCTCTTACCAACTCAATACTCAAGAAACTAAGGGTCCAGGTTCGATTTTCATGCTACTTATTGTCACTAGTCAGGCCAGCAACACCTGAAGAAGAGGGAAGAATAATGCCTCTGAAAACATTGTGCATTTACTAACCTGTTTGATGTGCTATTAATAATGGTTGAATGTATTTGGAATATTTAAATAAAGTTAAATTTTTCTAAAGACATTCAATACACATATTGATGATGAAAATAGCCTAATATAAAAATACAACCAAACACCATCATCACAAACCTTCAGGAAAACATAGTAATTGGAATCTCTTTGTATTTAGTCAGACAAGAAGTAGTAGCTAAATTCTACTCTTTTGCCAAATTGTAATAAAAAATTGGCCAATTATCAAGCACACTACAAACTATAAAAATAGTGAAAGAGCACTGTTCCTTGCAGTTTGGCGTAAAGGTGCTTCAATTTTTTTTTTGATCAAAAAAAGAAAGTTGTCAGTTGATATATTTTGATTAAAAATAAATTAGGAATCAAAGTATCATTATTAAAGTTTGCACTCTTAAAAGGACTATTTAGGAAAATGTATTACAAAATTTGTTTAAAAAAAGAATTTTTGATTAAGGAAAACAGAGGCTCTTCTTTCCATCACAAATATCCCAATGGGTTATAAAGTTTGTTTAGATACTTTTCTGCGTCAGCCTCTATGTAAGGAGGCGTGTTTTTACTGCTGTTAGAAACTATGGTTCTTAAAATAAAATAGTGTTAATCAGTGATATTTAATAGCTTGATTCTGCTTTCATCTCATATGACAAATAATTTTTGATACAGTTTATGAATGGTTTCATGTAGTAGGCTTCAATATGCAATATAGTTCAATGGTGGAATTTTTACCTTAAACAAGAAAAACTAAGGATGTTATTTTTATGGGTTTTAGATTTATAGTATTCTGATGATTTAAGTATTTTTACCAATTCCAACTATGATCTACAGAATGTTTTATCATTCTGATTGCAATATAGGTTTGGATTTTGAATTAGAACATAAAGCCCAATAATTCATTGCATTTGAGTAATTAAAATATATCCATTATAATGCATTTGGAAAAGTCTAGGGTATAAAATGATATATGAATCAATATTAATTCCATTATTATAAAACACAATGCATTTAACAAAAAACTTCTTTTTATGATCATTAAATCTATTAAACTGCTTTACTATATCAAAGGCCTTTTCAGAATCATTAAAATAAGTTTCAATCTTTATGTCAGTTGTTAATTTCTGCCATTAAATCTCTATATCCTTCGTAAAGTTATGCATTTATTTTTCTATTCTGTCCATATGAATATGTCTTATGGTTATTTTAATCATGTCTTAACAGTAGAATCACAGAGAAATAGTCCAGTATTTTTTGTACATCTAAGAATAGACTTATTACTCTTATTATCACAGACATTAAATGAATTCCAACTTTTGTAATATCATAAATATGAAATCTAAATGGGAAATTTTAATGTCTAGTATCTGTCAAAATTGAACATCAATAACAATATCAGATTATGACCTGTTCAACTATAAGAATCTATACGCTAATATTATATGAACACTGAATCCATATAATAATTTACATATAATAGCAATATTGTGAATGTGGATACATTACATTATAGCAAATTTTCTGTGTTAAGCAAAATGTTTATGATAATCAATTCATGTATTGATCAAAAATTCAATAATGTCAGACCTAGTTGAGTTCACAGAGTCAACATCTTCAACTTTAATAAATTTTAGCTAAGATTTTCTATTTCTACCTATATGTAAATTAATGTCTCTGAGATGATGAAACCAGCGACTTAGTGATATTGAAATAATATGATTATTTAATGAAAAAGAAAATATTTCTTTGTTTCAACTCTTTGAATCTAATGTCAGTGCCTTAATACAATAGCCACAGATATTATTGCACCTAAAATTTTAATGTATTATTAGCATTTGATTAATATATCTCTAAGAATTTCATAAATATAAGATATCAAATTAGATCTCACAGCAAATTCAACACTATGCAGTCTTCTTTCAGTTGATTTATTCTTTCAAATACTTGACATTTTCTACCTATTTGACTGAATTTTCTTTCTCTGTAAAATGAGGTTCTCAAGTACAGCTATATCAGTCCTAAATCTTGACAGCTTTTTACACAGAGGCAAAACTCCCCATACAGTTCAGCCACTCAGTGCAAGCTAAAGTAATCAATGAATGCAGAGAGATTTGCATAAAATTCCTATCTAGTGACTACTAGACTAGTTTCTAGCCTGTGGATTTTATCAGTGAGGAACCTTGGATATGGGATCACTGCACCTAGATCTTAGAATCTAATGCAAGCCTTTAATAGTCACCTTTTACCTTATTAACTAACTATGAAGCTTTGAGTCCAAAATGAAAACAATAAGGTTTTCAATTCAAACTCATTAGCTTGCATAGTCATATAGATCTGAACTCAATTCAGCATCCATACTCTTTGGTGTAAGCATAAAGAATGGTGATCATATGATGTTTAGTGGTTTGACAGCTTTTTAGTGGTGAGTACAGTCACTGATGACATCTTGCATAGTTTGAATCAAGCTAAATTTGAATATCTTGTGGAATTGTAATTCTTATTTAAATTATTCCTCAACATTATCATCGTTGCTTTCTTAATATTAAAGACTTTTGCGAAAAAGAAAAATAATCATATTTTCTATATGTATAATTAGAGAATTGAAATACAGTTGCACTAAAACACAATCCCATTAGATGTCAGAGTTGATCAGGAGAATGACTAGTTACAAAAAGACTCGCTCAACTTAAAAAAGGAAATAGAAAGGGAATTTTAAAAAAATATTGTATAGAGGGACAAAAAAATATATTGGAAGCTGTTCTTGAACTATGATGAAGTAACATCTTGTTCTGCGTAAGAGAAGTTATTCTTAATCTAATAGTTCTTATTAATTGTTTGCAGTTAAGGTTCCTATCTGAAAGTTCTTCCACTATTAGCTACCTTTTGGCACATTGTTAGTTTGATTTTTCTAATTTTTTAGCATTTTGCAACATCCTTGAATACTATCTGTTACTTGCACTATGGCAAATGTGAACCAGTTAAAATGAGTTAAAATAAGCAAATATATATATAAGGTTGCTGAATCAGAAATTTGTGTTTTCATCTTTTACCCATGAAAACCTTTGTTTTAATAAAACCAACAAAACATCACTACTGTCTGGAGATTTTGCTATTGCTTTATTTTAATATGTGTGTATATATATAATTGAACAGAAAAGTAATTGAACGTCCATCGAATTATACAGCATAAATAAACTCTCAAAAGACAGATGATACCCCCTGTAATTTGTTGCTATTTATGTTTAGATTATTTACTGACTTTCTAGCTATGAGACCCTACGATAAGAAAGGCTTAGTATTTACGCAATTTTAACTGAGCTTAGCGCTTACGTAAATACTAAGCTTTTCTTATCGTAGCGTTCCAGCGCTAGAAAGTCAATTTACATTATCTAAGGAATTAATTTATTTAATTTTAAAAGAGGAAGTGAATTCCATCTACTGATTATATATATTTATAGAATAAATAGTAACAATCGCCATTGGAAGCGACAGTTACTTCCTGTTCAGTTATATATAGTCGAGTTATTTTTTTATATATAGTACATATATAATTCGTTTATATTGAAATTTTCTTATAGCTAATAAAACCCACATTTTCCATTTTTATGGCATTAAGGTGGCTGATTTATTTAAAGTTTCAAATTTAAGTTATAAATATTTCCGATTATGATGTGTCTTTTAATATTTTTTTTTCATATAGATACTTTTGGCTTTAAAACTTTACTCTTTCTCGAGGATCAAACTTTATTATTATGTTTTATACCTTTGTTTATTATTTCGAGGTTTTTGATCTTTAATGCTTCTTCACTATAACAGTATTCATTACACTTGTAGCACTTTCGTTTTAGCAAAGTTCATATAGGAATTACTCTGGAAACATGGAGGCTTAAATTTTCATTTTGCGTCATTTTTGTTTGTTCGTTTCTATAAAGGCTTTTTATTGTCAACTTATCTTTTGAATTTTAATAAATTTATTTATTTTGCTACTATTATCAATACATTATTGATTTCTATTACTTTTTTTTTTCATCTTTATTGATTTTATATAGCTGTTAACATGTGTTACGTTACCTTTAATAAAAATGGCCAGTTCTGTATTATAAATAACTAATAAAAATGGCTAGTTCTGTATTATAAATAACTAATATAATTGGCATTAGTATTTCCTAAATACATTAATTTTAATTTTTGTGTACAAATCAAGGAAATAAATCAATTTATATAAATGAAACCAACTTTTCTGATCTCAAGTCTCACATAGAATGTGAAGTAAAATCATCAGTATTATTCTTATTTTGAAATTCACCATCTTTCTGGAATCTTAATTTATCATTTATTACTTTCCTCTGTTCCATCTGTCAGCAAAGTTATAAAAATAATAACGCAATACAAACAATCAGCCTTATGTCTAACAAAAGCAGTGTAAATTAATGAAATCTAAATCATGAATCAACAATGGAATAATTAATAATTTAAAAAAGCTATCAGTGCATAAGACGTTAAGTTACATGATAGACTTATCATGCAACAGAACATATAATGTTTCAGTAAACTTGGTCATACTGCATTGGTGGTCGAGAGGTCAGCGACAGCTGCTTTACAAGCAGTTGTCCCGGATTAGCGGGTTCGTTTCCCGGCTGATGCTATGACACATGAGAAGAAAAAAAATAATAAGCGCTACATAAACTTGAACATGTATGTTACATAAAGTATATTGATGTGATTGAATCTTTCTAAATGAAGAAAGAGATTACAGATTTAATATAGCAATAAAAACATACTATAAATTTTGCACATATAACGGTAGCACTTTGTGCCTATATATATAAATAAAATAAAATGTCCGCTATATAATTATTATTGTAATAAAATTTATTATAAGTGTGATAATAACTGAAATATAGGCTTATTCTATACCTATATCAATATATGTAATATATAGGGTATATGAGCACACACTTTTGCATGCACTACTCACCACTCTATCTCATATCACTGATACACTTGAACACATATATGTCAAAAAGATAAATAATCACCAATATAGGTATTTCATGCTAAACCAGAAATCATCAGTTGGTCCAGATTATCATCTCCACATATATATGCAATAAGTGCTCTGAGGGCCTTTGAGCATTCCATCATCAGATTTTCAATTGGATGGACAGTTGAAGTGTGGAGTGGATTGAAGCCTGTTCATTAAAGTATGAAGATTGGCTATCTTAATATATATCTGAGCACTTATTGCATATATGTGTGGAGATGGTAATCTGGACCAACAGATGATTGCTGATTTTGCATGAAATAAGTATTTTGATATTTATCTTTTTGACATATATGTGTTCAAGTGTATCAGTGATATGAGATAGAGTGGTGAGTGATGGGTCATGTGAAAGTCTGCACTCATATACCCTATATATTATAAGAGTGATAATATATTTTATAAATAACTATAATAAACTGCAGAAGTACTTTCAGTTAATTTCTTAACCTTCTTCAACTGAAAACCATTAAACCTTTAATTGTTTTTAGTTCAAGAAAGTTAAAAAATTAACTGAAATTACTTCTACAGTTTATTATAAGTATGTATAAAATATATTACCACCTTTATGCTTTATTATTTTTATTATAAGAGAGAATCATTTACTTTTATATAGGTATATAATTATTTGTAACTGCTGGTGTCATCTTTCACCAATGTTATTTATTAAATTAATCAACTACCTTGCAGCATTTCATGATCCAACCACCTATAGTAGATAAAATAATTCTACTTCTGCCTGTTATAAATGATTGGTTTGTGAAATAGTTGATTAATTTAATAAAAGATGGCACTGGGCAATAATATTGGCTCTTAGAAATTATTACTTATTAACTAGATACCATTGTTAAAATCAATCAAGTTTACTTTTTTTTTTCCAAATAGAAAAACCATAGCTAACCTATCACATTATTTGTAATTATACACAATTTGAATACAGACATTCAATCTCCCCTCAGCTATCCACTCTATCTCATACAATGGATACACATGACCACATGCATGTGAAAAAGATAAATGATCTCTAAAATATGTATTTTGTGCTGAACTAGCAATCATCATTTGGTCTAAATCATCATCTCCCACACATATAATCAGTGTTTGGTTTTCAAACTTCAATGGACAGGCTTTAATCTACTCCACCCTCTAACTCTTCAACCATCAATACTATTGAAAATCTGATGATGGAACAACCAAATCCTTATGGATGGGTGAAGAGTTGGAGGATGGAGTAGAGTGAAGATTATTCAATTTGAAGATTTGCTATCTTAATATAAATAAAGCACTAATTACATATGTGTGTGTGATATGATGATTCTAGACCAACTGATGGGTGCTGGTTCAGCACAAAATACACACATTAGAGATCATTTATTTTTTTTACATGTTTGATAATTTGTATTGATTGTATGAGATAGAATGGATAGCTAAAGGGAGCTTAAAAGTCTGTGTTCACACCATATATAATTACATCTAAACTCCAAGTATATGAATTGTGCTTGTATTCAAATATAATATTATTTGATAAATGACTATTGTGCTATTCTTAATTATTGGAAAGTCTGAAGAACAATCGATCCCTTTTCCTATTTCCCAATATGAGAATGTTGGTTGGCTAATAATCTGTGTATGTATTTAAAGTGTGAAATTGTTTGTTTGTAGATGTGTATACGAACAACGATGAAGAAGATATGTAGTGAATAATAAAAAATAATAAAATATAAATATACGGTAAATGTATACTTTTTGGTGATAAACATAAACAATAAAAAATATTATTTAATTTCTATTAAAATAAATTTATTAATTAAAAAAAGATATTTTAAAAAGACTTGTAAAGTAAGACATAGAGAAAGCTTAAAATGTTTTTTTTTAAAAGAAAAATCATTATTTGCCTGAAGGTTTGTGATAATATGTTAGACTATTTTCACCATCTATTATTAAATATTGAATGTAAAAAAAATTTTAAACTTTATTTAAAATTTTGTTAGTAACCTACAAATAGACAACACAGTTTAGTGATTACATCTTTTCAAGTAGTAATATTCTACACTCTTCTTCAGGTGTTGCTGTGCTGACCAGTGACCATATTAGCATAGGAGTCGGACTGACACCTTTAGATTTTTGGACATCGAATTTTAAGGCTAAGTTGATTAGTGTATTGCCTTAAAATTCAATATTAGAGAATCTAAAGGCATAAGTTTGACTCTTATACTAATATTGTCACTGGTCAGGCCAGCAACACCTGAAGAAAAGTAGAGAATTAGCATAGGAGTCGGACTGACACCTTTAGATTTTTGGACATCGGATTTTAAGGCTAAGTTGATTAGTGTATTGCCTTAAAATTCAATATTAGAGAATCTAAAGGCATAAGTTTGACTCTTATACTAATATTGTCACTGGTCAGGCCAGCAACACCTGAAGAAAAGTAGAGAATTAGCATAGGAGTCGGACTGACACCTTTAGATTTTTGGACATCGGATTTTAAGGCATAAGTTTGACTCTTATACTAATATTGTCACTGGTCAGGCCAGCAACACCTGAAGAAAAGTAGAGAATTAGCATAGGAGTCGGACTGACACCTTTAGATTTTTGGACATCGAATTTTAAGGCATAAGTTTGACTCTTATACTAATATTGTCACTGGTCAGGCCAGCAACACCTGAAGAAAAGTAGAGAATTAGCATAGGAGTCGGACTGACACCTTTAGATTTTTGGACATCGAATTTTAAGGCATAAGTTTGACTCTTATACTAATATTGTCACTGGTCAGGCCAGCAACACCTGAAGAAAAGTAGAGAATGATACTACTTGAAGCATTGTGTAATTACTAATCCATGTTATCTAGTTGTATGGTACTAACAAATTGTTTGTATTTGAAAAGTTTAAATAAAGTTTAAAATTTTCTATAGATTCAACATTTAATGATAAATGATGGAAATCGTCCAAGATATTTTTACAGAAAAATTAGTAGGTTGAAAAAATTGAGACTATTTAAAACATTAAATTTTTTTAAAAAAATTTGTAACTACTTTTAAATTTAAAATGATATTATAAAAGATAAAAAAATATATAAACTGAAATAACGTATATAAAAATAACGAATGATTTAATTATATTATAATAAATTATAGTATATGTGAGTACATAAATGTGTGTAATGTTTATACATATACATCTAATTTATATGTTTACATGTACATTTTAAATGTTTTTAGCTTTTTAATTTTATAAAAAATAATATATGTACATATATAAATATGATACATATTTAAAATATTTTATAAATGATAGTATATATATATATAAAATGAAGTTATAAATAACGTAATACAATTGTCATTTTTAGATTTAAAGAAATTTGTTTGCAATAAGAATTTAATAAAATACTGAAAAACATCATAAGAAGTATATATATATTTTTAAAAAAAATATTGTCAAAGGATATATATATATATAAAAAAATTAAATTAGTTATGAGATTAAAGCATCATGGGACAAAAAATGTTCGTATTTATAATTAGTTTAAATAAAAATAAAGAAAATAATCATATGATAAAAATGTTTATATTTATTATTAGTTTAAATTTAAAAAAATGTTTATAATATATATGAAAATATACCAGTGCATATTGCTAGCTAAAAATTCAAATACAAAATGTTCAAATCATTTCTTCCAATGCGATGGGATGCACTATGGCTTCTCCTTTTTCGGAGTTAGGAATCTTTCAGCCACTATGCCCAGAGAAACCTGCTAGCCACCTTCCCTTTCCCCACTTTAAGTTTTCCCCATATTCTCTATCCTGCTCCACCCCATTTTCACAACATAATCTTTGTCAACTCCATGGCCTTTATATCTAAATCCCCCTTATCTTTTCTCAAACCCAGCATAAAAACCAATAATCCACTTTTTGTATAATCACTTTGTTTATATTTATTCTTCAACAACTTCGCTATTTGTACCCTTTCTGATTACAGGAATATACATTCAATTAACAGATACCTAATAGTTTCTATGCCTTCCTTACTTAACTTGCAGATTAAATTACCCATATTTTTCCATGTATGTGTATATTCTCTTGTTGCTAAAGATCCTGATCAAGCCATAAACAGTAAACTACTTCCCTTACTATTATCATAAATTAACTTGCTTTCAATATTCTATTTACTTCCAGATATATTTAAACTCTTTTACTCTCCCTATTAGTTCTCCATTTCTCCAACTCCCTATTTTTAATTAATGCATCTATTCTTTTATCCCATTCCTTGCCACAATAACACTCAACAATTCTCCTAACACAATCATCCTACCTTTTGTATAAGTATACGGACATAAAGTCTTTTATCCACCTTTTCTGCATATCGTACCACCTTTTTCACCCACATCTTGCCTGTCCTTTATTTGTAACCTAATTAAATACTATTTTGGCTATCCATAAATTGCAATCTACTAAACATTTTCATTTTGATTTTTGCATCTCTCATATAAAAGCTTGACTATCCCATCTCTCTTGAATTGCCTCCTTTGCATCCACACATCTGCATCTAAGGCCCTTTGTGAATATATATAAAGTCTGAACTTCAAATAGCTGACTTAGAAGGATAAAGTCTTGGATTGTAAACTGCAATGATGTTATGTATTGAAATACACCCTTATTCAAACAAAGAACTTGAAATTAAATTAGCAATGATCATAAATTGCCAGTAACAAACATGTTGCAAACACATGCAAAGAAATACTACAACATTAGTAATTTCTAAAATTTTCTATTTCCCAACATTTTTAGCTGAGAGGTCATCACACCCGCCTTGCAAGCAAGTAGTTGGTTGCAGATGGGTGTGGGTTCACGTTCCGGCCGATGCTATGACATATGGAAAAATATATATATATAAGAAAATATTCCACTGCTTGTGACCAGTCGTTTGAAGTTTGGACTCTATATTTATTGACAGGGGGTGTTGCTGAAAAAAAAACATAACATTTGGGAGGGGGATTTGATGTATAAATATAATGAATAGAAAGATTATGGTAAAAATAGTTGATGGATCATTTTAAGGACAGGTGAAATAAAAATTGAAATAAAATAATGGTGGAAATAAAGAAAATTCTTAAAAAATGAAATAACAGAAATAAAAATAAATACATTTTTATAAATATATAAATAGACAAATTGTATTAGCTGATGTCTACTGTGGATGTCTTCAGACAAGTAGTAGTTAATGTTTTTCCAATATATATGTAAATAGGGTATATGAGCACAGACTTTCAGACAACCCATCACTCTCCACTCTACCTAATAACACTGATACACTCAAGCACATATATGCTGAAAAGATAAATAATCTCCAATATATATATTTCATGCTAAACCAGCAATCATCAGTTGGTCCAGATTGTCATCTCCCACACATATATACTATAAGTGCTCAGATATACATTAAGATAGACAATCTTCATACTTTAATGGACAGGCTCCAATATACTACACACTCCAACTCTTCAATCATCCATCCAATTGAAAATCTGATGATGGAATGCTCAAAGGCCACCCTGAGGCCGAGATTCTTGTCACACCCATGTTGACCTAAGGTCAATCTGAACCCCACATGTACAGGACATAATCCATTTAATACATATGCAAGGATGGGCAGACTTGAGTGTATCAGTGTTATTAGATAGAGTGGGGAGTGATGGGTTGTCTGAAAGTCTGTGCTCATATACCCTATTTATTATATATATAGACACAGATATATATTAAGCCTGTGTTTCAGTTATATATGTAAATAGTAAATCATTTTCCTTATGCAATTGTTTGCATACATTTTTTTGATTTAATTTTATGATAAGACTTTTGACTGTGTGACAGTCTTCAGCAGGGTAAATATAGAAATGTAGATATTATTAAATTATATACATACAATAAAATTGTTTATAAGTATTTCACCGTATTTTAATTTATTACCTATATACACTAGAATTTTTTTATAAAAGATAATAATGTGTACATAATTAATGTAATAATGTTATCACTATCATTTTGGAACCATTATCTATTGACTGCAAAATAAAAGATAATCCAAGCTTAATCATTTATTTGCCTCTCATCTCTCCAATCTACTGGAAAATTTTCTTACTTCATCCACCCACATCACTTGAGATTTCTTTAAAGATCTTTTAAGACCTCTCTGTATCTTGTTTAAGGCTTTAATTATCTATCAATTATCATCTCTTATAGTAATATATTCAGCTCAACTTTATTTCAGTCTATTAATCCTTTCTATAATATCTTTGATATATGTATGTTCTCTCACTCATATATTTTGTTTTTGATCCTTCTTATTATTTCCAGTATTCATTTCTTCAGACTTTATTGAATAATCTGAAATTTGTGCATTTCTCTTCTCTTAAGTGCCCAAGTTTCAGATCCATAAGTAATAACTAGAAAAACACATCAAAAACCTTCCTCTTCAAACATCTGGACATATTTCCTTTTAATAAAACAATTATTTTTACCTAATACACTCCATCTAAATTTAATTTTTTGATTCATTTGATCCATTATGCTTCTACTGATATTAATATTTGCAATCAGTAATCTTTTTATTGTTTTTTTTCTGAGAAAATCCAATGATTGTAACTTTAATTTATTTAGCATTTACCTTTATTACTATTTTTCAGTATTTTTTGATAACTCTTGCAACTCTTCCTAAAGTTTAAATCACTATAACCTCACAAGCCCACCATTTCATAATGTTCTGAAGTGTTATTTGTAAAAGTGGGTATATTAATTATAAAATCTGGATGACTTAAATAATCTTCAGTTATTTTTACTTTCTTTTCTTCCTATTTTATCCACAAAATCCTTTTTGTAAAATTGCTGTAAAAAGTTTTGAAGATATGAAAACACCTTAGCAATGTTAATCTCTTTAGGTATTATGTAATATTTTCAGAATTTAACAATAAGCTGAATCTATATCTTGATGGTCCAAAACTTTAATAATTTGTGTTGATATATATAAAATTTCTTGTATATATATATGATTTAATTATATAAAAGATGTTAATATATATATATATTGTAATGGACGGGGTGAATGACATGACAAGTGGTCACATCTGACTACTGTCGGACCTAGAGTCTTCATGTAGGATGCTGGATATGACATGATGAAGTATATGACTCATGATTACATATATCTTTAATAGACTAGCCTAAGATTATCTATCAAATCTACATGTATTTTAAAATCAGTTCATCTAACATCTCACCACTCTTTTTTGGAACCGTTGCCTCAGATATTCAAACTCAGGAAGAATTCATGCTCAACTCTTTTAACAGGGATGTACCTATGCAGACTGACAATCAATTACTAAATTAGCTCATTCTATCTATTAGTATCCTTTATTTAATAAATTTTTCATTACTTTTGAATAGATGAATGACTATATCGTGAGTGTCTGGGAAAGAAGGGTAAATAATTTTAAATTGTTTAATTAACAAAATGATAGATACTCATCATAGACATAAAAGTTATGAATACAATATATATCTAATATAATAAATATATCTAATATAATAAAATATGTTGATATATATGTAAACAATTGTGTTATATGATTATGGTTTAATAATGTAGAACATTTATATCTTTTTATTTTAAAGTTTGGAGAAGACTGTTGTATAGTCAAAACTGTAAACATAAAAAATTCTTTGGCAGTAAATGCATAATAAAAATATACCCAATATAAAATATGAACATGAGAGAGAAATGGAGGAGTTACATTGTATCTCCATCAAAACATCACATGACCACCATTTCATATGCTTATCCTGCTCATAGCATAATGGTGACTGTGATTTTTGAAAAACCAAAGACACCCAAATTTATAGATGCTAAACTGACTTCAGATGTATATAACTATACAAGCTAATGAGTTTCAATTGGAAACATTATGATGTATTCATCTTGGGCTTCTATCTCTATAGCTAACCAAATAGGTAAAATGTGGCTGCTGGAGGGTTGCACTAGACAGTAATTTTATGCACAAACCTTCTTGTATATATTGATTACAAAGGCTTGCACTTGGTGGCACTACTGTATGGAGAGTTTGATAGAGAATATACATGTAAATGGAAAACTATGGGTGATTTAGTATGCAAATTGTGTTAAGGAAGGTATAGAAATATTCATCTGTTAATTGAATGTAAATGCTTGAAAACAGAAAGGGTACAGATAATGAAGTTATGGGAGAATAGGTATGAACAAAGTGACCGTACAGAAAGTGAGTTATTAGTTTTTATGCTGGGTTTGCGAAAGGATAAGGGGGATTTGGATATAAAGGCCATAGAGTTGAGAAAGATTATGTTGTGGAAATGGGATGGGGCAGAATATGGGAAGACTTAGAGTGGGGAATGGAAAATAAAGTGGCTAACAGGTTTATCTGGGCATAATTGCTGAGATATTCTTGACTTCGTTTAAGGAGAAGCCAAATACATCACAACACATCAACATCACATACTCTTATTACATTATTTCTCACTAAAAAAAATATTTTTAAATGTAATTTCTGTAAATAAAAAAGATTTCAATAGATTTTATACAAACATTCTAATACATATTAAATTTCATTTCTATGATTCTATAAAATAACAATAATTCATAATGAAATATATTTAATAAAATATTTTGTTACTCTATGACCAATAAAAAGAATTCACAAAACATTTTCTCTCTCTCTCTCTTTTTTTTTTTGGTAATAACTTTCATTTACTCTATTTTCCAATACTGTCTGTAATAATTAATTTAAAATTTAGATAAATACACATTTTTTATTAATTTAATGTGTTTGACAATGGTTAGAATATATTAATAGGTATTGTACCTATATTGATGTAGGCACATATAATTTTTATCTAAAATTATTAAAGTAATCTTTCGTAAAAGAAAAACATAAAATTAAATGTTGAAGAGTTTATTCAGTTTGTTTTAGAAAAAGATAGGAATTAAATAGTTTTTATTAGTATTCGTAAAAATATAATTTAAAAAAGTTAAAATATACAAATCTCTTTTCATTCAAGTTTAATTAAAGAAAAAATAATGTTAAAACTAATATATGACCGTATATATGTGCGATTGTCAACAATAGAATAAATGTTATTATAAAGTTAAAGATTATTATTAAAAAACACGGCAATGGCTATTAATTAAAATATAAAACAACATCTCTGCATGGCTATTACTAATTAAGCAATCTTCCAAAACACGTTTATTAAATGATTATCAATTCAACAACAGATCTTTGCCGGGAATATTCCGACAACACGTTGCAGATATAAATAGACTCTTTTATTGGACAGTAATCAGTTCACAAAGTTATTGAGAGAGTGCAGTTCAGAAATTAATTGAGCAGTTAACAAACAAAATGCAGTGTTGAGAAGATCTTGGGAACGCACATTTATCTCCAGCCCAGATGTCCGAGAAAACAGCAGATCTGCCCGTGAAATAATGTCAGCTTAACATCTTAGAAAATCTCCGTCAGTATCTAATTGTCTCCGATAGTAATAATCGTGAAAATCAGGAAACTCAGCAAGGAAACATCCCAGCCGGCTGGAAGCATTCATACTGGAACCATTCATACTGGAAGAAACAACAAACAAGAAAACAAAGTGTTAAATCTACGTTCAAAATCCTAGGTAAAACATTTGCTTATTTTCGTTTATTCTGTAATAGCCATTGCATTTCACTAATTCGTGCAAATCCTCCAAGAGTCTAATTATATGAACTCGATATAATACATAAATGAACTATTGATATGTGTGTGATCAAATTTCAAATGCTATGTAGTCCTTTATTATCATTATTATGTGTGTGCATGAGATAATATGTGCGTGGTCAATATATCAATATTTATTAGTTAAATTAGAATGTTTTGTTATTAAATCTATAGGAATGTTTAAACTATTTAGAAATGTTAATTTAAAATATGCGTGTGTTTTATTAGAATTATAAAATGTTTAAATTTAGTAAATAAATGTTAGTTAATAAATTATCTTTAAAATTAAACTATATTTGTCGGTCAATTCTTTTTAACAAATTCTTTTATTAATTCTTTTAATCACTAATTAAGTATAATCTATTAGTGATTACAAACAGCTGAGCTAGTCATGGATTTAGGCGTTGGGTTAGTGGCCATTGCTCAAAGTGCGTTATTTATTCATCCTTGAATAGATAGCTGGCGCCCGTGTTTATACACAAACAAAAAAAAGTGCTTTGGACGTGGTGTTCAACTCAACAGCCGAGAAGAAGTTATGTCCTGGAAATGTAACGTTAGTTATATACTTTATAGCTATCGTTTGGGCATACATACTCTCCGAGTATGTTCTTCTCTGCCTAAGAGACCGGTGATTCGAATCCACATATTCAAACACGGTTCAGTATATAATAATTGATTTTAATTGATATAAACACTTGGAATTGGTGAGTAAGAAAAGTTTAACAATAAAATGTTTTATTATAGTAGGCTGAGCAGATATCTTAATCCTGATATACTCAAAGCGATGATTCGTGAATAAGAAGATTGTGGATAAAGGATATAATGTCTTAAAAGTACAGTACTTACATATACTTCCTGTGCGCTTAATAAATAATTATAACTCTGCAATGTAAATTTTATGTAAATTATATACAAATAAGTTAAATGGCTCACTTTTTAGAGAGGGGGAAACAGGATTCCTTTTTATTTATCAAGTTAGCATTGTTGGTGATATGCCAAGTCTCTTTTGTCTTGTATTTAAAATCATTCCCTTTTTATATATACGACAGTAGCTGATATAGGCTTGATTATGTGGCTGAGTTTTGCTTTTGGGCTTTAGAAATATGGATTTGTGTTCAGGATTGTTTTTAGCCCTTCTATAGATATATTGGTGTTGGGCCGATCTTATTAAGAGGCTGGCATGGGATTCTTCTAGTTGTATAATTTTATTAATATGCATAAAGGAAAAGTCAAATTGAATAAATAATTTAAAAGTTTACTTTATTAAATTTAATAATATGGAAGTACTGAAAACTCCTAGTGAGCTATATGTGAACTAACTGTCAATAAATGTAGAATGAGTCATCTATACTTTAGCTTTGATCGTATATACCATTTACTTGAAAATTATCCTTAGTATATATAAATTAGGTTGTGCATGTAAATAGATCAATAAATGATATGCTTATATATATGATCAAAACTATAGTGAATGACTCATTCTAACTTTTATGTTCACTGACAGTTAATTACACATAGCTGACTGAGTTTTTCAGTAATTTCACATCATTTCATCTATATTTTGATCTTTTCATTCATTAATTAATTGAGTGGATTTTAGCTTTAAAGATGCATATCTAAAGTTTTTATCTTTGTAAATAACAAATGTTCCCTTAAAGTAAAAGAATAAAAATCAACAATATCAATCTGTTGTCAAGGCAACCTCCTTTTAACAATAAAGCATTATTACATTTATTATTTAAGTAATACTTTGGGTGCAATTTGAAAATTATAATTACAATTTGTAATGTTATAATTGACTATTTATTAGTCTGCATTCAGAACAAGTTATATTTATCTGTTTAAGGAGGTTTATTTAAATTTCTTTGTATGAATAATTTCAATATTTGGGGTCAAGTTGCAATCTTTAGTATCTACATAAATATATGAGATTATAAATAAAGATGGGATTCCACTATTATTGTTAAAAGGAGGTTGCCTTGACAACAATTTGAGATCGTTGATTGTTATCTAAATTGGGGTTGTCTAAGTCTTGGCTGGTTTCTGATGGTTAGTAATAACTAGGAATTGTATACTTAGTAAATGTCCTACTTTAGAAAGATATCCACACAATTTGACCATCTATCTATCTTTGAATTAAAAACAAATTTTTTACTTTTACATATTTTAATTTTAAGTTCAATTCCATTCATTTAAAGTTAAACATAAACTTTATTCAATGAATTACTAACAGGGTGATATAATTGTATATACATAAAAAAAAAATACAAAACACCTTCTCAGGTGAAAATCAAACTAAAGAAGCAACATTTATATACAAAACAAACAAACTTTCCCATAATTCATTTCAAAAACCAACTTCCCTTTATATCAAAAGAGTATGCTTTTAGTATGATGTAATAAAGAAATTTCCGATGAATGAATTACAGGATGAAAAAAAATTTTTTTTTTATCCGTCTTCCGTCTATACATTTGCCCTCCTCTCACAACTTTGACATTTGTTAACTCATAACTAGTTAGCTATATTTTTCTCATACGAAAAACCAAAAACAGAAGCATAGAATCTAAAGCAAAAACCCAAAATGCTTAAATATAATTATAATACCACATGATCACCATTCTTTATGATTACACAAGCTGTTCGGCAAAACTTTCCATACAGTAGTGCCACTCAGTGCAAGCCACAAGCTAGAAACTAGTCTGGAGATATTGGATGAGTAGGCACTAGATAGGGATTTTATGCACAAATCTTTCTGCATCCACTGATTACCCTGGCTTGCACTGAGTGGCGCTACTGTATGGAGAGTTTTGCCTCTGTGCATAAGCATAATGCAACAACCTTTCAAAATTATACATATATCTGTTAAATTAAGATATGTTTCAGTTAAGTAAGTAAATAGAATAAATATTTTTACTTTCAGATAATAGAAAATTTTTAGTAAAAAAAAAAAAGCTTTTTGAAGAGTTTATTTAAAACTATAATAAAATTAAAGGAAGATAATTATTGTAAATTGATTTGAAAAAGCTTTACTTTGTTTTTCACATGTAATTGTTGGTGTGAAATATGAATTTACATCCTCTAGGTGAAAAGTAATTAGGTAACTATCTATAAAATTTTAGAAAAAATATTATTTATCACAAACCACTTAAGGAAAATTGTCAAAAAGTGAAAATGAATATTAATACCCTAGGAAGAAAGTTTTTTTTTAAAAAAAAAAATATAATAACATTAAAAAAATAACTTTCTCTCACATGTACTAAAAACAAAGTAAATATAGGGAATTTGAACTCAGACTTTCAAGCAATCTTCAATTATTCACACTATCTCATACTACTGATACACATGGCCACACACATGTAGAAAAAATAAATAATCACCAATACACATTTTGTACTGAACCAGCACTCATCAGTTGGTCCAGATTAGCATCTCACACACACACACACACACATATATATATATATATATATATATATAGTCAGTGCTCAGGTTATATTAAGATAGCAAATCTTTATACTTTAATGGACAGGCTTCAATCTACTCCAACCTCCAAGTCTTCAGCCATCCATACAATTGAAAATTTGGTGATAGAATGCCCAAATTCCATGCTGCTGCCAATATTGTTGTTATGCCCATGTTGACCTCAAGTCACTCTGACCCCTCACATATAGGATAGTATGCATTTAAATACATAGAAGAGGGATGGGCAGAATGCAGGTTTGATAATTGGAAACAACTGATAAGTGCTGGTTCAGCATGAAATATGTATATTGGTGATTATTTATATTTTCTACATGTGTGTGATCATGTGTATCAGTAGTATGAGAGAGTGTGGATAGTTAAAGGTTGCTTGAAAGTCTGAGTTCAAATCCCCCATATTTACAATTACGTTCCAGGTATAAGAATGCCTGTATTTCAAATTTTAAAAACAAAATAGTATATTTGGATTTGGTTTGCAAATTTAGTAGAAATTCTTGGATAGTCATTTTATAGCATGCAAATATCATTATTACATCATTATTTTTCAATTATTATCAATACACATGATGATTTCTCCAAGTTTAATTCAGTCTTTCTAATTTTTAGTCCCCCTTTTCCACAACACACCAGCAAAGTTCCGTACATCATCCATCCATCCATCTCATTATGTGGACTTTTTTACACTTTCTGGAACTCAGTTTAAGGCTTCAACTATTTATCTATTATCATAATCTTATAGTAATATTTCCAGTGCAGCTTTATTTCAGTTTTTTAATTATTTAAATGATGTCAGTGGTAGCTGATAATTCTCTCAGCCATATATTTTGTTTTCCATTTCTTCTTATTATTCCTAACATATATCTCTCCATACTTTGTTGAGAAATCTGAAGTCACAGTATTGCTCTTCTGTTAAGTGTCCAAGTCACAAATCTATGAGTAAGAACTGGTAAAATGCATCTATTAAAAATTTCCCTTTACAAACAAATATTATTAAAATACTTCTACCAAAAGCACTCCATATAAGCTAATTTATGATTAATTTAATAGACCTTCTAATTCATCGTTATCAATCTTTATTTTCTTTTGAGAAAATCCATTGAACCTTTAATCCTTCCTACCTTCTTCCTGTCATTTTATAACTCTTGCAATATTTCTTGAAACTCTGATGCATTATATGCTAAACACCATATCACCTGCAAGATCTAGATGACTTAAATAATTTACGTTTACTGCTTTAACTCTCCGATATAATCCACAAAATACTCTTTGTAAAACTGGTGCAAAAAGCATTGGAGATATAAAATCACCCTGTCATAGATACTCTTTAATATTAATATTGTTAAAACGGGAAAATCTCTCCATTCAATAGTGCCACTCAATGCAAGCCATGGTGATCAATGGATGCTAGAAGGCTTGTGCATAAAATCCCTATCTATTGTCTACTGATCCAATATCCACAGTCTAGTTTCTGGCTTGTAGCCTTCCTCAGTTAGCAGATCTGAGAGCACTGCACCTAGATCTTACAATCTAATGCAACCCTCCAGCAGCTACCTCTATCTCCACTTAACTACAAAACTATGTGAATAAATATTTTCAATGTAAGCTCATTAGCTTATATAGTCATATGGATCTGAACTCAGTTCAATACCCATACATTTTGGTGTCTTTGGTTCTTTAATAACCATAGCCACCACTATCCTATTAGGCAGCATTGGTATTAAACCACTAAACATTACATGATAACCATTTCTTATGTTTGTTCATAACTGTTATTAAAACAGACAAAACTCTCCATACAGTAATGCTACCCTGTGCCAATCAGAGTAATCAATGGATTCCAGAAGACTTGTGCATAAAATCCCTATCTAGTTCCTACTCATCCAATATCCCCAGACTGAGCAAGCATAATCAATTGTGATCATGTGATATTTAATATTAATCTTCTTAGTATCATTATGTAATCTAATCACTGTGTTACATCTGTTAAATATTCTTTAGATTATGGTAATATCTTGGGTTTATAACTTAATGAACCTATATAATGCTTGTAAAATCAAGTGCCTTTTCATAATCTACAAATCCAAAGCATAATGGCAACTCGTATTCATTGTTCTTTTCTATAACTTTTACCAATACTTGGATGTATTCAACTATACTAAAACCACTTTTAAATCCAGCTAGTTATTTTGTGTTATTAAAATCTAATGGTTGCTGTGAGTTGTAATTTTCTTGATAGAGATTTTATATAGAACTGATAGTAATCTAATAGGCCTCCATTTTTTTTATATTTTCATTATCACCTTTCTTAAATATCAATATTACTGCATTCTTCCAATTATCTGGTAGCATCTTTATCATTTAGACATTTGGTTATATAACTTTGCTAACATTTTTTTTCCTTCTTCAACTGCTTTTAAGATATCAATTATAATCTATCAATTTTCTGGTTTATTCCCTTCTTTATAGATTTAATTGCATGTCTCATTTCTTCATTTAAAATGCTGGGAAATTCAGATGTAATAATTGTAGTGAATACTTTTTTTTTTTGTTTTTTATTTCTATATAATTCTTTGCAGAGTTCTTTCTCACATTTCATGATGTTATTTTTATTTTTAATAACAGTTCCATCTTTTCATCTTACATCTGAAATAACTTTCTTGTCCCTATCAAAATATTGTTCTATACTTAATGACATTTTAATTTTATTTTCTAACTTTTCTTGCCAATTTTCAATTATATTTTCCTATATCATTATTATTTTTTCTCCATTGTTTATTTATATTTCTTCTTTACTTCATATGTTGTCTTGTCTTAGTAAAAAAAATATTACTTGTAAATTGCTGCTTTTTTGTTTGAGCTATGTTTCTTACAAGTTTTAATAGTAAATAACTTGATCTTTCTTATTGCATTGCAAAATACATATAATATTAATATCATCTATATTCTATATTACATTTTACAATGCTTTTTTACAATCCACTATTGACAGTTTTGATTGCCCCAGCAATCTTTTTCAGAACTTCTACTTATATTTCCAAATCGTTCTGAAGAAGCTTGCTGGGGCAATCAAAATTGTCAATAGTGGATTGTAAAAAAGTATTGTAAAAAGTAATAAAGAATATAAATTATATTATATTTAATAGTAAGTCAGTTATCTTCTTGATCTCATTCAAATCTGAACTATCTTCAAAATTTGTTGATATTTTAAAACAATTTGCATGATCTAATTTAATTCGTTGGAATGTTTGCAAAATTTTAAAGCTTGGGAATATTAACTATTAACAATGTTCTTCTTAATCATTTTCATCTCTTTAGTTTTGTATTAATATGTACCTTGTATCTCACTAATACTAATCAATGATCACTTTCTGTGTTGAATCTAACAATCTTGAAATATATATTTTCTGTTGATCAAAATATAATCCAATTTTGCTATATGTTAATTAAGTTACTTTCATGTTAATTTTTATTAATATTTTTTTCAAAGAAAGAATTCATAAATATACTTTTTTCCTACACCCTCTCTTATTTTCATCAGCATAGACTAATTTACCCACAGACATTTCAATTCTTGATAGTTTACTAATTTTAACATTGGAATCTTCCACAACAATTGTAAAATGTTGTCTAATCAAAACTCTTTTGTACATCCATATAAATTTGTTTACTTTTTCATTATAGTGAAAACTTGTTCATAAACTTGAATTTTTTATGTCTTCATTTAATTTAAATAACTAATCTGCCATTGTAACTGATATACTATGTTATTATTCCATTTTTTTTTTTGTGCTTTCAATATTTATGACTTTATAATAAAGTATGTTTCCATTTTTTTAAATCTATTTTTTCTTCACATTTTCTTCTAACTGCATAAAGTTTTTCTTCCAATTCATGCAATATTCCTTTAATTTCAAATGATATGCAGCTACAGGTACTTAAATAACAGTTGTCATTAAGAGACAGCCTAAGTCCATAATCATGGATTCTAAACAACCTCTACCTTCAACTGACAACTACTGCCTTGACTGGTGACTCTACAATCTCCTGAGAATAAGGATCATAATTTCATTTTGTTGACCATAATTATAAATACCTATATAAAGAGTTCATTTATACACACATTAGTACTGCCTCTAAGCATACGATATTTCAATTAGGAACTATGACGAAATTGGGTATAAATACTATATTTGTTTTTGGTCTTAAACTTAGAAGTAAAAAGCTGATGAACTCACAACACTGAGTGAGGCATGATGGTTAACAGCACATTCATATTTTCTTACAAATAATTATAGAGTATTAACATCTCCAATGGCAACATACATATGGAATAATTATTAGGAATTTATCTCATTGTTTTTTCAAGTCTTAAAGCTGAATAAAAGGTTCTCCTTTCAGTTATCATTATTTTCTATAGCCATGCATATATAATTTTAATATTTTTTAATAATAAATAGGACCATCGTTATATGTATATGAAGTTAAATCCACAGTCAATGTGTCCTGATGTACAGCAATCATTCAACTAGTTCTTCAGGCTGAACAAAATCTATGGCAGCTCTGTCCAAGCTACTAAAATCAACAGGAAGTCTCTTTTGAACAGTCCCTCACATTTTTATATACATATAACTCTTTAGACTTAACAATTCAAATAAAATTATTGGAGTCATAACAAACAATGCAAGAAAAGAAATTCTATGTAGAATACAGTGTTAAATATTATTTGGCCGTATTCTATTTTTTCTGATTTTTGTTAGCCGAGAGGTCATCGCACTCGCGTTGCAAGCAAGTAGTTGATTGCAGACGGGTGTGGGTTCACTTCCCGGCCAATGCCATGACATATGAAAACAATTACTGCCAGTAATAAAATATCAAGTGTTCAGTAAAAGAATCTGGGTTTAGATTTTATTAAAACAATAAAAACAATCTGGTTTTAGATTTTATTGAAACAAAAAACAATCTGGTTTTAGATTTTATTGAAACAATAAAAAACAATCTGGTTTTAGGTTTTATTGAAAGAATAAAAACAATCTGGTTTTAGGTTTTATTGAAACAATAAAAAACAATCTGATTTTAGATTTTATTGAAACAATAAAAAAACAAACTGGTTTTAGATTAGCAAACGATATTCTCAGTTTAATGGCATCTGAAAGATTAGACATTATAAAATTCAGATGATATGATAACAGAGTTAACACGTTCTCCTTCAAAAAGACCATCTTAAAATTTAAAGAACTTTCTGGTTGCAATCCTATACAATATATTTCTAAAAAAATTAATGCTAAAGTATAATACAACATTTTTTTGGTTTTGTTTTGGAATAGTAATAAGTTGTTTTTTTTTATGAAATGGGGTAAGGTCTTTTTGATTTTAAAACTTTTTATAAAAATCGGTCTTTTATATATATATATAAAAGGGAATGATATAACTCAGAGAACAAGATATAGAAGCACAAGATATGGTTATATTTTAATTTTCACTTAAATGCTGGTATATTATCTTCATTTAAAATAAATTGATTTTTCATTTATTTTGATATTAACCATTTGATCAGTTATTCTACCATTTAGAAATAGTCAATATGCATATCTGCAAAATAAAAAATTGTTAGATAATAATACTTTTAAAATGTTAAATAGTAAAGATGTCAAGCTATAAAATATATATAAAAAATAGGATATGGGGTATATTTTTTACAATAAAAAATTTCAGCAAAAAAAAAAAACCCTTTGAGTCAACATTTTTATTTTGCAGACAGTACAAATCTAAAGTTATGAATAGGAAAAATGCTGAAACAAGAATTTGTAATATTTATCAATACTGGTTTGCAATAACTTTCTAATTTAATAGGATTTAGATATGGCATAATAAAACAAATATTTGTTTTAATATTTTAATGAAAAAAAGTTTGTTAATGGAATCAGCATAATATTTAAACAAATGTATAGCATATCTTAATAATATTTATAAAATAATAATCTTCAATGTGAAAACAGTAGCAACTATCTCTATACAGTGAGTGATCCCAACCATTGTGAGCCATAGTAATCAATGAATGCTAGAAGATCTGTGCATCAAAATGGCTATCTAGTGCCTACTCATCCAATATTCTCAGACAGTTTCTAGCTTTTGGCCTTCATCAGTGAAGAGCAATAATCCAGTGTGAGCCATAATAATCAATGGATGCTAGATGATTTGCACCTCAAAACAGATATGTAATGCCTATTCATCCAATATCTCCAGACTAGTTTTTAACTTATAGCCTTCATAAGTTAGGAGCATGGTGCAATGCTCTCAGGTTCAGGCTTCTCACTGATGAAGGACATAAGTCAGAAACTAGTCTGCAGATATTGAAAGCGTATGCACTAGATAGGAATTTTGATGCACAAACATTCTAGCATTCATTGATTATGGCTTTCTCTAGATGGAACTACTGTATGAAGAGTCACTAATTAACAATTTGTGTAAGCATAAGAAATGGGGGGTCTTCAATATGCCTACTATAATAATTCTTTACAAGACATAAAATTGCAAATAATGTCTTTTAAACTTCATGATTCTATAATCTATCACTTTGCAAAGTACTCAGATGCTGCTGCTTTTCTTCAGGTGTAAATTACTCTCCTGCTGCTATCGTTAGTGCTTTTATACTAGTTATATGTTCATTTAATGGTAAACTCTGAAATTAAATTAAATATTGATTTAATAGTTTTTAAAAAAATCTGTAGATGTCAGTAGTTCCATCAACAAAAGTCTTCAACATCATTGATTGGTAGTTATTTGATCTTTGGTGTGGTTTAATTGTTATTAGAAATGAATAAAAGAAATTATATATTTTTTATAGTTTATTTAAATATTTATGATTATTTTTACAAAGTATTTGTATAGTTTAATAATTAAAAATATATATTTTCATATTTACAATTATTTTTTTAATGTGTTTTATTTTTAAAAATATAAGTTAAGAAATTCCTAGTAGCAGTAAAAAAAAGTACTAAACATCATATGACCACCATTTACTATGCTTACACAAGCTGTTAAAATGAAACAAACTCTCCATATGGTGCAGCCACCCAGTGCAGGGCATGGTAATCAATGGATGCAGAAAGATTTGTTCATAAAATACCTATTCAGTGCTTACTCATCCAATATCTCCAGACTAGTTTCTAGCATGTTGCTTTTATCAGTGAGGTGTGTTGGATCTGAGATACTAGATAGATCTGAGTCACTAGATAAGGATTCTATGTACAAACTTTGTATCCATTGATTACTGTGGCTTGCACTCAATTACCATATTGTATGAAGAGTTTGGGTAAGTGGGATGATGTTAACTATGGTTATTAAAAGACCAAAGATAGCAAAATTTATGAATACTAAACTGGGTTTAAATCTGTATGGCTGTACAAGAAAATGAGTTTGGATTGAAAACATTATTGTGTTTTCATTTTGAACTCATAACCTTATAGTTAAATAAAAAGGTGTTTTCTAAAGGGTTGCATTAGATCTTAACATCTATATGCAGTGTTCCCAGACCCAAGGCTTCTTACCAAATGACAGCCACAAACTAGAAACATGTCTGGAAATATTGGATGAGTAGCAATAGATAAGAATTTTATGCACAAACTTTCATGCATACGTTGATTATTATGGTCAGCACTAGGTGAGACAATCTAGTGTAAGGACAGTTTGCTACTGTTTTAAAAAAGAAACTACGATCATTATGATCCGCCAAACACCAAAGTACAGAAACTTTGTGATATTTTAATAATTTTAAATATGATTTTAAAAGTTTAGAACATAATTTTATAGCTTTATGATAACATGACAAAATGACGGTCAAACGACACTGATTTTATTGGTTTATTTTTTAATTAGCTTAGCTGTAATTGTCCAATAAGAAAAAAGTTATTAAACCACTAAACATCACATGATTGCCATCTCATACTAGCACATAACTGTTAGTAAACAGGCAAAAACTCTCCATATAGTAGTGCCACCTTGTGCTAACCAGAGTAATCAATGGATGCCTGAAGGCTTGTGCATAAAATCCCCATCTAGTGCCTACTCATTCACTAGATGGGGATTTTATGCACAAGCCTTGTGGCATCCATTGATTACTCTGGTTAGCACAAGGTGGCACTACTATATGGAGAGTTTTTGCCTGTTTTAAAAAGTTATTGTTTTCATTATATATTTCACTTTATTTTATATTACTTTTTTCTGTAATGAATAATTGACTTCACCAATTGATCATAATATTTATAACAATGATTTCCATAAATTTGCATTCATTATGTTTACACATAATAATGGCTATAAATATGAAGTAAATATATTCCAAAAGTGCTAAGCTAAATGTTATTTGTGAAAATGTTTATTAACTTCACCTATATATGTTTAAAGCATATTATAAATATTATTTTTTTCTATATTTAGAAAGTTCAAATATGACATTTTAGGATATATTTTATTTATAAATTTATATTTCTAATAAACCAAGTACAAGTTTATTGAATCATGATAATAGAATAATGGTTTTAAGATTAAAATAAAATATTGAATAATTAAATCAAACTACCACTAGGATATGATACAAAAATTAAATGCAAAAATGTTAATACTAACAGAACTCTGCTAATTATATAAAAATTAATTCCTTTTTATTTTCCACCATGTTCTTATATGGGCAATAGATCAATCATTGATATTTATAAAACTGAAACTTTAACAGTAATTTTAACAAAACGTCAATTTAACCAGCCAATAAATTCAGATTGCAATGAAAATATAAATTTTAACTACCAAATGAATCAGAAATGGTGTTATCACTGAAAATATATAATGTTTATGAAATAATTAATACAGATGGAAACATAATGGATGAAATTAATCATAGAATTAAACTTGGTTGGAGTGCTTTTGGTAGAAATAACTTGATACTAAAAGGAAATATGCCCATGCGTTTGAAAAGGAAGGTTTTTAATAAATGTGTTTTGCCAGTTCTTACTTATGGATATGAGACTTGCACACTTAATAGAAGAGCAATACAGAGACTTCAAACCACTCAAAGTATGGAGAGATGCATGTTGGGAGTAACAAGAGATCGAAAACGCAATGTATGGGTAAGAGAACAAACAGGTGTTACTGATCTCATTGAAAAAATTAAAAGACTAGAGTTGGGTTGGACATATTGCTAGAAGAGATGATAATGGATGGACAATTGAAATTTTAAACTGGATTCCAAGAGATTGTAAAAGACCCAGAAAGAGACCACATGTGAGATGGATGAATGAAATAAGAAAGTATGCAGAGGTGATGTGGAGAAGAGAAGCTAAAGATCAGAAAAGATAGATTGAACTTGGAGAGACCTTCATCCTGCAGTGGATTTATAATGGTTGATGATGATGATGAGTGCATGATTTATAATTCTTTAAAAATTAGATTTTCTAGGGTCATTTTAATAAACTTATAAATAATGCCTTCTCATATCAATATAATTTACTAGTCAAATAAAAAAAATGAATCCACTATTATATGAATTACAAGTTCTTATATAAACAATAGATCAATCATTGATATTTGTTAAAAATGTTAGCAAAGCCATGACAATGTAGCAATCTTATAAACTATTTCTATTAAATATATATTGCTGAATCTGATTTATAATGAAAATTGAAAAATTATTACTTCGTAAATATTTTAAATACAAGTATATTTTATATACCTGGAGTCTGGATGTAATATAAGGGATTTGAACACAGACTGACAAACTCCCTTTAGTCATCCACTCCATCTTGTACAACCGACACACATGACCACACACATGTGAAAAAGATAAATAATATCCAATATACCTATTTCATGCTGAAACAGCACTCATCAGTTCGTCCAGATTATCAATTCCCACCCATAATATGTAATCAGTGTTTGGTTTATATAAAGATAGCAAATCTTTAAACTTTAGTGGGCAGACATTGATCTATTTCAATCTCCCGCTCTTCAGCCACCCATATCATTAAGAATCTAATGATGGACTGCCAAACTGAGCACTAATTATATATGTGAGTGGGAGATGATAGCCAACTAATGAGTGCTAGTTCAGCATGAAATACATATATTGGAGATCATTTAACTTTTGTACTTCGTAAATAATAATGTATATATAAACATGTGTATAATTCCCTCCCACACCTAGGCTTCTCCAACAGTTCCTACAAAAAGCAGTAAAGGAATAGGTTTTATTTACAGCACTTTTCATATTCTAAATGCAATTTTTTCATTGATTTATTCTTTTACTTGAAAAGTCTAAAGTTTTAACTGGACAGTATTTGAATTCAATCCAAGATGTGAGTTTAATAATATGATATGTCTTACATGAGTGTATAAATAAAAACTGAAAATGGACATACGTGAGACATTATAGTCAACAAATATATTTGAAAAAATAGTGATATAGTTAAAATTGTGGACACCTATGCTTTAATAATTGCATTATCGTCAGCTATCCTTTAATAAAACTTTTTTTAGTACAGTATTATTTTTATATATTTATATTTTATGAGTGATGCAAATAGAAGCCCATATCTGTTTTCTGTTCTAAGAAATATCAGGTGTTTAATTTGATCAGCATAAGTGATATTTTATTGGAGTCTATACTAACGCCTATTTGAAATCAAAAATAAAACAGATAAAATTCTGTTAAAATTGATTTTTAAAAATAACTAAAAAGTTAATTAAAGGTTTTACTTAATTAAAGATTCGAAGGTGCTGTGTTAATCTACTAAAAATAGATTTTCAATAATAATTATAATCAGTAAATTAATTCCCTAAACATCACATAATCATCATTTCCTTTGCTTATACAAGATATTAAAACAGTGATGTGATGTGATGTGATATGGCTACTCCTTTATCGATGTCAGGAATCTCTCAGCCACCTTACTTTCCCTGTCCATTCTCCACCCTAGGTTTATTCCACATTCTTCTCTATCCTGCTTCATCCCATTTCCACAACCTCATCTTTATCCATTTCATGGCCTTTATATTTAGATCCCGCTTATCTTTTTCCAAACCCAGTATAAAGACCAAGAACCCACTTTTTGTATAATCATTTTATTCTCCCACAATTTTATTATTTGTACCCTTTCTGCTTGTAAGCAGTTACATTTAATTAGCAGATGCCTAATATTTTCCTTTTTTACATAACATGCAGACTAAATCACTTACATTTCTCCATTTATGTGCATATTCCCTTGTTGCTAATGATCTGTTTGAACCTTAAACACTAGACTACTTTCCCTTGCTATTACTGTAAATTGACTCACATCTATTATTCTGTTTACTTCTACATATACTTAGACTCTTTTTACTCTCCTTACTAGTTCTCCATCTCTCCAGCTTCCTATTTTTTCATTAATGCATCTATTCTTTTATTCCATTCTTTGTCACTATAACTCTCAACAATCATTCTAACACAAAATCATTCCACCTTTTGTATAAGTATACTAACATAAACATTTTATCCAAATCTTCTATATACTATACTATCTTTCTCACCCATCTGTCTGCTTGTCCTTTACTCATAACCTGATTAAATATCATTTTGGTTTTTCTCTTACTATCCATAAATTGTGATCCACTGAACATTTTCATTTTGCTTTTTTTTTTCATCTCTTATATAAAAACTTGAGCATCAATTTTCTCCTTCAATTGCCTTCTTTACCATCCACACATCTGGATCCAATGCATGTCTTTCTACTTCTCTTTCTACTTTTTCAAAGTAATCTAACATGTCTTTACTAACACATAATGTGTCATTAGCATAAATTAACCCTGCTACAGCCACTTCCCTCTATACAATTCTTGCTACATCATATTTATTATATGAAAATACTGTTAATATCTTTATTAATACATGTCTTTTCTTTGCTTTATTTATCTTTTTTTTTCTCCCTTTCATCCAAGCAATTCCCCTGATTACTTAAGATAATTCCTAAATAGTTATAACTATTCGCCACATTTAACTTTATATTCCATAACAAAAACACTTTCTCTTCTCTTCCCCCAGCATTTATCATCATTACTTTTGATTTTGATTTAATAAATTTGATTGCCCATCTCTTTTTTCACCCTTATGCAAGTCTTTGGCACAACTTCCATATCTTCTCTACTTTCTGTGCACAAGAAAATATCAGCAAATAAGAGACCTGATAATGTATTTACTTCCTTGCCATCTATTAATGGTATCTCCACCCCTCTTCCTAATCTTTTTGTGCCCTGTCCATTTCTCTGAAATATAACCAAAAACAAAATGACAAACTCTTCATAAAGTAGTGCCACCCAGTGCAAGTCATACTAATCAATGGTTGTGCAATGCCTAATCATCCAACATCCACAGACTAGTTTCTAACTTGTGGCTTTCATCAGTGAGGGGTCTTGAATTGAAGAGTACTGCACCTATATCTTAGGATCTAATGCAACATTCCAGTAGCCACCTTTTACCTTTTTAGTTAAATGTAAAGTTATGAATCCACATGTTTTTAATCCAAGTGCTTGTATAGTCATACAGATCTGATCTTAGTTCAGTATCTATACATTTTGTAGTTTTGAGTTCTTTAATAACCATAATCACCATTATGCCATGGTCAGGAATGGTATTAAACCACTAAATACAGTTCAGTATCTATACATTCTGTAGTTTTGAGTTCTTTAATAACCATAATCACCATTACGCCATGGGCAGGAATGGTATTAAACCACTAAATACCACACAATCACCATTTCTTTTGACCATAGGATGATGATGATTATGGTTATTAAAGACACAAATATACCAAAATGTATAGATACTATACTGAGTTCAGATCTATATGATTATACGAGTGAATGAACTTGGATTGAAAACATCTGTTTGACACATAACTTTATGGTTAACTAAAAGGCATTACAGAGTAAAATCTGGGTGCAGTGCTTGCTCTCAAACCCAAGGTTCCTCGCTGATGAAAGCCATAAGCTAGAAACTAGTCTGGAGATATTGGATAAGTGGGCACTACGTAGGGGTTTTATGTTTAAATCTTCTTGAATCCATTTATTACTATGACTGGTACTTGGAAGGTACTACTGTATGGAGAATTTGTCACAGTAAATTAATTAAGGAAATAATATCTCTATATGCGCAACTACAATGTAAACTTTAATAATAAAATCCTATATTAGAGGTAATGTCTAAAATAATAAATTCTTGTTTCATTCAGACATATTAAGATTCATGGCTTTGATAAGTTGGGAAATAATAAACTTTTTTGGAAGTGTATTTTTTCCTCCTGATTATTGCCTTGTTTCATTGTCCAATGATATATAGAACACTGGTAGATTAAAAGGAACAAAAGGTGATACATTTTTTTATTACCTTCCAGCTGAAATAATAATGATTTTTATTTCAATTCTGACACCTGAATAGAACATCACGCGATCATCAGAGCAACTAACCATATGATTTAGTTGGTTAGAGCGTTTCTTTAAAATTCAATAATCAAGAATCTAAGGGTCCAGGTTCGAATCCCATGCTAGTGCTGTCATTGGTCAGGCCAGCAACACCTGAAAAAGAGGGGATAATAATACCACCTTAAAATTCAATACTCAAAAATCTAAGGGTCCAGTATCGAATCCCATGCTAGTACTGTCACTGGTCAGGCCAGCAGCACCCAAAGAAGAGGGGAGAATAATACCGCTCGAAAACTTGTGCATATACTAACCTGTTTGATGTGCTATTACTAACAGTTGAATGTATTTGGAATATTTAAATAAAATTAAAATTTTTCTAAAGACATTCAATACGCATATTAGATGATAGAAATAGTTCAGTATAAAAATAGAACTATTTAGTTATATCTTTTTTTTTTTTTTTTGCAGTAATTGCATATATCTTTGACATGAATCAAGTATTTTATCACTATATATTTATAGTATATGGGTTTGCCTTGTTTTGCATTCTTATTAACGAACTGAAGAATATGACAGAAAGAAAACTTTACATTACATTATTAAGAAGAACTTTTTAAAAAAAGAAAACAAATTTAATTTTAATGACTTAACTTTTCAAAACATTGAGCAGAAATTTAAACAACTTATTAATCAAGTTAACTGTAAGATGTTTTAGTTATTGAATCAAAGTTTTTCCATGTTGGAATCCGAAACGAGCACATACAAAAAAAAGTTCATACTCAGCTGAACTGTAAATATCAAGCTAAAAATTACACCATATATGACATTTAACAAAAACTTTTGATTCATTAGCAAAAAACAGCCTTTTTAAAAATAAAAGCAAAAATATTTTAGTTCTGGTCTGCCTCATGGGTAATATAATTTATGATCACCTCTAAGATTAATTGAAGTAATGTTTGCAGCCAAAGAGTGTGTGTGTGTGTTTTTAGAATGTGTACAATAACGTAAATTAAAATGAAACACATTTTAAAGCATTCATATCTGCTCAATATACGCAAAGCTTAAAAAAAATTACGTTGATTGAATAATGCTAAAATTCTTTTCATGATGTTGGTTATATAATGTTATATAATTTTTAATGATTGTAGCTATATAAATTTAGAAAATGTTATTGAATCCATTAACGCATTATGAAATTCATCTCAAAATATTAAACAATTGTTTTCTTTGCGTTTTTAAATAATGATCTTAATGAAATAAAAAAAAAGGTTGGAAATTTATTGAGATCTCCATAGTTTTATTTTAAAATGCAATTACTTAAAGATTTCTTTATATTTAGTGGAATAAATATTAATTAACGTATTATATTTCGTAAGTTTCTTTTTGTACTGCTTAATGTGACATTAAAATAACTACATCAGCCAAATTAATCTTCCTACTTCTAATGTTATTCAATCAAGTCTTAGATCACTTGAATAGCAATATAAAATTAAATGTAATAATTAATGACATTTTAAGTTTTCTTTCAAATAATATTATTATATATTATTCATTATTTATATACAAATATAATTTAAAAATTGTACTTAAAAACGAAAAGTTATTTGCAAATTTGTGTGTGTTTATACATACACACGAACATATTCAAATTATGGAATTGTTCTTTTACTGAAACTTATTAAGAAATATAGAATGTTAGTTTCATATTTTAGGCATTGATATATTCCTCAGAAGCATATAGCTCTCGTTTTCTTTGAAAACATATCTTTTGGGAATAACCCCATGTAATTACTTTTTAAACTTTCTGAATTATATTTCTCTTTTTTAAAAACTTTTATTATTCTTTCAAACGAATTTTTATTTTAATCATTTTTTGATAAAATAATTCCACAGTATTTTTGTTTAAGTTTCTTAAACTAATTATAAATTCTTTTCATATTAAAATTTTATAATAAATAAAATTAAAAACATGTATCACTGTCCAATAGCGGTACATTATACTGCTCCCCTGACAAGACTAAAATGCTTCATTTTGACTAAAAGAATATTGTCACTGTGCATATAGGCCATCAACACCTGAAGAAGAGTGGACATATAGGCCAGCAACACCTGAAGAAGAGTGGAAAATACTACTACTCGAAACATTGTGTAATGACTAACCTGTATTGTCTATTTGTGTGTACAAATTGTTTGTATTTGGAAAGTTTAAATAAAGTTTAAAATTTTCTATACATTCAACATTCACTCATAAATGATGGAAATAGTCCAACATATCACATCTTAGGTACTGTAATGTCTTCGCCTTTAAGTTTTTCAGAGGGGTAGAAAAGAACATACAATCCGATATATAAACACAAACGAGGACAATGCTGATTAAAAATCACTTTCCTAAAAGTTTTTTTTCTAATGATGATTATTAGGTTTTGGATAATTTGATTTTCTTTACATCTCTAGGCACTAATGTGTAACATGACATTTTTCTCTAGCCATGTTCTCGATAATTTGATGAGATCTTTCTTATTATTAAAATCACATAAGGATTTTTCCATTATTCTATTTTTATATAGGGTATAGGAGCACAGACTTTCACATGTCCCACCACTCTATCTCATACCACATCTCATACCACTGATACACTTGTGGTATGAGATAGAGTGGAGAGTGGTGGGTCATGTGAAAGTCTGTGCTCATATACCCTATATATATATATATATATTGATTGATACAGGCATATAATAAGCCTGTATTTAAGTTATTCTAATGTTAATAAAACAACAACATTCTACTGTAGAAACATTTTAAATTTAAGCTTAAGTGGAATTATGTTTTCTTCAATGTTGTTCTGTTTATACACTCTCTTGTTTATTCTTTATTTGTTCATGAGAATTTTAGTCTCATCATTACATTTTAAATATAATTTTTTTAATCTTTAAATCAATCTAAAATTGTAATAAATTTATAAAATAAATTTGGATTCAAACCAGTTTTTTAAAAATATGGCGATGAATACGGTATTGTAATTCTTAAACCACTAATTATCACATGATCACCATTCTTTATGTTTACACAAACTGTTTACACAGATACTAAACTCTCCATACAGTAGTGCCACTCAGTGCAAGCCAGAGTAATCAATGGATGAAAAAAGGTTTGTGAATAAAAGTCCTATCTGTCCCACCTCATCCAATATCCCCAGGCTATTTTTCTGCTGTGGCTTTCATCAGTGAGAACCCTTGGATCTGAGAGCACTTTCACAAGCTAGAAACTAGTCTGAGGATATTGGATGAGTAGGTACTAGATAGGAGTTTTATGTACAAACCTTCTTGCATCCATTGATCACTCTGGCTTGCACTGAGAGGCACTACTGTATGGAGAGTTTCACTTCTATGTATTTTAATTCTTTTGTACATTTTTTTTTTGAATGAATACATAATATGTCATTATACATTCTTAAATTTTTAATAGAGAAAAAAACTTGCTTTTATGATGGAAATTATTTCACAATAAATTTCTTTATTATTCTATAATGAAAGTTTCAACAAAATTATTGTTATCCTCAGTCCGCCACAGATAACTTTATTTCTACATTATTTCTAAAGTTTCTACATCACTAAATAATGATACAGTTGGAGATTATTTTTATTGCCCTTTATTTTAGCAGTTTAAAAACAATTTTTTAGAGAGTTTAAAATAAATATGTTTTAAAGTCTTAAAATTGCAATTTAATATAACAAATAACATTGTAATTATTTATTAAGTGCACAAGAGGTATATGTAAATACTTTAGAGACAGGCTTTAACTTATATCCTATGTACCTTAAAGGTTTATAATAATCAAACAATATCTTTATTTGCCAATAGAGAGATCTCTCAAACCTCGACACAAAATAGTGACTTTTATAAAGATAAGAGCAGCTGTCTTATCTTTAACTTAACTTTCTACTTATGTAGGCCAATCTGAAGCATCTTCATTTAGGAGTATGAAGCTGTTATATACTTCCTGTGCCCTTAATAAATAATTACAACTTTACAGTAGTTTATATATTTCCAGTATAAAGATTGTAATATTAATTCAATGTAAAATGCAAGATTTCGTGAAGGTTAATTTGTAAAGGAAATAGTGAACTTAAACAGTAAAGAGAATAACAGCTTTACGCTCCCAAATCAAGATGCTTCAGATTGGCCTATATAAGTGGAAAGTTAGGTTAAAAATAAGATGGCTGCTCTTACCTTTAGAAAAGTCACTATCTTGTGTCGAGATTTGAGAGGTCCCTCTATTGGCAAAATGAAGATATTATTTGAATATTATAAACATTCAAGGTGCACATGATAAAGGTTAAAGGCTGTCGCTAAAGTATTTATATAACATAACTTGATTCTTTAATTTATAAAATCTATATTACTATGTAAACATGAAAGTTTGTTACTTTATAACTTAACAAATATTGCACCAACATTGATGAATCTTACATGATTTTCTTTTCTTTTTATGGAAAATTTGATAGGCTATGAATTTTTGCTTTATGGTACTTGTTTTAAAACTTTGATAATTTGCAGCATAATAATGTGTGGAAATCAAATGACAAATGCAATAAGAGGGCAGCACTGATTAAAACATTACTGACATTGGAAAATGTTGTGGCCAACATATTGAAATACTTACTAGGGAAATTTACAGAATTAAAGTTTTAGGTCATATGACAAAATTTTATTGTGTAAATATATCTTAAATTAATTATTTTTCATTTGGATCATGTATTTAATTTCTCACTTGCAAGCACCATGATGTTAAAATTTTAAACCATTTTAAAAATTAATTTATTATGTGAGAAACATAAAATAATTTACTTTAAAATTCTTCAAAAATATTACCAAATTTACCACTTCCTTTATTTTGCTAAAATATCTTATATAAATGCAATTTATCCACTCTACTTTGAATATTTTTTAGCAAAACATTTTATTGTACATATATGCATACACAATCTTATATTTCAACTGTCCTGCAGTCTTCTTCAGGACTATGATATAACAAACAAAATAAAATACATAACTATATAAATAATACCATAATAAAAAACAATATAACAAAACATAACAAAACTGAAATAAATATAATCAAACTTAAATAAAATAATCCAGTTAATATAAAATAAAATATACAATATAAATATAAAATACATTTGTATTCCTGACTGTATATATACATATTCATGATCAACTAATTCATTTTTATTATTTTTAATAATTTTCTAATTACTTTTATTCCTTATAAACTCCTAACTTTAGTTTTATTAGCTCCACCTTAATAACATATTTAATAATTTTATTTTCATACAATTCTCAATTCAACCTTAATTCATTTATTAATATTCTTTTTAATTTTCAAATCATATAATATTTATTATTTTCTTATTCATTCTTTTGTTATTAATAATATTTTATATTTATTTTCTTTTATAGAATCAAATGCCTTTTCATAATCTACAAATCCAAAACATAATGACAACTCATATTCATTCGTCCTTTCTATAACTTCTCTTAACATCTGGATATGATCTACTGTACTAAAACCACTTTTAAATCCAGCTTGTTCTCTTGATTGGTGGAAATCCAATGTTCTCTGTAGACGAGTTGTAATTATCTTGGTAAAAATTTTATATAAAACTGATAAAAGGTTGATAGGTCTGTAATTTCTAATATCTTCTTTATCATCTTTTCTAAATATTAATATTATTACTGCATTCTTCCAATCATCCGGTACATCTTTATCATTTAGACATTTGGTATTTAACTTTGCTAAAAAATTTTCTATTTCTTCACCTGCTTCTTTTAATATATCAATTATAATTCCATCATTACCTGGAGCCTTTCCTTTCTTCATACATTTAATTGCGTATCTCACTTATTCATTTAAAATTCTGGGCAATTCGGAAGATGTAATAGATATAGGAGGTACTTGTTCTTTAATACTATATAATTTTTGATAAAAATCTTCTACCAATTTCATGATGTCATCTCTCTTTTTAGTAACAATTCCCTCTTTTTTTCTTATTGCAGATATAAATTTCCTACCAATACCAATATGTTGTTTTACATTCTTAAGACTTTTATTTTCTTCTACAGCTTTCCTTGCTAGTTCACAGTTATACTTTCTTATATCATTTTCAACTCTTTTCCGCACCATTTTACAAAATTTGAGATATTCAATTCTTTTTAATGCATCATTTTTGTATATCTTCATATTCCTTCTTTTTTTCATAAATTCTGTAGTCTCAGTAGAAATTTTATTGGTCAATTGCTGCTTTTTTCTACCAGCTATTTTTGTTGCAGTTTTTAAAAGTGTATCAGTTATTTTCATATTAATTTCATTCAAATCGGAATCATGTTCAAAATCTATTAATACTTGAAACCAATTTGTAAGTTCTAATTTAAATTCATTAGAATGTTTCTGAAGATTAGGAATATCAACTGTAAATATTGTTTTTCTTAATAATTTTTGTGTCTCTAGTTTCACATTAACACGTATCTTACACCTTACTAATCGATGATCACTTCCTGTGTTAAATTTATTAAGAACATTACAATCTTGAAATATGTATTTCCTGTTATCAAAATATAATCCAATTCTGCTGTTACTTCATTTGGATGCTTCCATGTCTATTTCCTTTTAACATTTTTCTCAAAAAAAGAATTCATAATATATAGTTTTTCTTTTTCTGCAAATTCCACAAGTCTATGTCCTCTCTCATTTCTATTACCATAACCAAAATTACCTACAGCACTTTCATCTTTCATTTGTTTACCAATTCTAGCATTAAAGTCTCCCGTAACAATTTTAAAATGTTGTTTACTCTGATCAAAAGCCTTTTGTACATCCATATAAAAATCTTCTACTACTTCATCACTATGAGAATTTATTGGGGCATAAACCTGAATTATCTGCATTTGGTATCTGCTATTAAATTGTATAACTAATCTTGCCACTCTGTCTGGTACACCATCAATCTCCACAATATTGTTCTTCCACTTTTTATTTATAATGAATCCTACTCCACTTGTATTTCCAATATTTGTGCCTTTATAATAGAATACATGTCCACTTTTTAAATCAATTGTCTCTTCACCTTTACTTCTAACTTCACAAAGTCCAATAATGTCCCATTTAATATAAGAGAGTTCTTCTTCTAATTCTTGCAATCTTCCTTCACTTGAAAGTGATCTGTAGTTGTAAGTACCTAAATAAAAAGTTGTCATCAAATGGCAGCCTGGGTCCACAATCAGGGGATTCTTAGCATCCTCTGCATTCGGCCACCAACTGCTGCCTTGGTTGGTGACTTTGCAGCCTCCTGGGAATAACGGCCATGCTTTATTTTTGTCTGTCATAATTGTATGTATGTATTGGAAAAATATTTATCATTTACACAAACATTCATTCTGCCTTATCAGGCACTGAGAAGAAAACCCATGGTGTTTCTTGATCTTAAACTCAGAGGTAAAAAGCCAATAAACTCACCACACTGGCTAATGCATGCTGGTGAGCAGCCCATCCATGTTCATATACTATATGAATAATCACATAGTAATAACAGCTGCAATGACAAGAACGTATGGAGTGGACATTAGGAATTTGCCCTGCTCGGTTCCTTTAAGGCCTCCAAGAGAAACTTTATTTCCATTTTTTTTCTCTTTTTGCTTATATTATATAACATGGAAAGCGATGAAATGCTCTTAACGTTGACATATTTTGGTTCAATTTAGCATGTTTCGTTTTATCAATAATTTTTTAATAAATTGTCATAATGATAAAAATTTGATATCTTCCTGAAATATTGTATTTATATATTTTTTTCAGTTAATAAGTTACCCCCCTCCCCAAAGGAAATCAACTGTAAATATTGTAATTATTTTCCGACTATTTCTTATTTTAAAATAACAGTAATAACAAATAAAATGCAAATGTTAAATATGTTTCCAAGCAGGCATTTTTATAAACATTTTTTGGGCCCCATGAAACTACAGATTTATCAAAAATATGAACTGCCATCTTGGTTCACATGAAAACTCACTGGGCCCCATGAAACTACAGATTTATTAAAAATATGGACTGCCATCTTGGTTCACATGAAAACTCGCTGGGCCCCATGAAACTACAGATTTATCAAAAATATAGACTGCCATCTTGGTTCACATGAAAACTCACTGGGCCCCATGAAACTACAGATTTATCAAAAATATGGACTGCCATCTTGGTTCACATGAAAACTCACTGGGCCCCATGAAACTACAGATTTATCAAAAATACGGACTGCCATCTTGGTTCACATGAAAACTCGCTGGACCCCATGAAACTACAGATTTATCAAAAAATATGGACTGCCATCTTGGTTCACATGAAAACTCACTGGGCCACATGAAACTACAGATTTATCAAAAATACGGACTGCCATCTTGGTTCACATGAAAACTCACTGGGCCCCATGAAACTACAGATTTATCAAAAATACGGACTGCCATCTTGGTTCACATGAAAACTCACTGGGCCCCATGAAACTACAGATTTATCAAAAATACAGACTGCCATCTTGGTTCACATGAAAACTCACTGGGCCCCATGAAACTACAGATTTATCAAAAATATGCACTGCCATCTTGATTTACTTGCAAACTCACAAATACCATATACAATTATTAATTCAGGCTAAAATCTGTATAATTATTCCCAAGAAGGTTGATTTAGATTCATAATTTTAGAGTGTCAAAATATTTCGATTTTAAGCTTAAATAATGAAATAAAGTTAAATATGATTGCTATATGTATAATTTTATTATTTCCAGTTTTAAAACCCATGGATCATTGATTAATGAAAAAGGAGAAACAATCAGAGGATGGAAATTGAAATGGAATATCATCTGGTCATCACTGATTAGGAAATTTAAATGGAATATCATCTGGTCATCACTGATTAACCAGTCTTACTGTAGCTGGAATAGACAGTCAGAAAGATTGGTAAACAAAGATTACTCCTGTTTTACATTTTGTTATGACTAAAAGTAGTTCACCATTATCAACTTCTTTATCGATATTGGATTATTTTACCTACAACCAACATAAAACCTAATCTAATCCTTTTGGATTTACATTCCTACAGTTAAACGTTATTCTGTTCCAATATAGAATTTAATAAAATCTAATTGAAGTCTTGTCATATTTTAAAGAATATTTATAAAAATGCAACAGCAACAATTAGATTACATAATGATACTGGAAAAATCAACATTGAGAAAGATATAAGGCAAGGTGACTCCATATCTCCAAAACTTTTTACAGCAGTGCTGCAAGAAGTATTTTGTGGATTAAAATGGGAAAACTAAAGGAATGAAAGTAAATGGAGAGTATTTAAGTCATTTAGATTTCGCAGATGATGTAGTTGTTTTTGCAAGTAATGCTTCAGAGCTGCAGGAAATGTTGCAGGAGTTAGAAGATGAAAGTAGAAAAGTAGGACTAAAGATAAATGTTAAAAAGACTAAAGTAATGTTTAATCGATTTGCTCAAAATATGAAAATAAAGATTGATTATGAAGAATTAGAAGTTAACAGTTACAAATACCTAGGTCAGATTATTAATACAGATGGAAACATAATGGAGGAAATTAATCATAGAATTAAACTTGGTTGGAGTGCTTTTGGTAGAAATAACTTGATACTAAAAGGAAATATGCCTATGTGTTTGAAAAGAATGGTTTTTAACAAATGTGTTTTACCAGTTCTTACTTACGGATCTGAGACTTGGACACTTAATAGAAGAGCAATACAGAGACTTCAGACCACTCAAAGGAGTATGGAGAGATGTATGTTGGGAGTAACAAGAAGAGATCGAAAATGCAATGTATGGGTAAGACAACAAACAGGTGTTACTGACCTTATTGAAAAAAATTAAAAGATTGAAATGGAGTTGGGCTGGACATATTGCTAGAAGAAATGATAATAGATGGACAATTGAAATTTTAAACTGGATTCAAGAGATTGTAAAAGACCCAGAAAGAGACCACATGTGAGATGGATGGATGAAATAAGAAAATGTGCAGGGGTGTTGTGGAAAAGAGAAGCTGAAGATCGGAGAAGATGGATTAAACTTGAAGAGACCTTCATCCTGCAGTGGATTGATAATGGTTGATGATGATGATGATGATGAATTGAAGTCTACACATTGGATGTCTTGAATACAATATTATCAGAAATTCTTAAATTCCTTTTTCTTGTGAAAGGGTTAAAAAAATTGTACCAACAGCAGCCAAAAGTTCTATCTTAAGGATATCAATTACTTCCATGTTGAACAATAACTAATAGTGCTCTTTATGGTCAGTGTTTGTTGACTGATAAACTTATTAAATTATTAGACGATGTGAGAAAAGAACAATGAGGAGAGATGAAGAGAATTTCTTAAGATCCAGACAAAATCCTGGTCTTTTACATAAGCTCAGTGGTTATAAAAGCACTTCTAAAAGAATTGTCACTACTAATGAGATTGTCAGTCTTATATGTTAGACTTCTACAGATTGATAGAATATAAAAAGCATACTAGAACAAAATTATAAGTCTCTCATTATATCCCTCTGATGTCAAGGTAATAAAACCAGTAAGTACTAGAGAATTCGCCCTTGATTTCCATAAATCAGGAAAGGTTCCAGGAGCAGATAGCTCATTTACAAATGTTTTTACAAATTTAGAGTGTGAAGTGAAAACATGGTTGGCAGATTGTTCAGTAATATTATTCATACAAAAATTATTCCAAAAATTTAACATAAAAAAAAAAACTAACCAAATAATTTTACAAACATTATTATTGAGGCTATAACCTCGATAATATGCGTATAAAATGCGATAGTAGGGACCTCTACAGGTGTTTTAACCACAAGCTTACGCTATGGAAAAAAAGAGGGGAACCCTTCTTTACTTCAACCTACTTTCTATTTAAATAGGTGAAGCTGAAGCGGTTACATCTGCTAGCGTGAAGCTATTCAATAAATACTTCACTGATTAAGTCCACATTTCTTATTACACATTAATACTCGCGAAATCTTTCGATTTACAACGAGTCAATGGAAAGATTTTATATTTATAAATCTATTACAGTAATTTAAAGTTGTAATTATAAATTTATTAAACGCACGTTGATTACGTAAGTAATATTTACTGAGGCTATAACCTCGATCATATGCGTATAAAATGCGATAGTAGGGACCTCTACAGGTGTTTTAACCACAAGCTTACGCTATGGAAGAAAAGAGCGTAAGATTGTGGTTAAAACACCTGTAGAGGTGCCTACTATCGCATTTTATATGCATATTATCGAGGTTATAGCCTCAGTAAATATTACTTACGTAATCAATGTGCGTTTAATAAATTTATAATTAAAACATTATTATGTATTTTATCAATATTGGGTTTAGGATAGAAATAAGCTGCTGAATGATTTTTTACTTTTAATAATTCACATTGAAAAGAATTTTAAAATAAAAACAGGTAATGATTTTATTAATCTAATCTCAGGATGTGCTTATGTTTGAAAGAATAGTCTTTTTAAAGTTTATAAAATCCTTAAATGTAGAAAAGTTGTCAATCTTCTTGACAAAATGCTCTCTAATAAAAAAAATTGAAATGATGCTAAATGATTATCGTAGTAGGTACAAAATTGTTCAGAATATACGGTTCAGTTCTTTCACCAACTGTATATAATCTATTTGTGAATGATTTCTATATTCAGAGTGCAGAAAATTCATTTACTCTTATAATATTGCTTTGACTTCATAAAAGAAATCTTATCCAGGTGATGAAAAGTCTCTTAATAAGGTTATAATTCTTCTTTTTAGGATTGCAATTTTATTCCTAATTCAAAAAGGCAATACATTTCAGTTTTAAATCTGAAAACAATGAAACACTTGTAATTTAACTATAATATTTTGCTTTAATAGATTAAAACTGAATCCTATTTTATGCTATTTATGTGTAACCTTAGATTGTAGCCTAACTTATGTTTCTCATTTATCTAAGATTATATCTAAAATAATTCCTAAGAATAAACTCTTTGGAAATCTGGATGGCATTGCTTGAGCTTGTGATACAAGTACTTTACAATAACTGTCTTAAGTAATATTTATTAAGGCTGTAACCTCAAGAACGTACATATAAAATGTGATAGTAGGGACCTTTACAGGTCTCAAACCACAAACTTACTCTTTGGAAGAAAATAGGAAAACCCCCACATAAAAGGAGGGAAAACCCTCCTTACTTCAACCTACTTTCTATTTAAATAGGTGAAGCGGAAGCATTTCGATCTGAGAGCATGAAGCTATTCAATACTTCCAAAGAGTAAGCTTGTGGTTTAAGACCTGTAGAAGTCCCTACTATCGCATTATATATGCATGTTCTTGAGGCTACAGCCTTAATAAATATTACTTACATAATCAATGTGTGTTTAAATAAATTTATAATAATAACTGTCTTAGTAAAACATGCAGAACTCACTATACATATTGCCACCCACAGCATGCTAGAGTAATCAATGGATGCCAGAAGGCTTGTGCATGAATATCCCCAGACTAGTTTCTAGTTTGTGGCTTTTATCAGTGATGAGCTTTGGATCTGAGAGCACTGCACCTAGATCTTAGGATCCTAAGCTCTAGGTGCAGTGCTCTCAGATCCAAGCCTCCTCACTGATGAAGGCCACAAGCCAGGAACTACTCTGAGGATATTGGATGAGTAGGCACTAGATGGGGGATTTTATGCACAAGCCTACTGGCATTCAATGATTACTCTAGCTTGCTGTGTGTGGCAATATGTATAGTGAGTTTTGCCTGGTATAACAACAGTTATACACAAGCATAAGAAGTAGTGGTCATGTGATGTTTATTGGCTTAAAACTCTCTTAATACTTGGATATTCTACTGATTAATATTATGCTTTTGTTTGGAGAAATAATAACCCTATGAAACGTATGGATATTCAATTAAACATTACTATGAAAAATGTTATTGGTACTCTCAAGTTCTTTGCAGTGACTCTCTGTTCATTCGCATTTTCGTCCTCAGATGTTAGAATAGAAATATGAGAATATACTTTACCGTTTTAAGATATAAGCTATATTGGTAGCCAAAGGGAAAAGGGAGATTGCTTAAGAAAAAACGAGTAATTATATAATACATTTATTATTTTTATAGCGATTACTCATAAAATATACATATATGTATGATATCACCCAGAATTATATTTAAACAACGTACTTATTTAATTTAAAATAGACATTTGATCTAATTGCCTTTAATTATAGAACGAATGTGAATGTTTTTGCTCTAATTAAAGACAGCGATCGAGTGTCTATATACAATACCATTATGAGGAATGCATACTTTAATCATATAAGAGATAAAAGAATGCAAGTACGCCGTACATTCAGTGATGAAACATTGTATTGCAAACTAAATTTGAAATTGAAAATGTTATATAAACTTCGTGAACCATTTTAAGAGAATTGGTTTTAAAAAAATAATAAACAGGTGGAATTGAACATGCGCAGGAAGTAGTGAAGTGGATAGAGAAACCCTGGAGAACAGATTATTGTGATTACTTTTAATGTCAATTATGGTTAGCATCATCCATTTTGAGAAGCAAATAGTGTAAAAGAGAATATATATATATATAGTGAAATGTTAACAATATGTGCAACACAGTAGAAACTTTCAACTTGTGCAAAGTAAAAAAGAAAATGTGAGGCTAAATTTCCTACATGTTTGCCGATTATACCTGCTGACCATGCCACTATAATGCTACTTTGATGGTTGTCATCCTATATTTGTAACACCAATGACCTCCACGTATACACACACCTGTAGGAAACACCAAACCAAAGATCCCATACACTAGAACTTGAATTGCAAAATCCATAATCATGGTAAATATCTTAAAACAGTATTTTGATGCCCGAAACCAAAGAACTATTTCAGTGAGAGAATAAAAACTTAGTAATCCTCTGCTTATTAATGCATTTATGAAATTCATAGTAAAACATTTCTAAAAGAATAAAGACTTTGATTTTAAGAGCTCTCATAGTAACTGTAAATGTTATGCTTACTATTTATCCATAAGATTGATGTACAATTTTGATAAATTATCTTTGTTTTGTGTTAGATATATGTTATATTTAGTAAATTAATAATAAATCGCGTTAATTAATCGGTATGTATCATATATATATATATATATTGTGTGGGTGTGTTTGTGTCTTTTTAGAATTTTAAAGGTGATGGGAATTAATGATTAGTTTAGATTGTAGTTTTTTTATTATTATTCATAATTATATTATTTTTTGATTAAAATAATTTTAAAAGTTAGAGCTAACAATCTTTAATTTTATTGTCTCATTGAATGAACACCTGTATACATAATTTAATTAATTTCTAAATAGAAATCTGAACTCCTACCTTAGTATGAGTAATTATAAACTCAAGATGGGTATTCAGTGAACTGTCACTGATGCTGGTGCCTATAGAAAACACTAAAAATCATCAAGAGTTTTCCAAACAAATATAGCTAACAACAGGTAAATTCTTCTATTAACTTAGGGAAATTAGTATGACCAAAAAAATAGAATGTTAATTACTAGAGAATATGATTTGGCCACGCCAGTATTTAATGTTAAGTATATTCTGAAATCCCTGATTAGTTAGCACTTCGTCAAAACAATTATTTAGCCCTCATGATGTAATTAGTATTAACCTAACTATTTAAAAGATATATAAAAAACAAACATACCTTCAACCAAAGAATCTACAATTGAAAAGTCATGCATTATCTTTATAGAGTTCCAAACAATTTTTTTTTCCAAAGACAACAATATTGGATTTGATCTTTCCAGACATTACTCATGTCTCATTAATAATTATGGTTATTTACTCATATCCATCACAAATGGAATTTAATGGTCACCAACCTATGTAGATAGAACAAATCTAAATTACAAACCACATGGGTAATGACCATCAAATCTATGCTTACAGAGGCAGATGTCAACGATTCAATAAATTCACTAGTGATTATATATCTGGATTGAAATCTCTACAAGTTTTTTTTATAATATTTTATTAATAGTTATGCTGTGTAATAAATCCTTAGGTTTTAAGCCAATAAACATCACATCACCATTTTCTCTGATTGCTTATAACTGTTATTAAAACAGCAAAACTCTATATGTATTGCCACTCAATGCAAGCCAGAATAATCAATGGATGCCAGAAAACTTGTGCATAAAATCCCCATCTAGTGCCTACTTATCCAATATCCCCAGACTAGTTTCTGGTTTGGGGCCTTCATCAGTGAGGAGCCTTAGATCTGAGAGCATTATCCCCATCTTCTTCCCAGACTAGTTTCTGCCTTGTGGCCTTCATCAGTGAGGAGCCTTGGATCTGAGAGCACTGTACCTAGATGGAGATTTTATGCACAAGCCTTCTGCCATCCATTGATTACTCTGGCTTGCATTGAGAGCAATACATATAGAGAGTTTTGCCTGTTTTAAATCCTTAGGTTAAATAAATAACTGTTTTTCAATTAGAGTACTATATTTTTAGATAGCAATTTTAAATAAGAAAAAACTTTACTTCATTGATACATTTTTAACAATTCAAACTACTAATTGTCAGTTGAAAATTGCAGTGAAGGACCTAAAACCCAGCTGTAGCCAGTAAATTGAATCTAGAAACAAAAGATAGAAAGCCTCAGAGTGGGTAGTTTACTTTATGATTTTTTATAAATATAAACTCTAGAAAAGAATTAAGCAAAACAAAAGAAAAAGCTATTCAAAACTTTCAATTGTAATAAAGATATTCAAGAATATATCATCACAAATGAAAAAAAATAAAGAAAAAGGAAACCAAGATGGAAAAACAACAACAGTAATAAAAACTTGAAAAGTCAAAACAACATATCACAGGTCATAATAGCAATTTATAAAAGAATATATATAAATTACTTTCATGTTTTAAAAAAAAAAATCTATATATTAATTATATATAGAAGGAGATATAAAAATAAACAAACAAAAATATTAATATTTGTTTTATTGATTTAAAGAGAGCATTTGATATAGTGAATCATGTTACTTTGTTAGAAGTGAAGTTGTGGCTTATGGAATATGCTTATTTTAAAATTTGTAGGAATGAAAGCACTTTTATAATGTTAAATCATTAACAGAAATATATATATATAATTAAGTTCCAACCAGTAACCACCTAAACATTCACAGTAAAATAGAGTAATCAATATTTCTCACTGCTGTCAAGGCAACTTCACACCTTTTAATAGCAAGAATGGAAACCATTCTTACTAATGGTCCATTGAATATATATGGACACTTAAAGCTTGCAACTTGACTACAGAGTATGAAATATTGATACATTGAAGTTTAAACAAACTTCTTTAAACATGAAATAAACATGTCATTGTAATGCAGACTAATAAATAGTCAATTAACATTACAAACTGCAATACTTTTAAATTGCCCATGTATTATTTAGAAATAATAAGCGAAATAGTGCCTAAAGCTAATCTGGGATAATGATATAATTAAGTTCCAACCAGTAACCAACTAAACATTCACAGTAATATATATATATATAAAATTACAAGCATAAAGCTAAACTAGTCAATATATAACCAAAACTACCCCAAATCCAAAATTCAACCAGACCAGCACACTTCTCAAGTGTAAAGAACTACAAAAACTACATATATATATAATATTAAAAATTACCCACAAATCCATTCACTTCCCATCCACCCTTAATATTAAAAGAACTCTTAAATAAGTTAATTGCTTCAGAATAATAAATTTTCAATAATAAAGATTCTTTAATTCTTCTTTTGATTTCATTTCTATCAAAATCAATAGTGTGGCCTGTATCTTTTTCATGGACATACAAAGCAGAACTAAGATATCTATTTTTAACTCTACTTTTATGAACCTTTATTCTTTCATTTACACTCAAACTACTCTGACCTATGTAAACCTTGTTACTAAATAAACAAGGGACAAAATATACTACACCAGGAATAGTCTTTCTATCTAAAATTTCTTTTGTATTGTTTAATAAATTATTCAATGTAACACCCCTTTTCCAAACAATTTTCTTATTTCCAAACAATTTACTATTTCTACATACAATTTTATAAGAAGACAATTTAAATGGCAAAGAAATAAAATCATATGTTTCTTTAAACTTTACATCCTTACAAATATTACTATTAAATAAAATACTTTTAACAAATTTATCAGAGTAACCAACACTCAAATAATCTTTATAAAATTGATATTTCTGAAACAAAGCTACCCCACTAGAATTATTTAATTTCATATTCCTATGACAATAATTCCTTAAAGCAGCTACTTTATGAGATACAGACTGATAGCTATCGGGTTTAATTATAGATCTTAATTCTTTACTTTTATCTAAATGACTACACAATAAACAATTAGTTTCTAAATTTCTAATTACCAAAAGATCTAACAATTTTAACTTACCAAAATTTAACCCCCCCTCCTTCTAACACAAATTTTATAGAAGGATCAAAACAATTAAACTCATTTACAAATTCCTTCAATTTATCATTCTCAACTACAAATAAACAATCAACATATCTGACAAATAACTTTACATATAAACAATTTTTTTTTAATAATAATTCCCTCTTCCATATAACTAATATAAACTGAACATACTAAAGGAGAAATAATATAACCTATTATCCACCTTCCTTAATCTTATAAAAATTATCTTTATAAGTAAAATACATAGAATCTTCCAATAACAAAAGCAAATCTTGAATTACCTTAATTTTATTTTTGATAAAGAACTTTTCTTAATCAATACAGATATAAGAACATCAATACTGCTTAACCTATTAACAGACTGATACATATTTTCATTATCTAAACTGCCAAATACCCAATTACTTTCCATTTTAAAATTAATAATCTTACCAAAAGCCTCAAAAGAAGAAGAAACTGTATAATGACCAAAATCAACAAATTGTTTTAAAAAATTATTCAAGAATCTAGAAATACCCTCTAAAATACTACCTGTAAAATCAAAAATAAATCTTAAAGGAAAACCATCTTCATGAGTCTTAATATTCACAAACATCTTAGCTGATGTGAAATCATTAGGATAGCATTTTAAATAATCTACTCTATTAATTTTTTTAAAATTAACCATTTTTTTCATAATATCTATCAATTTTCTTTTAATCAAATTACCTGGATCTTTATCTAAAAACATATATTTACCATTATTTAATTCTCTATCCATTTTCTCTTTGAATTCATCTCCTTTCATAATGACAAACCTACCAGCTTTGTCTTCATGAGAAATGATTACATCATTAGCAATTAACCTATTCCTAAGATGTTTAATCTCAGCAGGATTAATAACAAATTTTTCTTTCCTTTTTAAACTTTTATTCAAAATCGATTGAATACCAACTTTCTGTTCATAACTCAAATTACTAGACTCAATAGACGAAATTGTATCAAAAACTATAATTTTTGAATGAAATGGAACAAAATTAGGGCCTTTACCAAGAATATCTAATTCTCTATCATTTAACTTCAAATCAGAAAGATTAACAACTCTATACCAAGAAACATTATTCTCATATCCTTTATCACTACAATAAATAGAAATTCTATTGTAAAAAATATGAAAGAAAATTAAAGTGGTTGTTTGGGAAAGTTAATAAAATTTATTGTAGTGATAAAAAGTATGAGAATAATGTTTCTGAGGATAGAGTTGTTAATCTTTCTGATTTGAAGTTAAATGATAGAGAATTAGATATTCTTGGTAAAGGCCCTAATTTTGTTCCACTTTATTCAAAAAATATAGTTTTTGATACAATTTCGTTTATTGAATCTAGTAATTTGAGTGATGAGCAGAAAGTTGGTATTCAATCGATTTTGAATAAAAGTTTAAAAAGGAAAGAAAAATTTGTTATTAATCCTGCAGAGATTAAACATCTTAAGAATAGGTTAATTGCTAATGATGTAATCATTTCTCGTGGAGGCAAAGCTGTAGGTTTGTCATTATGAAAGGAGAAGAATTTGAAGAGAAAATGGATAGAGAATTAAATAATGGTAAATATATATTTTTAGATAAAGATCCAGGTAATTTGATTAAAAGAAAATTGATAGATATTATGAAGAAAATGGTAAATTTAAAATTTTTTAATAGAGTAGATTATTTAAAGTGCTATTCTAATGATTTTACATCAGCTAAGATGTTTGTGAATATTAAGACTCATAAAGATGGTTTTTCTTTAAGATTTATTTTTGATTTAACAGGTAGTATTTTAGAGGGTATTTCTAGATTCTTGAATAATTTTTTAAAACAATTTGTTGATTTTGGTCATTACACAGTTTCTTCTCCTTTTGAGGCTTTTGATAAGATTATTAATTTTAAAATGGAAAGAAATTGGGTATTTGGCAGTTTAGATATTGAAAATATGTATCAGTCTGTTAATAGGTTAAACAGTATTGATGTTCTTTTGTCTGTATTGATTAAGAAAAGTTCTTTATCAAAAAATAAAATTACAGGTAATTAGCAAGTTTGCCTTCGTTACCTGACAAGTTCGATGTATTTTCCACTTATAAAAGGATAATTTCAGTAGTAAGCCTTAAGGGAAAGACGTCTGGATAATACTTGGTTACCATTATTTCTCCTTTAGTATGTTCAGTTTATATAAGTTTTATGGAAGAGGAAATTATTATTAAAAAGAATTGTTTATATGTAAAGTTATTTGTCAGATATGTTGATGATTGTTTATTTGTAGTTGAGAATGATAAATTGAAGGAATTTGTAAATGAGTTTAATTGTTTTGATCCTTCTACAAAATTTGTCTTAGAAGGAGGGGGGTTAGATTTTGGTAAGTTAAAATTTTTAGGTCTTTTGGTAATTAGAAATGTAGAAACTAATTGTTTATTGTGTAGTCATTTAGACAAAAGTGAAGAATTAAGATCTATAATTAAACCTGATAGCTATCAGTCTGTATCTCATAAAGTAGCTGCTTTAAGGAATTATTGTCATAGGAATATTAAATTAAATAATTCTAGTGGGGTAGCTTTGTTTCAGAAATATCAATTTTATAAAGATTATTTGAGTGTTGGTTACTCTGATAAATTTGTTAAAAGTATTTTATTTAAAAGTAATATTTGTAAGGATGTAAAGGTTAAAGAAAAATATGATTTTATTTCTTTGCCATTTAAATTGTCTTCTTATAAAATTGTATGTAGAAATTGTAAATTGTTTGGAAATAAGAAAATTGTTTGGAAAAGGGGTGTTACATTGAGTAATTTATTAAATAATACAAGAGAAATTTTTGATAGAAAGACTATTCCTGGTGTAGTATATTTTGTCCCTTGTTTATTTAGTAAGAAGGTTTACATAGGTCAGAGTAGTTTGAGTTTAAATGAAAGAATAAAGGGTACTTACGGATAATTTGCCTGATGACATATTTGACCCACCGGTTTCCCTTCCGGTAGGCATCGACGATCTTTGTATGACAACGTTGTCATGGCAACGAAGTGACTGGCGTGATTAATCCATCAGAGAGTCAATTTTTTTTTTTTAAACCGCGAGATTTAAAATTCGGAGAGAGGTTTGGGAAATTTTTTGATTTTTCTGTCTATTGTGATTTTGCTATCCACTTGATCACAGTGATTTTTTTATGTGGAGGCAGTCATACAAAGCTGATCCTTTCGCTGCAATTTTAGAACATATATCCCAATTCAGTCCTCCACAGTGAACGCTATTTGTAAGTAATTTTAATTTTTTTTATAATAATTATAATTTTAGAATTAATTATATTATTGAATATAGACAATAAGTAATCCAAATGCATGTAAAAGTAACGTAATTTTTTTTATAATAATTATAATTTTAGAATTAATTATATTGAATATAGACAATAAGTAATCCAAATGCATGTAAAAGTAACGTCACCATTAATGCCATATTCGCATTAAATCTTTATTTTAAATGTACAAACAATTTTTGTTAATATTTCTTCAATTAATTTGTAATTAATTTTCAATAATTTTATTAATAAAATTACCAATATACAGTCCGTTTTTAAAATTACCAAATGCTTGTAGAAACTACGGCGTCTTACACCACATTTTATACAAGATGGCGATTAATGGTAGATTCGCATTAACTTTTTTTTTTTTAAATTTACAAAAAAAAAAATTTTTTTATATTTCTTCAATTATCAAACTTCCACTTAATTACATTTAATTTGTAAATAATTTTTGGGTTAATATTTCTACAAATATCAAATTATTTTTCGTAAATTCATTAGCCAATGTATGTAAAAGTAGGGCATGTGATCGCGATTAATGGCACATTTTTATGTGATCGCCATTAACGGCACATTTTCCATAATTTTTTGTTTTTATATTTTGTATTGACATTATTTTGTATTTCATGCATGTACATTTTCACTAATTTGTTTGGGTTTTTTTTGTATTTTTGGGTTAATATTTCTACAAATATCAAATTATTTTTCGTAAATTCATTAGCCAATGTATGTAAAAGTAGGGCATGTGATCGCGATTAACGGCACATTTTCCATAATTTTTTGTTTTTATATTTTGTATTGACCTTATTTTGTATTTCATGCATGTAAATTTTCACTAATTTGTTGGGTTTTTTTTTTGTATTTTTGGGTTTTGTATTTTATATCTTGTACTACAAGCTTCGCTTGTCAAAAACACCCAGGGCCCCCCCCCCAACAACTACAGCGCTACGCGCTGTTATAATTGGCCACATTTTTAAGATTTTTGAATAGTTTTCATGCATGTACATTTTAAATAATTTTGTGGGTACTATATTTTGTATTCACAGTATTAAATTTTCACTAATTTGTTGGGTTTTTTTTTGTATTTTTGGGTTTTGTATTTTATATCTTGTACTACAAGCTTCGCTTGTCAAAAACACCCAGGGCCCCCCCCCCCACAACTACAGCGCTACGCGCTGTTATAATTGGCCACATTTTTAAGATTTTTGAATAGTTTTCATGCATGTACATTTTAAATAATTTTGTGGGTACTATATTTTGTATTCACAGTATTAAATTTTCACTAATTTTTTTTTTTTGTATTTTTTTTTCAGGACCAAGAAACATGCTGGTGTTCAGTTGGTGTGTATCACGTGACATTCCTTTTGTTTTTTATCACATGGTCAACCGATGATGTATTGCCCTGAAGGCATACCGATTTAATGTTGCGCTTTTTAACGTGACGTGTTCACGTGATATGCGGACACATCTTATCGAGTAGATGTGTCTGCAGATCACTTGGAGACGTTATCTTAAAAATCACAACATTAGACCGGTATGCCTTCAGGGTAATACATCATCAGGCAAATTATACGTGAGTACCGAATAAAGGTTCATAAAAGTAGAGTTAAAAATAGATATCTTAGTTCTGCTTTGTATGTCCATAAAAAAGATACAGGCCACACTATTGATTTTGATGAAGCTAAGGTTGTCTTCTTTGAGAGAAATGAAGTCAAAAGAAGAATTAAATAATCTTTATTATTGAAACTTTACTATTCTGAAGCAATTAACTTATTTAAGAGTTCTTTTAATATTAAGGGTGGATGGGAAGTGAATGGATTTGTGGGTAATTTTTAATATTATATATATATGTGTAGTTTTTGTAGTTCTTTACACTTGAGAAGTCTGCTTGTAGCAGTGAAAGCTTTGGTTGTGTTTTAATATTATTTTTATGCTGGTCTGGTTGAATTTTGGATTTGGGTAGTTTTGATTATATATATATATATATATATATATATATATATATATATATATATATATATATATATATATATATATATATATATATCATCAACCATTATCAATCCACTGCAGGATGAAGGTCTCTCCAAGTTCAATCCATCTTTTCCTATCTTTAGCTTCTCTTCTCCACATCACCCCTGCACACTTTCTTATTTCATCCATCCATCTCACATGTGGTCACTTTCTGGGTCTTTTACAATCTCTTGGACTCCAGTTTAAAATTTCAATTGTCCATCTGTTATCATCTCTTCTAACAATATGTCCAGCTCAACTACACCTCAGTCTTTTAATTTTTTCAATGAGGTCAGTAACACCTGTTTGTTCTCTTACCCATACATTGCATTTTTGATCCCTTCTTGTTACTCCCAACATGCATCTCTCCATACTTCTTTGAGTGCTTTAAAGTCTCTGTATTGCTCTCCTATTATGTGTCCAAGTCTCAGATCCATAAGTAAGAACTCGCAAAACCCATTTATTAAAAACCTTCCTTTTCAAACACATGGGCATATTTCCTTTAGTATCAAATTATTTCTACCAAAAACACTCCAACCAAGTTTAATTCTATGATTAATTTCATATAGTATATTTCCATCTGTATTAATAATCTGACCATGGTATTTGTAACTGTTAACTTTTTCTAACTCATCATAATCAATCTTTTTTCATATTTTGAGAAAATCTATTAAATATTACTTTATTCTTTTTAGTATTTATCTTTAGCCCTACTTTCCTACTTTCATCTGATAACTCCTGCAACATTTCCTGCAGCTCTAAAGCATTATTTGCAAAAACAACTACATCATCGGCAAAATCTAAATGACTTAAATAATCTCCATTTCCTTTCACTCCTTTAGCTTCCCATTTTAATCCACAAAATACTTCTTGCAGCATTGCTGTAAAAAGTTTTGGAGATATGGAGTCACCCCGTCTTACACCCTTTTCAATGTTGATTTTCCTACTATCATTATGTAATCTAATTGTTGCTGTTGCATTTTTATAAATATTCTTTAAAATATGACAATATCCTGGATCTACACCTTGATGATCCAATGCTTTAATCACTGAAAAAATGTTTATAGAATCAAATGCCTTTTTATAATCTACAAATCCTAAGCATAATGGCAATACATATTTATATGTTCTTTCTATAATTTCTCTCAATACCTGGATATGATCTATTGTACTAAAACCACTTTTAAATCCAGCTTGTACTCTTGGTTGGTGGAAATCCAGGGTTTTCTGTAGACGAGTTGTAATTATCTTAGTAAAAATTTTGCATAAAACTGATAAAAGACTGATAGGTCTGTAATTCCTAATATCTTTTTTATCACCTTTTTTATATATTAATATTAATACTGCATTCTTCCAATCATCTGATACATCCTTATCATTTAGACATTTGGTATATAACTTTGCTAAAAAAATTCTATTTCTTCACCTGCTTCTTTTAATATATCAATTACAATTCCATCATTACCTGGAGCCTTCCCTTTCTTCATAAATTTAATTGCATGTCTCACTTTCTCATTCAAAATTCTGGGCAATTCGGAAGATATAATATGTATAGGAGGTACTTGTTCTTTATTACTATATAATTCTTGATAGAAGTCTTCTACACATTTTATAATGTCATCTCTCTTTTTAGTAATAATGCCATCTTTTTTTTTATTGCAGATATAAATTTCCTACCAATACCAAAATGCTGTTTTACACTCTTTAGACTTCTATTCTCTTCTACAGCATTTCTTGCTAGTTCACAATTATACTTTCTTATATCATTTTCCACTCTTTTCTGCACTATTTTACAAAATTTGAGATATTCAATCTTTTTTAATGCATCATTGTTGTAAATCCTCATATTCCTTCTTTTCTTCATAAATTCTCTAGTCTCAGTAGAAATTTTATTGGTCAATTGCAGCTTTTTTACCAGCTATCTTTGTTGCAGTTTTTAAAAGTGTATCGTTTATTTTCCTATTAAGGTCATTCAAATCTGAATCATGTTCAAAATCTACTAATACTTGAAACCGATTTGTAAGTTCTAATTTAAATTCATTAGAATGTTTCTGAAGATTAGGAATATCAACTGTAAATATTGTTTTTCTTAATAATTTTTGTCTCTCTAGTTTTACATTAACACGTATCTTACATCTTACTAATCGATGATCACTTCCTGTGTTAAATTTATTAAGAACATTACAATCTTGAAATATGTATTTTCGGTTAGTCAAAATATAATCCAATTCTGCTGTACCTTCATTTGGATGCTTCCATGTCCATTTCCTTTTAACATTTTTCTCAAAAAAAGAATTCATAATATAAAGTTTTTCTTTCTCTGCAAACTCCACAATTCTATGTCCTCTCTCATTTCTATTACCATAACCAAAACTACCTACAGCACTTTCATCTTTCATTTGTTTACCAATTCTAGCATTAAAGTCTCCCATAACAATTTTAAAATATTGTTTACTCTGATCAAAAGCCTTTTGTACATCCATATAAAAATCTTCTATAACTTCATCACTATGAGAACTTGTTGGGGCATAAACCTGAATTATCTGCATTTGGTGTCTGCTATTAAGTTGTATAACTAATCTTGCCACTCTGTCTGATACACCATCAATCTCCACAATGTTGTTCTTCCACTTTTTATTTATAATGAATCCTACTCCACTTGTATTTCCAATATCTGTGCCTTTATAGTAGAGTATATGTCCACTTTTTAAATCAATTGTTTCTTCACCTTTTCTTCTAACTTCACAAAGTCCAATAATGTCCCATTTAATATAAGACAGTTCTTCTTCTAATTCTTGCAATCTTCCTTCACTTGAAAGTGATCTGCAGTTGTAAGTACCTAAATAAAAAGTCGTCATCAAATGGCAGCCTGGGTCTGCAATCAGGGGATTCTTAGCACCCTCCACCTTCAGTCACCAACCGCTGCATATATATATATATATATATATATATATATATATATATATATATAACAATTAGATATAAAAATAAGAAGGTATCTTTTGTTTTTGAATATTTGTTCATCTGAATTGCTAAATTAGTGTTTTTAAAGATAAGAATAAAATTTGCATTGGAAAAAGGTTTACTGAAAAAGCAGCCATATTGAATATTAAAAAAAAATTATGTTAAGCCATAAATTTTATCATAACTTAAGTTTGTATTATTCAAAAATGGCATAATATATATTGTTTGAAACATAAAACACCAATGAATGTAATAAAGCTGAAAAAAATATAGTCATTGATATTCAAAGTAATAAAAAAAATGAATAAAAGTTAATATTTCTAATAATTATTTTCATATTATTTCATAAATTCAAAATTATCATGCATAAATTTTAAAATTATAATTTTTTTAGTAGGTTAGTTCCATTCATCATTAAATTTCTGATAAATTGGTATATAATAACATTTACCTAACATAATCCATCACTTGAATAGAATAAAGATATTAGTACCTTTCATTTTTTCTAGTAACCCTTCAAAATGTTTTTTTCATACAGGGGTTTGCAATGAATATGGCATCCCTAATATCAAGTAGTTAATATTGATCAATAATTAATATAATTTGAGTATTATAATAAAGAATTTCAATAAAGTTTGTAATTTATTAAAAATTATTACTAAAATAGTCCATATATACAAAATAAAATAAAAAGTAAATGAAATACTAAATTTATTATAGAGTTACGCTTGAGGTCCACAAGTCAATAGTTTTGAATCAGTGCAATTTAGTATTATTTATCCTATCTTTATCGGTTTTGAGGGCTCATATTGCTTCATGCTACTAGGACCATAAATTTAGTAATACCTTCATCAACTGCCACCTCTCTTTGCATTTGATATGCAGCTTTGAAATTTACATTGCAGTCATCTATAATTGGCCTAAGTTTACATACTGTCAAAATCTTTACTTTTAACATTTGCATATTTTTATTATTATTAAAATACAGACAAGACAGAAAAAAATCTAAATAGGGTCATAATATTTGCAAAATATGTTTATCTTTGTCTCATATCAGAAGTCCTGATATCAACTAATTCATATACTGGATATTTGGACCCAATCCCACACTATACCAAAAAATGCAGATAATTCATGGTATAAATTTACACAAACTATTTTTTTGATCAGCGTATATGCTAGTTTCAATAATTATTTTTTTTGTATATTTTTTTATCAAATATAAATTCAAATAATAATTAAAAAATATATTAAAATAATAATTAAATAATATATAAAATTAAATACCATCTGCTCCCAGTAACATTCACTCAACGAAGCACATCGGTAAAATCTATTTTTTCTGATCTACATTTCAGGGCAACTCTAATTCTGTTAAAAACGAAAAAACATAGAAAGTCACAAAAATTCAATTTACTTGATCACAAAAATTACTATAAAATTTTTAATTTTTCTTGTAGAAAAATGGAGATTATCTTTTCTGAAACTAGAAAGAGCGATGGAAACAAAGATGTAAAAAGTGCTTGCGTAGACTGTGTAGATTTCAAGTAGTTTTAAGCTGAAACCAGATGTTTATATTGAAAATTCATGGCTGCATTATGCAGTTGTAATAATGAAGAAGTTAAATTTGTTGAAAATATATCAGTCTTAAATATAAATAATGGAATTTACATGATTTTAATATACACTTATAAACAGCACATGAATCTATAAGTGTATATTAAGATCTGTGTGCACTTACCCACCAGTAATAATTTAAAACCATAAGTGAATTAACTTATGCTTAACATGTATTTTTATATAAACCAACCATTACTGACACAGAGGCAAAGGTCCATACTCAGTGGAAGCTGGAGTAATCAATGGATGCAGAAAGGTTTGTGCATAAAATCCCTATCTAATGCCTTTTCATCCAATATTTCCAGACTAGTTTCTAGCTTGTGGCTTTTATCAGTGAGGAGCCTTGGATCTGAGAACACTGCACCTAGATCTTAGGATATAATGCAGTTTATGTAAGCATAAAGAATGGTGATTATGTGATGCTTGATGGATTAATGCAAACTATTACTGATTATGCGTATCTTGCTTGAATCTATTATATGCTTGATGTTGAAATTGGCCCATTTAGATATTAAAAACAGAGGCAAAACTCCACATACAGTAGTGTCACTCAGTGCAAGCCAGAATAATTAATGGACACAAGAAGGTCTGTGCATAAAATCCCTAACTAATACCTATTCATCCAACATCGCCAGACTAGTTACTACCTTATGGCTTTCATCAGTGATGAGGCTTGAATCTGATAGCACTACAACTAAACCTTAGAATCTAATGCAATCCTCTAGCAGCCACCTTTTACCTTTTTAGCTAACTACAAAACTATGAGTCTAAAATTGAAAGCACAATAATTATATGAATTTGAACTCAGTTCTGTATCTATACATTTTTGTGTCTTTGATTGATTACTCTGACTTGCACTGGGTGGCACTACTGCATGGAAAGTTTTGCCTCTCTTTTAATGAGCAAGCATAATTAAATGGTAATCATATGATGTTCAGTGGAATTTAACTATTCTATTGCAGGAAAAAAAACATGATTCAGATTTGAATAAAATTAATATAAAAATAACTGATACACTTTTAAAAACTGCAACCAAGATAGCTGGTAGAAAAAAGGAGCAATTGACCAATAAAATTTCTACTGAGACTAGAGAAGTTATGAAGAAAAGAAGAAATATGAAGATATACAAAAATGATGCATTAAAAAGAATTGAATATCTCGAATTTTGTAAAATGGTGCGAAAAAGAATTGAAAATGATATAAGAAAGTATAACTGTGAACTAGCAAGAAAAGCGGTAGAAAAAAATAAAAGTTTCAAGAATGTAAAACAACATTTAAGTATTGGTAGGAAATTTATATCTGAAAAAAAAAAAAAGATAGAATTATTACTAAAAAGAGAGATGACATAATGAAATTGGTAGAGGATTTTTATCAAGAATTATATAGTAATAAAGAAAAAGTACCTCCTATATCTATTACATCTTCTGAATTGCCCAGAATTTTAAATGAAGAAGTGAGACATGCAATTAAATGTATGAAGAAAGGAAAGGCTCCAGGTAATGATGGAATTATAATTGATATATTAAAAGAAGCAGGTGAAGAAACAGAAAAAATATTAGCAAAGTTATATACCAAATGTCTAAATGATAAAGATGTACTGGATGATTGGAAGAATGCAGTAATAATATTAATATTTTAAAAAGGTGATAAAGAAGATATTAGAAATTACAGACCTATCAGCCTTTTATCAGTTTTATATAAAATTTTTACCAAGATAATTACAACTTGTCTACAGAGAACATTGGATTTCCACCAACCAAGAGAACAAGCTGGATTTAAAAGTGGTTTTAGTACAGTAGATCATATTCAGGTATTGAGAGAAGTTGTAGAAAGAACAAATGAATATGAGTTGTCATTATGTTTTGGATTTGTAGATTATGAAAAGGCATTTGATTCTATAAACATTTCTTCAGTAATTAAAGCATTGGATCATCAAGGTATAGATCCAGGATATTGTCATATTTTAAAGAATATTTATAAAAATGCAACAGCAACAATTAGATTACATAATGATACTGGGAAAGTCAACATTGAGAAAGGTGTAAGACACGGTGACTCCATATCTCCAAAACATTTTACAGCAGTGTTGCAAGAAGTGTTTTGTGGATTAAAATGGGAAACTAAAGGAGTGAAAGTAAATGGAGATTATTTAAGTCATTTAGATTTCACAGATGATGTAGTTGTTTTTGCAAATAATGCTTTGGAGCTGCAGGAAATGTTGCAGGAGTTATCAGATGAAAGTAGGAAAGTAGGACTAAAGATAAATGTTAAAAAGACTAAAGTAATGTTTAATCAATTTGCTCAAAATATGAAAATAAAGATTGATTATGATGAATTAGAAGAAGTTAACAGTTACAAATACCTTGGTCAGATTATTAATACAGATGGAAACATAGTGGAGGAAATTAATCATAGAATTAAACTTGATTGGAGTGCTTTTGGTAGAAATAACTTGATACTAAAAGGAAATATGCCTATGTGTTTGAAAAGGAAGGTTTTTAACAAATGTGTTTTATCAGTTCCTACTTATGGATCTGAGACTTGGACACTTAATAGAAGACCAATACAGAGACTTCAGACCATTCAAAGAAGTATGGAGAGATGTATGTTGGGAGTGACAAGAAGAGATCGAAAATGTAATGTATGGGTAAGAGAACAAACAGTTGTTACTGACCTTATTGAAAAAATTAAAAAGTTGGAGTTGGGCTGGACATATTGCTAGAAGAGATGATAATAGATGGACAACTGAAATTTTAAACTGGATTCCAAGAGATTGTAAAAGACCCAGAAAGAGACTGCATGTGAGATGGATGGATGAAATAAGAAAGTGTGCAGGGGTGATGTGGAGAAGAGAAGCTCAAGATCGGAGAAGATGGATTAAACTTGGAGAGACCTTTATCCTGCAGTGGATTGATAATGGTTGATAATAATGATGATGATCACATGAAAGAGATAGAATCTCATTTTTAATCACCTGCAATTCAACATATATTAATTATGAATAAATGTAAGAAAAATAAATGATAGTTAATATTAGACCTGCTGTAATGAAACTCAACTCTAACCCTAAACCTAATCTTAGTGTTAAACCTAACCCTAACTCAGTACGGCTGTGATATTTCGTAGCATGTTTAATACTAAAATACCAAATACATATATCTGCAAGTAAAGCAATAAAAACATGTGGAATTGATAAAAGATTAAGAATAGTATTTAAAATATTCAGAAAGATATAGATTGGTTTTAATAATTTAAAATAATAAGAACGTTAATTATCCATTAGTAGAAGCTGTAGTAAATTAGAATTGTAATGATTAAACAGGATTAAAATAATGACAATAAATTATTCTATAGCATGTTAAAATAAGTTTGTAATATCTTATTTAATGTTTTACTTGGAAGTGCTAAATTTTATATGAAGCAAAGGCTGGGAAAATTAAAAAAAAAAAAGGAAAGATTAGATGCACATTATTTATACTGCAAACATTAGTGTTGTTATTTAGCAAAAAAAAAAAAAAAGAGAGAGGATTTAAATTTTAGTTTTATTTAGATGGGGGGGGGGGGATATAAAAAAGAATGGTTATAGGAGAGAAGGAAGTGAAATATATACAAGTTTCCTGGGCCCAAGCTTGCATAGAGTCCAAAAAAAAAGGATGGGGGAGGGTGTAAAAGATTGAAATATTCTGGATTATATGTGAGATTTTTTATTGGCATATAACTGACGATGACGCAGTCTATTTAAGTTTAATTTTAATACCTTCATTTCCTTTACTTAATTAAAAACATTAATTTTCAGTTCACGTTTTTGGAACATCCAGTCATATGTGTTAGTGTGTATTAAAAAAACGGCTTTTATGAGTTAAATTTATAAATAGTATTTTTATCATAAAAACTAGTACATAATGAAATGTCATTTGATAAAGTTAATTAATGTTTGTTTAAGTTTACTTAATAGCAAATTTTTTTGAAAAAAAGAAAGAAAGAAAAAATAAATTGGCAACTGAAACGCATAGTTAGAAATTAACGTTTAACTCCCGTTACGTTTTAAAAATATATTTTCATTGCTACTGGGTAGCAAATTAAACCTGAATAACGTAACTAAAATAGAATATAACAGTTTAGAAAAATTCTATAACTAACAAGATATAAAGGATATCTTTAGCAGTACCCCTCACCTTTAGATAAATAAAATTAAATTATGTAAAATTGATAAAAAAAAATTAGCATTATTAATTATATTAGAAGGTATATATAATCAAAATTTAGTATTTAAACCTGGTTCTAACGGTTCCATTTCATAATGCTCATTATAAACTAATACATTTTTAATCATAAAGATACTTGTATCTTAATCCAATTAACTTTCCAAAAAAAATTTCTATACATGTTGTCCAATATTTATTTGCCTTCACATTTAACTAATAATATTTATATTAACAATGGGTTGTTTTTCTTTCGATAACTAACAAGATATAAAGGATATCTTTAGCAGTACCCCTCACCTTTAGATAAATAAAATTAAATTATGTAAAATTGATATAAAAAAATTAGCATTATTAATTATATTAGAAGGTATATATAATCAAAATTTAGTATTTAAACCTGGTTCTAACGGTTCCATATTCATAATGCTCATTATAAACTAATACATTTTTAATCATAAAGATACTTGTATCTTAATCCAATTAACTTTCCAAAAAAATTTTCTATACATGTTGTCCAATATTTATTTGCCTTCACATTTAACTAATAATATTTATATTAACAATGGGTTGTTTTTCTTTCGATGTTTTTGTTCTAAAATATGATAGAGGGTATATGCATTGGTTTTTTTTTTTAGATATATTTAAAACTCTGTTCAGACTAATATTGATAAAACATATGAATAAGGGCATCTAAGAAAAGGTAAATTACCCCTCTCCCCAAAATGCATTGCATGCTGAATTGGTACTTGTCAGTTGGCTGAGATGACAATTTTTATACACGTCTTCATTACTATGGATATGTTAAATTAAAAAAAAAAAAACCAGATTAATCCTTAACTGAGTTTAAAGTTTATATTGTGATTACGACTAATATGATAATCCATAACCCAATAATTGATTAGTAATAATTATTAATACATTTATTTAAAGTGGACCTGTTTGATAGAAGTGCAAGAAATTTGACACTTGTAGATCAAATTCTAGTAATTTAATATATTCATTATGTTTTCAACATAATTCAAGGATAAATGAAATTGTTTACAAATGATATATATATTCTCTGCTTATTTACTTTTTGTAAGAAATTAAATGAAACAACACACCAATATGAGAAGAGGGACCCAAAAATAACCGGAATTGTTCAAAGGTAAGTGTGCCTGTGGTCATACATGCTTCTGTACATACTTCTTGTGGGGCCCCTTTTGTATTAATCTACCAAATTATGTTACCATGTAAAAGGTATCCGCGTATTTTGCAATTTTTTATAAAGATGGAAAAAAATAGAACAATGTGAAATTCTGTTTTCTCTTAGAACCAATGGAAGGAAAAACAGTTGTAATGCTTGAAACAGATTGCAAGAAAGCTGTTCTGGGAAAACATAAGTTTACAAATGATTTGATGATATTGTTAAAATCACCAGGTCCCGTAAAAGCATGCCTAGGGAAGTCTAATGTCAAGATAAATGCTGATATTTTTCTATTGATGCAAGAGCAATTTTCTCTCAAAACTAGTTCTTAAAGGTCAGTCATTTTATCTACAGGTTCTGAAACATTTTCATGATGCAGTAAAATGTAATCGTCATTTTTTGTGACAAAGTGAAGAGTGCAAGCTTCACCATGACAACTCCTCTGCGAGCGGACTTGAATGTAAAACAATTTTTAATTAAATTCAACATGACCTAATTTATCTACCAGTCACATTCTCTCGATCTCTAACTGCGTGACTTCTTTTTATTTTCTTGAATGAAAAAATGTCTCAATTTTTATTTTTTTGCTGACTCAGAAATGGTGATAATAAATAAAAAAAAATTCCGGTTTCCGACATTGTATTAAATGGACAGTACCTTGAAGGAGATTAAATTCATAGCATTTAAAGATAAATAAACAATTTTTTTTATTATAAAATTATGTTTATTTCTGGGTATCCTCTCATACATTATTTATAAAATTAAATATGTAAATAAGTATTTAGATTTTTGCCTTATAAAATCTTGCAGCTACATAAACAAAATAATTATCAAAACCTACAGTAAAACTATATGATTTGTAAGCAAATACAAATGGGCATCAGAAAAAACTTGAAATAATGACATATTAAAATATTTTAAAATACAACAGTTATTATATTTTAAAATTAAATTATTCTTTTTGAAACTTCTGTATGTTAGTGGGTAAAGCAAATTATGCATGTCAATAAACAAAAACTAAAGACTAGATTATTTCTAAGTAAAATGTATATATTAGATTTTATAAAAATGAAAACAATATGCTTATAATAATTGAAAAAAGCAAAAAATTAGTGCAACCCCCCCCCCCCCAGACAAACATAATAATAAGATTGATATTGAATGATTCAATTATCATTGAATTGGTTTAGAAAGTTCATAGATTTTTCTCTTGGAAGTAGACTATATTTAGTCAGAATATCCCTGTAATTGGCAAGTCGGTGTGAGTGTTACAAATGATTTGTTTTTGTTTAGAAAATCACTAGAATATATTTTATTAGTTATATATATATTCAATTTTTTCTCTTTTATTTTACTTTTATTTTTTGTAGATGAGTTTGTGGCTTTTTGTAAAATGGATTTTATAAATTAAGTATGAAATAATTTCATCTTCAACTTTTCTTTTTTTTGTGGAATCCCACCCACCCCCACCCCTATTTTTCTGGTTTCTTAGTTTATTGTTGCAATAATTATATTAGGTTTATTAATATATGGGCTCATATTGAAAAAATTAAAAAAACTGAAATGGAGTTGGGCTGGACATATTGCTAGAAGAAATGATAATAGATGGACAATTGAAATCTTAAACTGGATTCCAAGAGATTGTAAAAGACACAGAAAGAGACCACATGTGAAATGGATGGATGAAATAAGAAAGTGGGCAGGAGTGATATGGAGAAGAGAAGCTAAAGATCAGAGATGGATTGAACTTGGAGAGATCTTCATCCTGCAGTGGGTTGATAATGGTTGATGATGATGACGATTCCACTTTTGAATGTCAACAACTCATTAATTATGTTATTTTCAACTCAAATTATGAATTATGAATCACTAAAGCAATTAGTTTTAATTTTTAATTTTTTATTTCATTGTAGTAAAAATGTATTTCTTGAAGAGTTGTATTATTTTTGCCTAAAAATATTTGTTTTATTTTGTGTTTGCCATAATTGCTTAACAATCTGAATCTCATAAGTTTATTTAAAAAAAAGTAAATAATAATTAGAATCTCTCACATGATCACATTTCCTATACTAGCACTGTATGGAGAGTTTTGCTCTGTTTAATTACAATCTCTGTTGCACTTTAATATCTTTTATTTTATTTTAAAAAAATTCCAGAATATTTAAACATGGTTTGGGTTTTCAGTTGATAATCATCTGAGGTAAAATGTTCCTGAATTGGTCACTAAACCAAAGTCTTTATATGTTGCATTAAAAACATTAGGTGTATTATGAAGACAATCTTTTGAAATGACAGAAAAAGTAAAAGCATAATGTAAATATATAATATAAGAAAATGAAGTTATTGTATATAATTTTTTAATTGATCTTGATGCCTTATTTATGATGTGGCTTATAAATAGTTTCAAAAATCATAGACACAGAAATCAAAAACCATGTTGGAGCAAACACTCATACAGTTTTTATTTCAAATGCCTCCTATTTTTCACCTGTAATAGGAACTCTTTCTCTTATTCCATCATGTAAAAGCTGTGTAATACAAATGATTACATTTTGTGAACAAACAATGCTATGGTATTGTTTGATTAACAGAATCAGAGGCCTTGATCAAATCAATGAAAGCAATCACTCTTTTGTTTCCAATTCCTTTCTTGCATTTTTCTGTTAATAAAAACCAAGTATATAGTGGTTTTTTAAATTAATGAGTCTGTAATAACCATTCAGCTATTATTTAGAGCAAACTATTCAACAAAATCCTTGAAAGTATGATATTCAATGAAAATTTTTTCAATCTTGTCCATTTTCTTTATTTTTAAAAATTGAAATAATATTTCAAATGCCTCCTATTTTTCACCTGTAATAGGAACTCTTTCTCTTATTCCATCACGTAAAAGCTGTGTAATCCAAATGATTACATTTTGTGAACAAACAATGCTATGGAATTGTTTGATTAACAGAATCAGAGGCCTTGATCAAATCAATGAAAGCAATCACTCTTTTGTTTCCAATTCCTTTCTTGCATTTTTCTGTTAATAAAAACCATGTATATAGTGGTTTTTTTAATTAATGAGTCTGTAATAACCATTCAGCTATTATTTAGAGCAAACTATTCAACAAAATCCTTGAAAGTACCTTTGCTGTAGTCAATAGTAATGATATTCAATGAAAATTTTTTCAATCTTGTCCATTTTCTTTATTTTTAAAAATTGAAATAATAGAAGTATTCACAAAATCAGTGTGCATACCATATTCCTAAAAATTTTGATCAGTTTTGAAGCTAATAAATCACGAAACTATTTTCCTCAAATGTTTCATCAGGCTCTGTAGTTTTTTTTAATTTTGAAATTTAGAAAGCGCTCATTGACTTCATTAAACCAGATACCTTCATTCAAATCTAAATAAGTAAATAACATGGATATATTTTTAAAATCTTGATCTCACTTCGTATCTTTTTTCAAAAAATAATCAAAATGATAACCTTTCTATCTATTTGAATATCATCGTCCTCAACTAAGAAAATGCTACTGGTGATTTTGATAGGATTTTGATATTTTCCAGATCCCTATATTGATTTCAATACACTAGAAAGCAATGAGATGTCACGATCAGTGATCTTTGTAGATTTAATTTGACAATCTACTTTAAGTCTTTTTGCGATGACCATTGGATATTTGTTTATAAATCTATCTTATTATGAAGTTCCACATTCAGCTTATTATTCTCACAAGTAAAAATCCTATGCATTTTCTTTAAATCAATTTACTAATAATAAAATCATTACCAGAAAACTATTCATAATTCTTCTTTTTAGTTACCCAAGAACAGATTAACTCACATTCATATCCCATTTCTAAAAATAATTATATGCCTCAGTTACATGATAAATATAGAAAGTTCTTATTAGCAATTTTTAATGATGAATAATTTTAGTGTTGGAAATTTATTTGGGTGATGTTTTTGGCTATTGACTGGCTCCATCAGAGACAAATAAAGAATGACTTTTAGAAATTGTGAATAACAAATAAATGATACCTAATAAAGAGTATCTCTTATAGGGTACTATTCTTCATGGTTTGGTGCAGTTTGTGGAGCATTTGACATGGGATTGAGAGGTCACAAGATCAATTCTGGTGCTGCAGTTCTAGTGCTTGAAATTTTTATGAACTCTCAACCAATAAAGCCATTAGAATTTCTTATATATATATATATATGATAGAGAATATAAGTTCAGCATAGACTAGTATTCTTTGTCTCCCTGTTGACCTTACTTTCATCAGTCAATTTTGTTTGTATCTTTATTGTCACTCATCTCTCTATAACCTGTTACAATTGTTTGATTGCAACTATATTTCTGCCATTAAAACACTCCAACTTTTATATTTACCTTTTTAAAAACTTATGTCAGATGATACTTCTCAGTTGATGTAATCTTTGCTCATTCACAAATGCATCAGATTGGAACTGGATTTGAAGTGGGATTTTCAAATTGCTAAAGTCTATATGCTTAAATGACTCTATTTAAGGATCCCCTGCCTATCGTGGAAGGGATTTGGTTTTAAAAAATATGCTCTATAATGATCTAGGGATTGTTATACGTGGAGGATTATTCATTAGAGGGGTAAAAATAGCAGTAAAATAGGAAGCAGTGGTAGTACTAAAGATAAGTATTATAATCTCCATTTTTTTTAAAATTATAAGTACATAGAATATGCAATCTTTATTTGATTTAATCGCTTAAAAACCTGAATGAAAGGCAGCACTAATGGATATGATTTAAAATCAATCTAACTACTCTTAGTGGAACCAGTCTTCCAAAGAAAGAAAATTTAATAGAATGTGTAGGTGCTATTTAATTGAATGGGAAGATTTGGCAGTGAAAGATAATTGTGTGATCATAAATTTGTTGAGAATTTTAATTTAGTATCTTTTATTTGTAAATATTAATTCTTATTAAGTGCATGATCAGCACATATAAGGCTTTAATCTTACTAATGCACCTTGAGTGCTCAATTTTACCATGAGAGATACCTCTACAAATCTTAACACAAGATTGCCTATTTAATTAGAAAGTAGGTTGAAGATAAGATGGCCGCTCTTATTTTTATAAAGTTGTAATCTTGTGTTAAGTTTTGTAGAGGTCCCTCTAGTGGTAAAATTGAGCACTCATGACACATAATAGTAAGTTTAAAGCCTTATATGTATTTATCTTTTATTTGTGTAATTTCTCAATGTATCAACAAAAGGCTAATGCAGTCTTACACAATGATACTCTGTCCATTGTATTAATTCATATATTTCACTTCAGAGAATTGCTTTTATTTTTTCTGCATATCATTATTAGACTAATACCATTCAATGATTTTTTTTTAAAATTTTCATGGAGACTTTAATATACATGTTGTTATAAGTAGTAATTTTGACTAAATATTGTTGGAAATAGCAGTAATGATGTTTCTTTTGAATTTTTGCATGACACAAAGATTTACTATCACCAACATTTTAATTATGGGGGGAAAGTTCCTATATTGAATGTTAAAATATGTCCATGCTCAGAAAAATGGCATGATTAGATTACACCAGGGGTTCCTAACCTGGGTAACCTTTATTCCCAGGGGATATACAAGCTTTGCCAGGAAGTATAGTGAATAATAGCAGGTAAATAAGAGTATTATGCTATTTATATATTCCAAAAATAGTTATGATATCAGCATATCTGGGCTATTCCATGTTGGTATTGTCTATCAGCCATGCAGTAAGATTGCATAAAATGCCTTCTTACTTCAGGGTCTGATAACTCAAAATGCCCAGTTAAGATTCAAGATAATGAAATTTTCAGATTGGTGCCCTTTCTAGAGTTGCCTCCATAACATTTGCCACTTCATGCACATGTGCATAATGTACTTCATTGTACACTCTCCAATTGCTTGTTTCTCACTATAATGAATAGGATTACTGGATAATTTATTAAAAGACATGGGAGTATGAGAACCAAAATGTTTGGAAATCCCTGTATTACACTATCGTTACAAGTCAAAACTCAAGGTAAGTTTATAATATTCAAGAGCATACAAGTGTAGATTATTAGATAGATTATAAAGTAGTATATTACAAGATTAAAATGATAGTTGCATTAAAAATATGCTTTATTTCAATCACATTAGCAAAAAAAAAAATGATAACATATATAGTAATTAATATTTAATTTTTATTTGGATGAAGAGTATTTTTAATTAAAGTAATATTGAATGTGTTAATAGTGCATGTGAGCTGGATAGAACTTCTAGTGGCCTAGTGGTTAGCATTGCTGCCTTCCAAGCAGCTGGCCTGAGTTCGCTTCCTGGTCAACGCATTTGACATATGGAAAAAAAAACTATTTAAAATGTTTTTAATAATAATAATTAAATAGTTTGAACAAGCATTAACCTGCATTTAATGCACTTTAAAACTCGTAATAATCAAGCATATTTTTGCTCATGGTTAATGCTTGTTCAAACTATTTACATATGCTTTCTGTGCACTCAATAAATTAATTACTACTCTTCAGTAATAAAAATTGTAATAATAAGACAAAGCAGTATTGACCTTTGTTTTGTATATATTTTTTGCCATTTCAGACAATTACCAGATGATCCATTACATACAATTTTGTAATCTTTTTAAAATTTTATTTTCTTTTAATTAAAAGTGTGTTAAAACTTATACTTTTTCATTCCTCATCTTCAGAAACTTATTTTATAGATAATATAGTTATTAAAAATTTTAATTAAAAAAATCTTTTGTGTGTGTATATATATATATATATAACAATAAAACTAATAAATATAACAATAATTAACTATTATATACAGTCTTTCAATCTGCGGAAGAACAGTTTCAGTTTTCTTGGATCATGAAAAGACATGTAAATATAAATTTAAATTTGATATTGAAAGTGTTATAATTCTTCATGAAGAGAGAAACCATAATAAAAGAAAAATTAAGAAAGCAATTTCAATAAATAGAAATAAAACTAATATTATCAATAGACAAGCTGCTAACATTAAAATTCAGGATTCATAGGATTTGAGTTGATGACATTTGCTTTTAATGGCAGTTGAGGAGGGTTAAGGAATTAACCAAAATTACTTTTCCAAGTTGAAAGACTGTATGTAATAGTTAATTATTGTTATATTTATTAGTTTTATTGTGATTACAATAGTTTTTTAATGGACATTTAATTTATATATATATATATATATATATATATATATGTGTGTGTGTGTGTGTGTGTGTGTGTGTGTATGTGTGGGTGTGAGTGTATGCTAAGTTCTCAGCTTTGTATAGTTTGTTGTGATGGCAAAATTTTGATTCTGCAGTTCAAATCCATGAATCGTGACCCAGCTCTGACACATTTGGCACTCAAACTTATGAACTTCTGAGTAATAAATTACTTGCTTATTTTTCCCCTTCCCTAAAGCTTATTAAATTACAATTATTATTCATAGTAATCAATAAAGCAAGTTATATATAATGTGACATTGCTTTTATAAGCTTGTATTTACAAATATGTAATATAGATAGCATACCAATAGCTCAAACAAGCTCTTAATTGATAAGTGCAGTAGGAGAAAATATTTAAAATCTCTATACAGAACGTTTCTATCCCCAGCACAATTGGTTTCAAGCTTATGGTTTCATCTAAGTGAAGAGCTAGAACATCCAGACACTAGATCTAAAATATCAACTCAAAATGAGCACTTGTTTAGTATGTAATATTTGAATAGAAACACTGAAATTTTGGGACATGAAAATGTCTTTAAATCCAGATATCTAACTTAAATAGCTATATGGGATTGAACTAAATTCAGATCTATCATATATTGATAGCCTTATCATGGCCAAGGCATTAAAGGTAAAATTATAGTAATCAATAAAGCAATTATTATTCATGTAGATGTTCATATCATTTTTTAAATGATAGATTGCAATGAAGAATTTATTAGAGGAGTGTCCAATCTGTGGCCCACAGGCTACATATGGCCCAAAATGCCTGTGTATGTGGTCCAATACAAAATCATGAACTTACTTAAAATATTATATACTTTTTGTAAACATATATAACATGACTAAAATGAATATATAAACACTCTCTTGCATGACTATGGCATAAAATGACTGTGCTCATTTTTTAGGAGCGCATATATAAACATGTCACTGCTTTTGCTATTTATATTCTTACAGGACTTCACAGACTTCCAGTGGTGTGTGGCTTACAGTGTGATTTCTTCCAATTATAGATTAGAATTAACAACTTCAGACATTACATGTGTTTCTAGTGATTTAGTAAGGCAGTGATTATCAATAATATTTTCATCTACCACTACAACATTGGAGTATGAAGTTATTTTGAAGTCAAGTAAGTATTCTACAAGCACTAATCTTATATATCATTTACAGATGGGCCCTGGGCAGCCTAATAGGGCTCTTAGTATCTGAAGGTTTTAAGGATGGTATTTTAGTACTAAGTATATATTGCAATATTTTCATCATTTAATACTAAATGTTTTAGAAACTTCAGACTTTATTTCAACTTTCAAATACATTCAACTGTCAGTAATAGGTCACAGGTTGAAATGTAACTCAATAGCATTATTCTTCTCTCTTCTTCAGGTGTTGCTAATCTGACTAGCAATATTAGCATGGATATGATTAAAGAGTTTAAATTGATAATTAGAAAAGAAGACCATGTATATACCAATGAGCATGGAAGAAACAAAAATATTGGACAAAGAAAAAAATTTAAAGAAGTTGTTCATATGACAAAGACAGATAATCCCATAAGTCCACCTAGTCTGATAAATAATTTATAATGTCTGGAAGTCATTAATTAATCTTGTTCGTAGAAAAAAAGTGAAGACATTATAATGATCCTCATATAGGTACATGCATTTTCTATTGACTGTTGTCTTTGGAAGAAGAGCCTAATTGATTGGAGGATCAAATTAAACTTAATTCTAAAAACTCCAGGATTGATTCACATGCTAATACAGCCATTGGTCAGAACAGTAATACCTAAAAAAGAAAAGAATAATATTATTTAAAATGTTGTTTTATTTATTAACCTGTGTGCTATTATTAAATGATTTTTTTCTAAAAACGTTTAATATTTAATATTAGATGATGGGAATAATTTGAACATATTATCACTTTTAGAACCCTTGCAATTGGCTCTTCCCCCTGACCTGTGTTCTTCATTTTGGCCTGTATCACTAGCACAGAGGGAAATTAAAGGACTCACATTTTGTTTTATATTTTCCTGTCAATTAATTTTTATAATAAAGGTAATAAATAGCTTATTTTTACTTCACTTATGGTCTGTAATCTATCTATTGCACTTAAAATGTACATCCGTGAAGCTATATTAAAAGTTTATAATTGCTTAGTGCTTTCGAGAGCTTCGTGTTCCCATATTCATAGCTTATAATAATAATGTTTGTTGTTGGCTTGTCCAATAGAGATGTATGCAAATATATGCAAATTACCTAGACTGCCCATTTTTTTCAAAATGGAGAAGCAAGCATCTCTCCTATTGATGGAGTTTGGATCTTCTGCTATAAAGCACGCCTCCTTTATCTTGCGATTGGTGTCATTGCGCTCAGTGCAAACCATTTCACCCATTGTAGATTCGAACATGTAGCCTGTGGACCTTTGATGTTTGAAAAATATTGAGCTACCCTCAGATTTGATTCTTGCCCTGTATATAAGTATCGATGTTGCTATACTCTGGTAGCAATTGCGGTTCATGTTTTTCCATAATATGGCACACTGCAACCATTATGGGGGCATGTAAGTAAGTAAATCCTGTCAGGTATTATTTTTTTAATCCTAGTATGATTTCTACAGTTTTTACAATGTCTCACATTTCCCCTTCTCCCGCAAAAAATATGAACAAAAAAAAAATTATTCATAAAAGTGGACACGTAACTTTCTTGACAAGGCAAATAGTAAGATTCTGCCTAATTTGTAGGGAATTTGTACAAGTTTCCAAAGACTACAAACTGAAAAAAATTATACAATACTTATGGAGGATTGTGCTGTAAGGACTAAATAGCTGAACTGAAGAAAAGTCTGCGTTCTCAACAAAAAAATTTTATAAAAGGTACAAAGTTGGATGGATTCCATTGTTAAAGCTAGTTATGTAGTAGCATATGTAATAGCAAAAAATCCAAATTATTTACTGAAGATGCATGGTTATATATTGAAAGTGTGGCAGATATAATTAGCTAAAAAGAAGGGGGCGATTCCTAAAATCATTTCTGTCTTGCATAACTATAGTTAGGTGAATTGAAGAAAGTGGAAAATATGTTGGAGACTACATCTAATTTTAAATTTTAGGCTTTAGTGATGATTGATAGCATTGATGCGAACTTGGGATGTTGAACATAAATGTCACAGAAGAAATGACTTTTTAGTGCCATTAAAAGACACAACTAAATCAAGAGATTTATATAACACAGAAAAAAAATGTTAAAATGATTTTCTTTGTCTGTTGGCAACATATCTGGTATAGTTATTGATGATGATCCTGTGATGTTAAGTAAAAGAGAGGGAATTATAAAGTTAATAAAAGATGATGCACCTTCTGCCCCAACTCACATTTGGTAAATTATAATTGCGTAACACATCAAGAAAGTTTATGGGGAAAAGCTTTAAAATTAATTACTATCATGCAAATCATCATTAAGATTGTGAATTTTCTTAAGGGCCAAAGAATTGAATTATCATCAATTCTAAGAATTCTTTAGAAGTACTGATACTGACTGTGTCTTACTTTTCAAAAGTAAAGAGGCTTAGTCGAGACAAACTGTTGAAAAGATTTTATGATTCGTGACATGTAATCAAGTCATTTAGGGTATCAAAAAACAAATATGTGCTGGAACTTGAAAATAAAAGCCAGCCTACAGATTTAGCATTTTTAGTGAATAACATTCCAAATGAAACTGAAAACACGGCAGTCTCAAATTAAAGCGAACAATTTTGTGCATTTCAATATATTAAATAATCACAGTACTGTTAGTAGCAACAAATATGCAGCCTTACTTCTCAAATTGATACAAGAATTTGGAAGACAGATTTTCCAAATTTCTAGGAAAATTATCAATATGTTGCTTTCTATATTTGCGAGTCCATTTTCAGTTGATATAAATATGTTACCTGAAAAATTTTCAAATGCAATGTATGGAGATGACATTCAACTCCAAGAAAATTTGATTGTATCTCTTTACTGGACTTTTATATATCCTATTTTACTAAAAACAAATATATCTTGCTGTGACAATCATGCCTTATCCATGTCATCACTTTTTGACAGTATCTATATTTGCGATCTCTTTTATTTATTATATGTATATATTGTTAAAAGGAGTTTTCCATGACAACTGTTTGAGATTGTTAATTGTTATTGATATTGGGATTGTCTAAGTTTTGACTAGTTTTAATGATATATATATATATATATATATATATATATATATATATAACATTCACTGATGTTTAATTATTTAGATATGTACATTTTCTCTCTTAGTGATCACAAATCCGAGATCTGTTTGATTATTTTGAAAGATTCCCAATTGGGTTGCTGCATAATTAGGATTATTATGTGAAAACGTTTTTGTTTATTTGTGGTGACAGATATCATCCAAATTATGCATGTTTGGTTGCAGATATCAAAATTATGCATGGACCCTTTTTTGCTTATCAGCGTTCAATAATGTTTCCATATTTAATGTGTGATCCCATGGCAATTATCTTTTTGTCAATGTATCCCAAAGATGCCAAAAGATTGCACACCCTTGTATTAGAGTCTGAGATATAGTTATTTTTACTTGGTGTTTATATATTTTTATATTTATAAAAATCTTTATTTCTATTTACATAATACATATACATACATAAAAATAGATTTATTTAAATAATTTATAAGAAAAAAGGTTTATATTTTGGAAGTTTTCGGCGAATGCTAAACAAAGTGAATTTTGAAGGAATGTTACCAATGGTTATCATTCGCACCTGAATTGGATTGTACCAGACAATAGCATGTTGGTCTTATTGTCACGTTTACTCAAGTTATTGACTACAAATTAGATCTTCAACACTATAATACTAGGAACCATTATTTGAGAAAATTATAAAACATAGATTAGGGTTTCTTCAGTAGGAGTCATAAAATTATTTTCATTACATCCAGCAGCAAAAATTTATAGAAGACTGACGTCATTATTGAATGGCGGGTATCTAGCACCACAATGATAACCTTTATCTTTAAATTTTAAATAACGTATTTTCACAGACAGAATGGGTTCAAACGCAGACAAAAAAGGAAAAACACTGATATGTAGCAAATTCTTTCACCAACAATACACTACCTGTTAGACATTTACTTAGGTTACACCCCCCCCCCCCATCACCTACATTAAATGGTAAAAAGAAATAAAAGTATATAAATAATTTTATTGAAATACATATGTAAGAATGATACAATTAAACATGCATTCAACATTTATAGATGTGTGGGATGCCCCCCCCCCCACCGATGATAAAGATAGTATCATATTACAACTATGACGCAAGCCAGACCAATCTGTGATTGTTGTCTTCGAGCTAATAATAGCTTAATGCTTCTCTACTGACCACTAAGAAGATGGCTGCCTACAGCGCCGCCCTTTGGATTTTGAGGTCCTGGGCACAAATAAGGAGTGGGGTCCCAGTAAGTAAAAAAGTGAATATATAAATAAAATCTTTAATTTTTAATACAAGAAAGGAATATGTAGAACGTTTATTCTGTTCTGTTGCAAACTACCAGCCGTTTGCCTTTACCAAAACGTTCAAACGGTGAGACGATTGAAAAATTTGATGAGCTTCTTTTCAAAAGTAAGCTTTTTTCCCCTCATGTGTCATAGCATCAGCCGGGAAGCGAACCCGCTAACCCGGGACAACTGCTTGTAAAGCAGCTGTCGCTGACCTAAGCTTTAGCTTTACATAAAAGAACCTGCGCCAAATGACGGTCTCTCAGTTTATTTTATTGATGCGTAAGATATATATATACATTGTGTTGTTGATTAAAATAAGATTGCACCCTGTTGACCTACCTTAGAGATGCTATTGGATGTATAGACAAGGATATATATAGCTGTGACCTAAAAGAATTGTCAATATTAATCACTTGAACTTAAATCCCGAATTCAAATACTCTTCCATTTGAAATTCTCACATCTTTTTTCATAATAAATAAAATTATTTTATTAACTAAGTCCCTCTCTTTAAAATAAAAACTGATAGTTTTTTGTTTCAGTTTTATCAGAATATCTTTTTAAATAGTTAATTTAGAATTTTGCATTCTTTTTTTTTTTTTTACGTACATACATTCTCCGAAAAAAGAAATTAATCATTGTTTTAAAAATATCTCTTTAATTGATGGAGATAATATCAAAGATTTGCATCGTTCTCATTAAATTAATGAACATGTTTGTCTAGAAACATGGCATATTTGACGTAAAGTTGAAAAATTGTTGTTTCATTTCTGTCATATTTTTTTTATTCACTGTTTTCACATTATCTACATATAGTTAATCTTTTGTTTATCTTGAAGATTATCAGTAATTATGTCATAAACTTTTTGCGGTTATTTCATTTATTTAGCAATTCTGTTCTGAACAATTTAGCATAGATATTAAGATATGTGACCTCTGAGAGTTAGTTAAAAGTATTTGGATCGTTTAAAAAGAGAATGAAAAAAAGATTGAACTTGTTACTGTCAGGTTGTCCTGAAACTGTTACTTGATTTTCTGAGCAACGAATCATAAATTACTTATTAAACAAAATTCTTTATTGCTAAACATTTACGTTGTGTATCATCGTAATCACTATTCTGTATACCAATTCACCATTTTTTTATTTTGTCCATCCATTTAACATGTGGTCTTTTTCTATATCTTTTGCAGACTCTTGAAATGTACTTTAAGAATGATCCATCAATTAACAAAGGCAAAACTCTCCATATAGTAGTGCCACCCTGTGCCAAACAGAATAATCAATGGATGCCAGAAGGTTTGTGCACAGGGTGGCACTACTGTATGGGGAGTTTTGCCTTTGTTTACAACAATTATGTGCTAGTATAGAGATGGTGATCATGTGATGTTTAGTGATCCATCTATTGTTATCTTTTTATTGACTTAACTAATTAGTTTTTTTTCTTTCAATAATATAATTATAACTGTTTATTCTCTCTCCTATGTATTTCACTTTCGATCTCCTTTTGTTCATTTCTATAGACACTTCACAATACTACATATAACTGTTTAGTCTCTCTCTCCTATGTATTTCACTTTCGATCTCCTTTTATTCATTTCTATATTCACAATACTACATATAACTGTTTAGTCTCTCTCTCCTATGTATTTCATTTTCGATCTCTTTTTGTTCATTTCAATATAAACATCACAATACTCCATACGTCACTGTGTAGTCTAAAGTCTCTATACTGCTCTTTTATTAAATGTCAAAATCTCAGACCCATTAATTCCATGTATTAAAATCATTTATTAAAAACTGCTCAAACATGTAGGCAAATTTTCTTTTATGGTTATTTCTACCAAATAAGTTCATCTAATTAATTTTATAATTAACTTTAACTGAGGTTTAAAGTTTATATCTGTGCTAGAGATAATCTCTAGTTTCGAATATGATTAGTAATAATCATTAGTGTATTTATCTGAAATGGATGGTGTCGAAGCTGAGAGTGGATGGAGTTTGACAGTGATAAATGAAAATGTAAATACTTTGCATATAATAGAGATATATATGAGAGATAGTGACCTGGGCCAACTGATGAGTGCTGGTTCAGAACGAAATGCATCTTGGGGGTCATTTGTCTTTTATTATATCTTTATTTATATGAATTTAAAAAGAATGGGGAAGTATGGAGGTGTTTATTATATCTATAAAGTTAATTATAGTTTACTTCTAATCCATTATATCACTATAAAGTCATTAAACATTATTTTAATCTTTCTAGAATTAATTTTTAGCTCTACTTTCTTTTTTTAATTGATAATTTTTGTAATATTCCTTGAATTTTTAAAGCAGAATTTACAAAAACAACCATATCTTTGTTTTTAATACTTTTTATGAGTCATTCACTGGACTAGAAATTATCCATTTAATGAATAATATTCCTGTAGCATAATTTTTATTACATCATTCTCATACAAGATAGAGACTGGTTTTTAATCTACTTTTAACACCCTGACAAGGATATAATCATAACCCTGTGACCAAATATGTGAAATTTCATGCTCAACCAGCCAGTCATCACTTGGTCCAGATCACAATCTCTTTCACATATCTTTATTATTGTTTAGTACATATAACATAAATAGCCAATTACTATAGTTTAATTGATGTCAAGCTTACCACCCTCACAAATTTTGACATAAATCACTTGATGGAACTATATTAATAATTTTTATTAGTCACTTAATGAATAATATTCCTATAGTGTAATTTTCACTACATCAATCTCACACAAGATAGGGAATGGTTTCTATCAACCCTTTGTGGAGGGATGTAATCATAAACATATGACTAAAGATGTGAAAAAGACGTATGATCCCCAAGATGCACATTTTGTGCTGAACCACCACTTATCAGTTGTCCGAGATCACAATCTCTTACAAATATCTTTTCTCATTGTTGGGTATATATAGATAGACAAATTATTACAGAAAGCTAAAATCTTGAATTGTTATTTCACGAGATTTCAAAAGACCCAAAATGAGACCATGTGTGAAATGGGTGATTTAGATAAAAAAAAAATTATCTCGATTGATATAGAGAAAAGATGCAATGGATTAGAGAATCTGGATTAGATTGGGAGAGACTTTTTTTTTCATATGTCAAATGTGTTGACTGGGAATCGAACCCATGCCAGCTGCTTGGAAGGCAGCTATGCTAACCATTAGGCTACCAATGCTTTTCAGATTGAGAGAGGACTTGATCTTGCAGATGATCAATAATGATCAAAAGTGTTCATGATGATGAATAGTAATATGTTTTTTGTTTTATAAATGTAGTGTATGAACATAACATATGCAATTAATCAAAATAGTCTCTAATTGTAATTCAATTTTTTTAATCATGGAAAAGAGATGTACTATATATTTTGTCAAAATAAGAGTCATAGCATGACCCTATCTCTTAAGCTTGTAAGTTATAAACAGTGAGGATTGCCAATTCCTCAACAAACTTTGTGATAAATGCTTAGCCAGAGCCAGCATTTATAATATCTCTGTCAGGAACCCCCCCAAACTCCTGACCATGGTTTTGTGCTTTGGCACTCCTCAGAGAGGTTCCTACCCTGGCAACTCTCTGAGGAGTGCCAAAGCACAAAACCATGGTCAGGGGTTTGGAGGGGTTCCTGACAGATATTTTAAGTGCTGGCACATTTATCACAAAGCTTGTTGAGGAATTGGCAATCCTCACTGTTTATACTATATATTTAATTGAAATAGTATCTGTATTTTATGTGAAGAAAGCGATTTTTGGAAATTAAAGACAAAAGAAATGTAATTTATCTCAAATTTAAATTATATTCTCAAAGAATGCTCCAATAGTATTCTGTTAAATAATAAGTGAAATTTTAATTAATTATCCATAGTTGTTTGTACAACATTATTTTAATACTAGCCATGAAAATAATATGAAATGCTGAATATAGATTTGGCAATTTTTGAATACCATGAAAAAATATATTTTACTCCATGTCAGATGTTTATTGAATTTATTTATTTATAAATTTAGTCAGAGTGGTTCACTGTTCAATATATATATATATATATGTGTGTGTGTGTGTGTGTGTTGTATTTTTATATTAAACTATTTCCATCATCTAATATATGTATTGAATGTCTTTAGAAAAAATTAACTTCATTTAAATATCCCAAATACATTCAACTGTTAATAATAGCACATCAAACAGGTTAGTATATGCACAACATTTCAAGAGGTATTATTCTTCTCTCTTCTTCAAGTGTTACTGGCTTGACCAGTGACAGTACTAGCATGGGATTCCAACCTGGGTCCTTAGATTTTTGAGTATTGAATTTTAAGGTAATGCTCTAACCAACTGAACCCACCTGCCAAAGGTAACAGTCTGTAGTAATTTCATATATTTATCTATGAGGTTCGAATCCCATGCTAGTACTGTCACTGGTCAGGCCAACAACACCTGAAGAAGAGGGGAGACTAATACCTCTTGAAAGGTTGTACATATACTAACCTGTTTGATGTGCTATTACTGATAGTTGAATGTAAAACGATATATAGGCTTGTGTATGTGTGTGTGTAATAATGCTTGGGGCTAAATGGGAGATTGCCTTGACAATAGTTTGAAATTCTTGATTGTTATGGATATTGGGATTGACTAAGTGTTGACTGGTTTCTAATGGTTTTATATATATACATGTGATCCTCAACTTCCATACCTAATTGGTTCCTGAAACATGTATGAAAGTTGAAATATAGAATGTAGAGCAATGTAAAATTTTTGAAATATTTTTTAATGAGGTGTATTAGCATATACATAAATAACACTTTACTGATTAGTATCTGTTGTTTTCTTTATAAATTTATCAAGAGATAGTTGAATTATACTTTAAATAGTCAAAACAAAGTCATAGATCAATTCATAGATCACATGACCCTATCTCTTAAGCTTGTAAGTTATAAACAGTGAGGATTGCCAATTCCTCTACAAGCTTTATGATAAATGCTTAGCCAGAGCCAGCACTTAAAATATCTCTGTCAGGAACCCCTCCCCAAACCCCTGACCATGGTTTTGTGCTTTGGCACTCCTCAGAGAGGTGTCAGGGTAGGTTCAGACACTTGTTTTCTTTTCTTGATAAAAAGTTCCATAAAACGCTGTTTTTTTCTATTGTCTTAAATACGAAATAATGAATTGTATGAAAATAGAATGTATGAAAGTAGATACCTGTCTGTATATGGAATTAAAATAAAATGTTTGTTATGTAGTAAATATTGTGATAAAAAATAATAATGAATATAATGGTGATAATATGTTGTAAAAAATCTTACAATCAACAGAAGTACTTTTGGTAACCTTCTGCAACTGCCATTTGATTTAAAATATAACTTAATAATATTTAATACTTAATAACATTATACTTTAAATTAAGTAGCAGTTAAAAAAGGTTAACTGATAAGTCAAAGTACTTCTGCAGATTGTAACAGTTTTTATATCATAATTATTACCATTATATTTATTAAGCATCACATGATCACATTTCCTATACTAGCAGATTAATTGTTGATAAACAGAGCAAAACTCTCTAAACAGAGCAAAACTCTCCATACAGTATTGCCACCTGTGCTAAACAGAGTAATCAATGGATGCCAGAAGGCTTGTGCATAAAATCCCTTCTGGCATCCATTGATTACTCTGTTTAGCACAGGTGGCAATACTGTATGGAGAGTTTTGCTCTGTTTATCAACAATTAATGTGCTAGTATAGGAAATGTGATCATGTGATGCTTAATGGTTTAACACCAATCCTGCCTAATAGGATAGTGGTGGCTATGGTTGTAAAAGAGCCAAAGACACCAAAATGTATGGGTGCTGAACTGAGTTCAGACCCATATGACTATATAAGCTATTGAGCTTAGATTGAAAATATTTTTTGTGTTTTCAATTTCATTCTCATAGTTTTGTAATTAAGTAGAGATAAAAGGTGGTTGCTAGAGGGTTGCATTAGATCCTAGGATCTAGATGCAGTGCTCTCAGATCCAAAGCTCCTCACTGACGAAGGCCACAAGCCAGAAACTAGTCTGGGAATATTGGATGAGTAGGCATTAAATAGGGATTTTATGCACAAGCCTTCTGGCATCCATTGATTACTCTGTTTAGCACAGGTGGCAATACTGTATGGAGAGTTTTGCTCTGTTTATTATATTTATTATTATATTAATACATTTATTTACAAGTACATATCTTAATAAAGTTCACATATTTTTATAATATTCTTTATTTTAGTGTGACAGTCTTCATTTTTTAACCTGTTTCGACTTATATGCTCTATTATATATTTTTAAAAGTATTAAAATAGCAGATAACGAAATTTTAAAAATTAGGCTAAAGCCTTTTACTATGCATTTCAACAATCAACTCTTTCCAGTGAATATTAGTTCACATAGTTCCTAATATATATATATATATATATTGAACTGGTCCATCGAATAATTGTATTTATGCTGGTTTTAATACTTTTTAAACATAATATCTTTTGGAATCTACAGGACAGATCGACCCTTCAAGGAGATGGGAGAATAAATACCATTGATAGCATAGCCACCGATGATACCTGCAGTCAAATCAAGCTATGCAAAGGATAACAAAATCACATTTCTAGACCATAGCTCGCCTCAACTGCTGGATTCAAATCCCTGCCATCCAAAGTATTTTATTTGTTTCGAGAATCAATCTCAGATGCAAGACAACCATAGATTATGTAATCAGCATGCTTCAGACAATCCAGAACTTGAAATATCCCATGGGTAGCTCATACTCTTAACCACGATCCAGCACATTTACTTAGGACATAAAAATAACTATACTCTTAAATTAATAATGATGCAGTGACGAGAGAGAAAGAGAATAGACAAAATAATATTTAAGCAAATATTAATATTTATTCGTGCACACACACATCTAATATAATATAAAATAACACAATATAATATTTACATAAAAATATAAATTATTATTTTCAGGCTAAAATTATGATAGTCCTTCATTAATTAAAGTTCATTTAAAATAAGTATAAAGTATCTATAGGCAATTATCAAAATTTTTTTATCTAGGTTTTCATGATTGTTAATTTTCAATCAGTTGGCTTTAACCTTTGTAGCGACTAGTATTTTATTGGCTGAGTGAGGTAAAAGTGTAAACTTTTAATTGGTCAAGTCACAAACTCAACTGTCAAAATATATTCATCTTTTAATATGATATTCACTTTAGATTCGTTTGTAAAAAGTATATTAATAATTTGTTAGGTTATGAAAATGAATGAAAGTTTTTTCAAAAATAAATTTTCATTTATAATTTAAAAATATGATAACAATGGCAAATTTAAAACAAATATTACTGACCAACCAAATAGCTTTGATGACATCAGTGATTTCTTGGTCAATTTTACATTGCGTGGATAAGTAAATAATTTTACTAAAAGTCTTAACTATTTTTCTAAAATAATTTTATTTTTAGCATAATTTATCAAAATAATTTATAATAGGTCAAAAAATACATCAAAAAATACTTTTAAAATGGTCCAAAGCATTCATTTATCACCTTCCATATGAAAGAAAACAAATCTTAGAAGTTTCATTTTGACGAGTGGCTTTGACAAGTGGCTTTCTTTGAACTTGATGGTTACAGCCAATCAAAATGAAGAACATCCATCTTATTTATTTTGTTATAATTTGACGTCAGTTTTATTGACTTTTTACTTGTAAAATAATTCAAGAGAGAGCAGCATCTTACGGAACTTTTTTTAACCTTTGAAAAAAGCACAAAATCTTTACCGTAGCATTAAAAATAATGGAATTCAAGCAACTTGAAGTTGTGTGAGTCATCTTGTAAGGATCCTTAAAAAGGTTAATGGTCTCCATTGATGGTTTTATGACTTGTTTTTCATTCTTTGTCTTGATAATGAGAGAGAGAGAGAAAGTTTGTGGCAGCATCAATTTCACCATTTTGGCATTAATTTCCAGTGAGGGTTCAGGCAAATAAAGTTGATTTTGCTGAGAACTAGAGCATGAAGTTGTCGAACACTTCTAAAGAAGGCTTAGCATGCATTTTGCCAGAGCTGTAACATTTACTGCAGTTTTTGAATATCTGGATCTCTGGAGCAATAGATAATGTAAGAGCACAAATAAAGACTGGAATGATTCAGTCACTAAATGAAGGTGGGAATGTAAACTGAACTTGGACTGATCTGAATTACAGATTGAAGAGTGGAATGATCTAGCAGATTGCAACCCTGACTAAAGAACAATAACAAAGATGTAACTTTTCTTTTTTTTTTCTCTCCCAATGTTTATTTCCTTAATGTATTTTTTAATTTTGATTGTAACTTGAAATCTGTTTTTAAATTAATTATTTTTACATTTGCTTTAATCTAATCTTTTATTTAGATTAATCTATTATCTCATCAATAGTTTACATAGTTTTCTAATTAATACAATTTCACTATCATCATCAATCAGAAATCTTTTTAGCATTCCAAATTAATTAATTAATCTTTAAAACTAATTGAATTTTCAAAAGTTTTCACTTTTACAAATTGATTAAATCTTTTATCTAATTCTTCCCACCACCCTATTCTCTTTTGCAAAAATGAAAAATATAATGCAATCTTTTTCTTACTTTCACAAAACTGTGTTTTAAACAAATGAAAACTACTCTAAAACATTACATTTTTATATTTTCATTTTTATTAATAATTTAATCATTTATTTTAAAATTATAAATATATATTGTGAGTTATATATGTGTGTTTTATACATATATCTCTCATTACCATTACAATGTATATAAGTAAAATAACTCTTAAATAAATGCATTGCAGGGCAAAGGACATTTGAGCAGCCTCTAATAGGATAAAAATGAAGAGAATATTATTTTACAGATTGATCAATTAGCTAAGCTCCGAAGGGTTAAGCAATTTATTTTTATTTTTTATCTTTGATTTAATTTAATTGTAATTGTTTATTTACTAATCAACATTGGCTAAAAATCAGGTATATGAAACCCAAAATTCTAAACCTGATTAAGACCTGAGAAAAAGGTTTTTGATTTGAATACAGATGATAGTCATGGTGAAAATGCATAACTTTGTAGCCTATTTTTATACATATTTACAATGTAAATTATTGTAATGCACAGTAATTTACTTTATATTTGATTGAATACAAGGAGGTGAAATATTAAAAAATGGAGACCATTTCACCATGCATCATACTGTTACTTTAAATTTATACAGAAGAGGAAAAGATTAATTAAAGTTTAATAATTTCTAATCTAATAAAAAAATTAGTATAATCATATGCATTAATTAAAAAATTGTTAGATAGTAAGTATTTGATAAAAAATTATTCATTTATTATGCAACTTTGGGTAATGTACTAAATCATAATGTTGGTATGTTGCATTTGAATAAGTATATTAGGATTAACTCAATTCAAGAAATATGGTTCTTTCAAATTCTATATATAAACTAGTTACATACTTCAACAAAAATCGATGCCTCAGTTTTGTTGAATTATCTAAATGTAAGTCTGATTCATTTGATTTTTGATGAGATAGGGCTCATATAATTGGCAATTGTTACCAGAAACATGAACAGAATTATTTTGGTCAGTATAAGTAGTAATAATGTGTTGCTCTTAGGTAGTAACTCGCATAATTTTGGTTTAAATTGTGGGAGATAATTTTGTTAAGTAATAGTTACCATTATTCCTAACCTTGAAAAATTTGGCAGAATTGCTATAGTGATTTAATCTACTAAACCCTACATCATCTTTACAGTGCCTTGCAGTGTAGTCAAATGCAATGAGGCACATTGCAACATGTTAGCATCTGACCATATGCAGGTAATATTAACTGGTATTTTATAGCATGTATTCTCCTGTAAAAATCTTAAACTGAATGAGCTGTTCTTTAATTTCAATGTTGCTTTTTAAATATTAGCTGGAATATTATACGGAAATGTATATACTACTGATTATAACATGATTATGATTTTTTTAAATGTAGTAAAGTCTTTTATTTATTTATTTATTTATTTTATATTGCTTTCTTTGTCTCATTTTTGCTACCCTGTATTAATGCAGCCACTTTCGTTGCAAGAATTACTGTATTTTTTAGACACACTTGATAATTTGAGCCCATTATGATTTTTAGGTAATCATAAACATCTGTCCTCAATTGATCATTATATGATCTATTTATTCAAATTTAGTGAAAAAATAATGAAGATGATAGTTTAGGCAGAACATTTTCCAGCAGCTGTCATTCAGTTTAAGATATGTTTGTTTACAAATTTCATTTACTAATATTATTTTTAATTTTAACGCTGAAATTGAATAATCTTCTTCCATGTTCTGTGGGAAAATTTGGATTCTATAGTTGCCTTAGAATATATGGATGAGAGATTCATAACTACCTACCCTACATGTTTTTAATGAAATGAAATTAACTTATTGTACCATTTATATTATTTCAATTTGAAAATACTTATTATTCAATTGTATCTTTAGAGAATCTGAGAGAATATCATTTATCTCAAATCCTCACTGACGAAGGCCACAAGCCAGAAACTAGTCTGGGGATATTGGATGAGTAGGCACTAGATAGGGATTTTATGCACAGGCCTTCTGGCATCCATTAATTACTCTGGTTGGCCCCGGGTGGCACTACTGTATGGAGAGTTTTGCCTTGTTGTTCTTTAACTTTCTGTTCCCCAAAATGAAAATATGATGTTTGCTATTAACATTTTTAATCATCTACAGAGTAATTATTTGAATTCAATAGTAAAATACTTTTAAGTTAAATTTATTAAAATTTATATTTCATTTATATGGTTGTTTATTTGGTGGTAAGACAAAAGTTCTTTCTTTTAGATTTTTTAACTACACTAATAAAAACATTCCATATGGATCTGTTCACTGTATATGATCTATTACTAATGCTTTGTATAGTTGGTATTCAGACACTGATTCAAAAATATTAACTCACTTATGAACAGCAAAACTCAAAACTATCATTGAACCACTAAAACATCATATGACCACCATTTTCTGGCCACAGGATGGGGGCAACTATGGTTATTAAAAAAAACTAAAGACACCAAAATATATAAATAATGAACTGAGTTCAGATCTGTATGACAATAGAAGCAAATGAGTTTGAATTAAAACCAGTGTATTTTCATTTTTGGGATCACAGTTTTATAGTTAAATAAATCAGTGGTCTTCAACCTTTTCACACCTGCAGATTGGCAAAAATAAGGCTAAGATTTTGCAGACAGGCAGAAGTTTACAGATAAATTTTCTTAAAGATGTAACCTGCTTAGCCTTAGATAAGCATAATTGTTACAACTGACCAAAACAGCACACTAGTTATTGTATATTGTAATGGTGTTTGCTTACCTTCACATGCTGAACACACTTTCTCAAGTTGCGCCATCATACTCCTACCGAAAACAGTACTTTCTCATTGATGTGCCTGCATTGCTACATTTATTATTTCATTGTTAAAACATGCAAGAATAAAATGTTATTCACCTGAATGTTGGGAAATATCATAGCTAGTGTAATTACATGGCAATGATTATGATAAATATAATATCTGTATTTAATGTTAAATATACAAGATGAAGTTATATACATATGGAGGTTGTCTTTTGATCGTAGTAAGGGCAAAATAGAAATCATGTAATTAAAATCATGGTACAGCCAAAACAGGTCACCATATTTTAAATCTGAAAAAATAAAATGAAACGTGTAAAACTCCGAAGTTTTGATGTTATTGTAATTTTTTTGTTCTGGTGTGTTGAAAGGATCAAAAACTGTCATTAATAGAAATTTTTTTTTTAAAAAATGGCAAAATAGACATTGCATAATAGAAATAAAGCCAACGAAAAAAATTGCCTTATAGTCACCATCTTTTTAAAAAAAAAAGACAATGAAAGTTGAAAAAGTCAAAAGTTTTGATCCTTATTTTAATTTTTTTTTTGGGGGGGGGGGGGAGTGGGTTGAGAAATACTTTGTCTTCACTGAGACAAAAGTTATTTTTTGTTTGTTTTTATTTTTTAAAAAAGATAACAGAAATTGGTTTTAAAAATAAAAGTTTTAGTATATTAGTGGTATACAAATAAAACCAAAAAAAAAATATCGCTTTATAGGCCAAACAAAAGTGGGCATATTTTTAAACAAAAAAAAAAAAAGAAAACAAAACTTGAAAAAGTCAAAAGTTTTGATCTTATTTTAATTTGGGGGGGGGGGGCGTATTGAGAAATACTTTGTAAAAGTTAGAGACAGAAATTTTTTGATTGATTTTCTTTTCAAAAAAAAGGTAATAAAAATTGATTTCAAAAATAAAAGTTAAAGCCAAAAAAGATCTTATTTTAATTTTTTTGAGGGTAGTGGGTTGAGAAATACTTTGTCTTCACTGAAACAAAAGACAGAGACAAAAATTATTTTTGGTTTGTTTTTATTTTTAAAAAAGGTAATAAAAATTGGTTTTAAAAATAAAAGTTTTAGTATAGCAGCGGTATACAAATAAAGGCAAAAAAGATATTGCCTTATAGGCCAAAAAAAAGTGGCCGTATTTTTAAACAAAAAAAAAATGAAACTTGAAAAAAATCAAAAGTTTTAATCTTACTTTGTTTTGGGGTGGGGGGTGTATTGAGAAATACATTGTAAAAGTTAGAGACAGAAGTTATTTTTTGATTTTTATTTTTAAAAAAAGGTAATAAAAATTGATTTCAAAAATAAAAGTTAAAGCCAAAAAAAAAAAAAATTGCCGTATAGCCAAAAAAAAAAAACAAACACTAAAATGAAATATTAAAAGTCGGAGAGTAGAAAAAATTTAAGAGATCCAAAAAAGTCACTGTATTTTTAAAATCGTGGCCTGGTAATGTTACATTTTATTGTTTTAACACATAAACAATGCCGACAAACAGCCGTGATTGGCTATCAAAAGACAACTGGAGTTTGTATAATAAAAAACTTTTTTTTTGAATTTTGAATTTTTTTTAGAAAAATAATAAAAAATTTAATTCTCCCCTCCTCCCCCCCCCCATTAACATCTGTGATAAATAGAAAAATAAATTAATTTATGTATGATTGATTAGATTTTGTTTTCGTTCTGTTTTTTTTTTTAATTGGGTAAAAGTGCGATGAAAAAATAAATAAAAATTGTTTATATTAATTAAAAGTTTAAAATTTTATTATTTTGTTAATACAAACTTTCTTGTCAGTCTACCAGCAGACAACTTCTGTGACCCGGTGCTGATCCATGGATTGGAGGTTGAAGACTACTGAACCAAATAAGTAAAAGTTTGGCTCCTAGAGTGTTGCATTAAATCCAAAGATCTAGGTGCAGCTGTTTTTAGATTCAAGGCTCCATACTGATGAAGGCCACAAGCTAGAAACTAGTCTGCAGATATTGGATGAGTAGGCACTAGATAGGGATTTTGGTGCATAAACCTTCTAGCATCTGTTGATTACTATGGCGTACACTAGGTGGCCTAACTGTATAGAGAGAATTGCTATAGTTTCGACACTATCATACTGGAAACTCTCATATTTAAAGGTTTGAAAATCACACAAGCAGTAATGATAGTATCAATAACTTTCAAACTGTAGCTGACTCTCCCATAGAATTAACAAACAGTACAAATTTATGGAATAATCTTAGCTCTCAATATTCAATCAGAATTTATATAGCATCATTGACTTTTGTGGATATTTTTAATTTATCAAAAACCAGATCTAATAATTATTTTATTAAAATGATGTAAATGAAAATGATTGTACATTTTCACACTTTGGATTTCTTAATAGCTAAATCAAACTTTTAAATGTCACAATAATTAAATCTTGCCTCCAGTAATCCTTAACAATTATCAATCAAATTAATTCTCTAACAATGCATTACATTCAACAAATTGTATTTACTTATAGACAATACTCATTGCAATATTTTTCCTAATCTTTAGTAAAGTTTAGTTTTTAAAAAAACATTACTTTATAAAAGCAAAAATGTGTACATACAACTTTCAAAGTCATAAAAGTCAGAGAAGTTATTTAAAACTAGCCTTTTGTGGCAGATGTGTAGCACATAAATATCTAAGAGAGAATCAATAAAATGTCATCTATATTTTTCTTTCTAAACGTTATTCCATAAAGTTTGATTTTGTAAATGATTCCATAAACTTTGATTCTATGATTCCATAAAATTTGATTCCACGAGTGATTCCATAAAATTTGATTCCATAAGTGATTTCATAAAATTTGATTCCATAAGTGATTTCATAAAATTTGACTCTGTAAAAGATTTCATAAAATTTGATTCTGTGAGTCCATAAAATTTGATTCCATAAGTGATTTTATAAAATTTGATTCCATAAATGATCCATAAAATTTGATTCCATAAGTGATTGCATAAAATTTGATTCCATAAGTGATTGCATAAAATTTGATTCCATAAGTGATTGCATAAAATTTGATTCCATAAGTGATTGCATAAAATTTGATTCCATAAATGATCCATAAAATTTGATTCCATAAGTGATTTCATAAAATTTGATTCCATAAGTGATTTTATAAAATTTGATTCCATAAACGATCCATAAAATTTGATTCCATAAGTGATTCCATAAAATTTGATTCCATAAGTGATTTTATAAAATTTGATTCCATAAACGATCCATAAAATTTGATTCCATAAGTGATTCCATAAAATTTGATTCCATAAGTGATTTTATAAAATTTGATTCCATAAACGATCCATAAAATTTGATTCCATAAGTGATTCCATAAAATTTGATTCCATAAGTGATTTTATAAAATTTGATACCATAAACAATCCATAAAATTTGATTCCATAAGTGATTCCATAAAATTTGATTCCATAAGTGATTTTATAAAATTTGATACCATAAACAATCCATAAAATTTGATTCCATAAGTGATTCCATAAAATTTGATTCCATAAGTGATTCTATAAAATTTGATTCCATAGGTGATTTCATAAAATTTGATTCCATAAAATTTATTTCATAAGTTCACTCTATGGATTTTAATTTTACTTAAATCCTAGAACTCTTTTAGGGCTGCATATAATTTTATAATTTCAAATAATATTCTGAGAATTTAACATAAACTCAAAATATGTGCTAACCAAAATGCTTTCAATAATGTTATTTTATACTTATTTTATATATCCTATGTGCTGTTTGATGTGTTAGATATAGGTTTATAATCAATGTTAAGAACATTTTTGAAAGTACTAGTATTATAATAAATGTTGTCTTATTGTATACGGTAAAATATTAATTTCCCCAAATTTTGCTTTGAGATGAATAAATGATATGTGTTGTTTATTATTAAGTTTAGAAGGACATAAGATATGCCATACAGATCTCTGCAGAGAATATTACATAATATGGAGTGACTAACCTACACAGGGCGATCTGATAAGAAAAGTATGAATGGCATGACTAACTGAAAATTAAATATGCCCTATGACTGAGAATATTGTAATAAGAGCATTGAAATAATACTTTTAATATTTAAACCTGCTAAGATCAAGTCTTAACATGTTGCCGACCCTCGTAAATATAATTTATTCATTCAGTTTTTTTATGTCTATGTGTGACTGTAATAAGAACAGTCTTATATAAATATGATTATAAAATTTTATTTCTTATATGTAATATAGAGAGTGTACCAATAACTCTAACAAGCTTTTATTGATAAGTGCAGCAAGAGAAAGCATTTAAAATCTCTATCTAGAATTATTCCCATTCACAGACCAATAGGTCTCGAGCACAGACCAATTTTGGCTCACCTCAGTGAGGAGATAAGACATTCATACATTAAATCTAAAATACCCATTCAACAGCCAGCATTTATCTAATACGTAACTATTAAGTAAATAATATGAAATTTTCAGACATGTAAATGCCATTAAATCCAGCTATCTGACTTAAATAGCCACATGGGACTGAACAAAATCTGTAAACCCAAGCTTATATTACAACAGGTCACGCAATATACGACTTGCTTTACTGATTATTATTTCATATATATATATTGTAAAAGACCCAGAAAGAGACCACATGTGAGATGGATGGATGAAATAAGAAAGTGTGCAGGGGTGATGTGGAGAAGAGAAGCTAAAGATCGGAAAAGATGGATTAAACTTGGAGAGACCTTCATCCTGCAATGGATTGATAATGGTTGATGATATATATATATACAATATTTCTAAATCTGTTGGTGTATACATATACAGTAATTTACAAATATATTTACAGTAATTAATATTCTGGCATTTATATAATGCAGCCTACATATTTAATATTATAAAGAAGGAACAACTCTCCAGTCATGTGCTTGATGAATCTACGTACACTCAATGCTCATGGCCGAGTGCGCATAGATTCATAAAGCACATGACAGTAGGGTTGTTCCTTCTTTATAATACTAAACATATATACAATTATGTTACTATACTGTATGCCTGATATGTTGACTGAGGTAGTGTTTCATTACCACACAGCTATTAACATAAGGAAACTTGGGGTGCCCATCCAGGTTTCCTTAACATTTCCAGTGGTACCATGACAACTTGCCTCATGTGTAGATGGTGTCTTCCAGCTGCTCTTTGACAGCTTGACGTATGTCTGATTTAAAGTCTAGCAGTCCTAGCATGAATTTGCCTCAACAACTTTAGTATACAGTGGACAACATGCATATTGCAATTTGTTGCTGTCTCACCTTACCACCAACTGAATTGCCTATTTATAGCTAGATTCTCATTTATAATGAAAACAATTAGATCCACAGAGTATCATCATCCATTGCCATGTTTCTGCTATTGGATATATCTTATCTATTCATACATCCTGATCTATTCATACGTCTATTGGTCTGTAGAGATGAGCCAATCCGATCAAAATACGATGGAATCTGGATTAGTTCATTAGCTGACGGTAAGGTGAGATATAATACAGATGTTCTGGCATGCATATAAAATATAATACAAATTACTTAAATTGTGATTTAATTAAGGCTGCTGGAAAACGGTGCGATCACTCACAAGTTATATATTAAATATTGATAAAACGTTTGCAACTTCGCTTTATTATATTCGTATATATATGTAATCCATATTTTGGGGCTTAAATTTGCCACTGAATTTTTTTGTAAAAATGATATTTTTAAAATCAAAACAGGTCAGCGACAGCCGCTTTACAAGCAGTTGTCCCAGGTTAGCGGGTTCGCTTCCCGGCTGATGCTATGACACATGAGAAAAAAAAAACCCTTTAATAATTCTACATATTTTTGATATTCTTTATTCCATACAATTGTTTTGTTTTTTTAGCTAAATGTCTTTAACCGTTAAAAAAACTGGCAGCATATTTATTTATATATTTTTTTAATACTTTCTAAAAAAAGAAAGACGTAATCGTTTTACGACATACTTTTCTTTAAAAAAAAAACAAACTGTTAGCTTTAAAATCATTATAGCGTATCTTTTTCCGATTGCTGCAGAATAAATCTAGTTGTTAATTTTAGGCACAATTAAAATTTTAGTTTAACAATGTGGGAATTTCTCCTAGAAAAAATAAGTAATTAAAATTTAAATTGAAATATTCCCCAACCTTGTAAATAGAACATTTTTTTTTAATAAAAGAAAAGGTTTTTTTTTTACTGCTCTAGTTAAAACAATAAGTAAAATTTATTTTAAGCAAACTAATTAGTAATGTGCCTATAATATTCTGCAAGTCTTAATTAAATCTTGAGAAAATAAAATGTGTAGGAAAAAAAAACATTCAGTAAGCTTTTTAATGAAATTACATTAAAATAAGTGAATTAAAATACATGTTATTAGCAGTCTTTATATATATATAAACAGGGTTGGCTTTACAAGATGGCTGACGCAATTTTTGCTAATAGTAACTGTTAAAACATGGCATTTCGAATAAACAGTCCGTTCAGATTAGATTATTGTTGAAAATATCGATTGTTTGCTCTTATTGCACGATAGTGCATTATATATATATTCTCTTAATCGATAAATCAATATAAACCGAGCACTGAGTATTTGGGGAGATGATGATCTGGACCCACTAATGAGTGCTGGTTCAGCGCGAAATGTGTATATTGGATATCATTTATTTTTTTCACGTGTATGTGGTCATGTGTATTAGTGGTATAAGATGGAGTAAATGATTAAAAAAAACTTGAAAGTCTGGTTTCAAATCGCCTTTAATTAATCGATAAATTATTAATAAATCAAAATAATAGACAAACTCGTTAATATTCAACTTAATTTAATATCATCAAATCGATTTTCGTTCTATATGAACTTTATTAGAACGAAAATTGATTTGATGATATTAAATTAAGTTGTATATCAACAAGTTGTCTATTAATTCGATTTATTTATAATTTATCGATTGATGGAGAATGAAAATCGATTTAATGATATTAAATTAGTTTGTAAATTAACGAGTTGTCTATTATTTCGATTTATTTATAATTTATCGATCGATTAAGAGCTTATATATATATTTACAATATCCTGGTCGTATAATTTATTGAAAAATGATTATAAAAATGAGGGATGGGGGAGAGACAAATACATATTCAAACATGTTTCTTCTATATGTCATAGGATAAAAAGGAATAATAAAAAATTTAAGACAAAATTAATGTTTTATTCATATAGATTTCGTTCATTAATAACTGAAAATATCTCTTAAATTTATCATCTTCTTAATGATACTAATTTTCCATAGCTTTTCCCAAAATTTCAAGAATTATGTGGATGATGTTCGCTTTTAGCTATATTGAGAAAATGTAATGTCAGTTTGTTGAAAGCCAAAATCATTTCAAGCTTACAATCAGAAAAGGGTCACCCCAAAAGAATCATTGTTTCCAGTTTTCTGTTGCCTAATTAATTCAATCTGACTTCAGGTGGAGAATTACTATACATACATAAATATTTTTAAACATATCAGGGTCTTTTTGTACTATTCTGGTATAAGATCATTATAACTACAAAAAAAAAAATCAAGTCAGGTGTCACATGAACATTTTATTTAATAAGCTTGTATTTACAAATGTTATATATAGAGCTTGCAAAATAAGCTCTTAACAAGCTTTGGCTATTTAAGTTAGACAGCTAGATCGGAAGACATATGGATGTCAGAAATTTTCAGATTTTCTACTTAATAGTTATACATTAGTGAGTTTTGCCTGTTTTAATTAGATAAAGTGCTGGGCTAGTTCTGGTATTTTTTTAATCTAATGATTGAAAGTTCTAGAACATCACTGACAATGCCAATAGGAGAAACCAGTCTGGAATTGGGGGTATTCTATAAAGCTTGTTAAGAGCTTATTTTGCAAGCTCTATATATGAGATCATTATAAATGTTGTTGAAAGTTTGTAATTGACAATATAATTTTGACAAGTTGATTTTGGAACTACAAAAATTTTATAAATGTTTTAGTAGAAAAAATAAGATTATTAAATTAAGCCCTCGGGAAGAAAAAAGAAAAGATTAATATATGATTATCATTCATAGTATTCTGTCACAAAGAGAGGTCCAGAGTGTAGTCAATTCATTTTTCCACTCCATTCTTTTTGTTGCCCAGCTCTTCAAATTCCATGTAACTCTTTCCATCTCTTATATCATTTCATCCTTTCTTTTTGCTTTTGCTCATTATTCTCTCCAAAACATCTTTCATTAAACTATCCTTTCTTCTTAAATATATCCAATTTAGTTTCTCCTTCTAATTTACTCAATCAATCTTCATTTTTTATTTATTCTTTTTAAAACTTCTTCATTTGTTATTTCATTCATCCAAACTGATTTGGTTTCTCCATTCTTCTCCATGTCCACATTTCAAAGGCTTCAAAACCTGTTCCTAATTTTATTACTTCCTGTTCACATAACATTAAAATTTAAATGCATTTGTGGGTAAAGTCAGGAGTTGAAAAATATCAAGTCATTTATTAATCCTGAACTGAGTAGAATATTGTTCTGAATGTAGATATATTCTTCTTTCATCATATGGTCAATCTTGCTTCACTTTTTTGCACTTAATATCTTAACTTGAAGCTTCGTTATTAATCTGCCTTGTCAGTTTTTTATCTCATTTATTTATGTTTTATTAGTCTTATTTTCTTTTTTATCATGGTTTATTTTCTGTTTGACTTCTATTTTACTCAACAATGGATTTCTGCTTGTTTATATTTCATAAACTTAAGATTATTTCCAGTTTAGTCAAGTAATAGAGTGAGGAGTTAAAAATTCCTGAATTAATCCTAATCTGAATAATTAAAAAATCTCATTTCAGCCAACTAAATGGACTGTTATGATCAACCAATCACCTGACTCTAAAATATCATATGATATCACGAATAACCATAAAATTATTTAACAAAATTTAGCATAAAGCAGTTTATAACAGTAGAAAACTCTCCAAAAAGTAGCACAACCAAGTACATGGTTATTAAGGCAAGAAGGTTTGTGCCTAAAATCCCTATCTAGTGCCTACTTACCCAATATTCTTAGACTAGTTTCTGGTTTGTGGCTTTCATTAGTGAGGAACCTTGGATTATTAAGGCTTGCACTTGGTAGCATAACTGTATGGAGAGGTTGCTACTGTTAATAGCAGCATGTGTAAGCATACGAAATAATGATTACATGATGTTTTTATAGTTTTATATCTATTCTACCCATAAAATAATGGTAACTGCAAATTTTGAAAAACCAAAATATCATAATGTATAAATGCTAGACTGAGTTCAAATATGTATGACTACACAAGTGAATAAGGTTAGATTGAAAACATTATGTTTCATCTTGGGACCCTAGCTTTATAGTTAACTACATAAATAAAAGGTGACTGCTGGAGGGTTGCATTGTATCCTAAGATCTAGATGCAGTTCTCTCAAATCCAAGGCTCTTCACTGATGAGCCACAGGTTAGAAACCAGTCTGATAATATTAAATGACTGGCACTAGATAAGGATTTATGCACAAACCTTTTATCCATTGTTTATTAAAGCTTGCAATAGGTGGCACTACTGTATGGAGAGTTTTCTACTGTTATCAACAGCCTGTGTAAGCATATAAAATGATAATCATGTGATAGAAAAGAGTGTGTTTAGCAATAGAAACTACACATAATTATTTATCTAATTTTGCTTCATATTGGTGAGACAATGTTAATATTTATTACACTCTTTCAGTAGCACTTTTTTTTTCTACTAAAAAACAAACAAACAAACTTAATCTACCAATTTAAGGCACTCAACAAAGTATTGTTATTAAATATATATAAGCTTAGTTTGATTATCAAAATATCCAATTTCTTAAGATTCCAAACTTGTAAATAAAGTACTCATAAGGCAAAGATAGAGGATTTGAACTCAGACTTTCAAGCCCTTTCACTATTCACACTATCTCACACTACTGGTACACATGGCCACATACATGCAGAAAAGATAAATAATCACCAACTATATATTTCATGCTAAACCAGCACTCATCAGTTGGTCCAGACTATCATCTCCCATACATATATATATAATCAGTGCTCAGTTTATATTAAACTAGCAAATCCTTATACTTTAATGGACAGGCTTCAATCCACTACAACTTCCAACTCTTCAGCCATCCATACCAATGAAAATCTGATGATAGGATTCCCAAGTCCCATGCTGATGCCAATATTGTTGTCATTCTGGTTTAGCATGAAACATATATATTGATTATTTATCTTTTCTGCATGTATGTGGTTATGTGTATCAATAGTATGAGATAGTGTGGATGGTGAAGGGTCTTGAAAGTCAGTTCAAATCCCCTATATTTGCAAGACATAAGAGTGCCTGGTATTTCAAATCTTTCATAAGGTAAAGCTAGTTTTTTAAAATCAATTTTGTAAAAAAAGATTAAAATTAAATTTTAATTAGGTAGAATACAAAACTGATAACTTATTTTTTTAAGCATTCAGGTAGGGTTCAAGAATTCAAAACTCGGATTTAGATATCAGGAAAGAATTTTATAAGAGATCACTTTTTGTAAACAAAGCTGATTATGAAAGTATTTATTAATATGTAAAGTATTGTTTCAAAGAATTCTTCGGACAGATTTAGTAATGGATAAAAAATGAGAATAGAGGATTAAAATTTACTCCTAATCTTATAAGCTATGCCAAAACTATTTTATTTTGGTAAATCTCTTTATTTATAAATAGTGGTTTAATGAAATCTTTAATCATCATGATTTAATGCAATCATAGAATGGTGAACGAGAAGTAAAGGTCTGTAAATTACAGTTCAATGCTGTCACATCCAAGTTTCAAATATGGTCTTCTAAACTACAAACTATTGATTACACTTATTTTAGCATAAACAAAAATTACAAAAAAAAGTCTGAATAAATATTACATTAAATACATATGTAAAAATGACCAAATATTGATATATTATAATGGAAAATAAAAGTGTCTCAGCATGGTCAACATCCAACACCAGAGGACGCCATTACATTTACCAACTAGAATTTTTTACATCAAAACATCAATCTTCATTAGAGGTTAACCAATAATCTTTATATAGGAAGATTATAATTTACTGAGGACATCAAACCATAGATTCCCACAAAGCCCTCAGTCACTACTGGTAGGTTAATTATACCCATTAGTTCACAGAGATTTGGAGACTCCTATTGGCCAACAGAAGATAATAATATAAATAACATTCATTAACTTTAAATTAAACATAGCTTGATGTATAGGTAAACAAATGGAGTAAATCACTTTTTCTCAGACTATGACTTAAAAGCACTCTAAATGTTGAACAAAGGAACCAAGAGTAGAATGAATCACCTGTTCTAAGTTGCTCTGATGTTTATAAGCATACCTTTGCCAACATTGTTGGTAATTAAGAGTGAAATTAATTTATCAACCAGATGGAATATGGCAGTTAAGGGTTATTAAACTCATAATAATAGATGGACAATTGAAATTTTAAACTGGATTCCAAGAGATTGTAAAAGACCCAGAAAGAGACCACATGTGAGATGGATGGATGAAATAAGAAAGTGTGCAGGGGTGATGTGGAGAAGAGAAGCTAAAAATTGGAAAAGATGGATTAAACTTGGAGAGACCTTCATCCTGCAGTGGATTGATAATGGTTGATGATGATGATGATGAAACTCATAATTAACAATTAATTAATTTCACTCTGAATTACCAACAATCTTGACAAAGTTATGCTTATAAACATCAGAGCAACTAAGGTGATTCATTTTAATTTCAAAAATAACTTTATTAGTGTAAAATAATTGATGATTTAAGAATATGGCGATGCATTGTCTTTCTCAGCAAGAAGTTTTAGAAGATAGATAAGTGAGCTTAACATCCTGATTGAGCATCTGTGATGGATCTAATATTTAATCACCTGGAGAATTTTTAATGGTAATGCTAGTATCAAATTCCATCTATGATTGTGTACATTTTAGGTGATTTTTGGTATTTGAAAGAGTCTCCATGTCTCATTATAGAGAAATTTTGAAGACAGAATAAAGTCTTTACTTTTTAACTTATTAAGGTGATCGATAAATATGAGGTCCTGACTTGGAGGTGGGAAGGTGAAAATTAGTTTGCAACAGATGCTCCAGATTGTATGAACTAAAAACAATGAAAGTCTAATGAAAGGAAAATGTATACTTTGTAAGGAGTCTTTCAATGATATAGTTTTGTAATAGTCAATGCTCGAGCTTTGAGATATTAGTAATCTAATACCTACCAGCTGAGGGCATGATTTAATAATATGCTCAAAATTATCCTGTGTCTTGCATAGTGGGAATATTGGATCAATATTATTTAGATATCTCTTGAAATATAAAAAGTGAGTAGTATGCATGGCATCTTGATTTAACCTTAATTAAGAAGATAAAAAATTGGGTTCTAGTTTAAGAAATTTAAATAAGAAGAGGGGTAATGATTTTTGATCTCTAAGGATGGTTTTATACTATTGATGATTGGGTGCAGAATCAGATGTGCATCCTATATAGAGATTTCGGAGTTGAAAGTGGAATTGGTGGTTATCTGGTATTGGTTGAGATACTGAAGAATAACATCAAGCCAGGAGTTATTATGAGGTGGTGGTTTATCAGTTGGGTGTATTACTTCTGAAGTAATAAAGTTGCCATGTTTTAAAACTAAGTTATAAATGAGGATATGAGATTTCTGATAGTATAATGATAGAATAGAATGCAATAACATACCATTCAGCTTACAATGGTGTTGCATCTTCACCATACTTATGGAATTTATTTTCCCTCTCCAGAAGAGTTGGAAGCATTGCCTATTGATCTTTCTTATAAATGATTTTGTTAATGAGATTATAAGAAGATAATAAGCAATTTTGGATATAACTTTCTTATTGAGAAATGAGACTCTTCCTTGTAGTGAAAGGTATACCTTAGAGAGGGTTTGGACTAGTCAAATTTTAGAGTTCAAAGAGAATTCTGGATATGCTTAGACCTAGATGTTTGAGACATGTAAATGGAAAACCCCAGGAAGTCCTGGTGCTCAGCTAGAAATTTAGAGCTGATTTTTTTTTCCTGTTAAGATTCTCCATGAGGCTGACTTATCTGGATTAAATTTTAACTATGATTCATTTGAGAATTTGTCTATTATGTAATATAGTGTCGACAGATGCTTTTGATCCGGGAGTATGATGAGGACATCATCCATGTAAGCAAATAGTTTAATGAATTTTCTGAGTTGAGGAATGTATACCCCTGGGAGAGAGCTATCTCTCTTAAAAGAGGGTTCAAGTAGCAGATGAATAACAAGGCACCCAAAGGTGATTCTTCTGGAAGTGAATGTTGGGTAGAAAGCCATTTGTGTATGTACCATTTAAAGTAATATGAACCTGATGATTGTAAAGCAAGTTCTCAATAATGTGTAAGATTTAAAATGGAATGTCCCAGATATTAAGGATTGAGAGGAGGATGTCAATGTTGATTGAATCAAATGCTTCAGACATGTCAAGCTGGACCACTATTGGTCTTGACATTCAATTTTTCCTGATGTGATGAAGAAGGGTCTTAACACCCCCCCATAGCAGAAGATCCCTTTCTGGAAAATTGGTACTGCAAAATATTGTCTAGTATCTTATGTTGAAATTTTTTCTTTAATGAACCCTTCAATAACTTTAATTAGAATGGGGGTCATGGAGACGGTTCCAATGCTGTTTATGCTTGAGGGATCTTTGTTCTACTTGAGGGATCTTTGTTCTTCTTTAAAAAAGGAACCAGGACTACTGGATATAAATTCGTAATTTACTTTTTTTCTGGTGATAGATGGTTAATCATTTTCATTAGTATCAGAATTGTGAAGTGACCAAGGTGTAAGAGTAGGAATTTAGGGATGGAATGCATTCCAGGGTGTACATTATCAGCTAAGGAATAGAGGCAGTTTTTGAGATCTGTAGGAGTTATGTCATGGCTATTTAGGTTAGAGGGCTTGAGTTGGTCTTTTTTAGTTGAATTTGTGACCTTTTGTAGGCAATTTTTAAAATACATTGCAATTTGAGTAATCATCTGATGACCTATTATATGAATACCATCTACCTTAAGTGAGGCTGGGGTAATATTCTTTCTGTGAGCTCCTGATGCCCACCTCAAGTAGCCTCGGGTCACAGTGTTGGCCTAAAAGGAAATTCTGGGCTCTTTTGACTGAATATTCAGCAAGGGATATCTGTTTTTTCTTTGTATTTTGCTTTGAGCGAAAGCAGTTGATATATATGTAGTGGATTAGTAGAGCAATTCTTAATTTCTCTATTTATCTGGTCGAGTTCATTCATTAGTGTGGTAGGGCCTTTGTTGCCTTTGATGTAATGTGAAATTAGAGATTGAAGTATGCCAACAAAGGCAAACCAAGCGTCCTCAAGATGGGTGTTTAGTATATCTATTTTGAAGAAGAAGATATAGGCCTCGGAAATAATGGCTTCATTGGCAGAGGCTTTTGTTAGCATTTTAATCATTTGATTTAAGACCAGAGATTTAAAGTGGAATTCTCAAAGCCTTTGTTGATGCCAATATTATTGCCATACCCATAATGACTTTAAAACACTCTTACTCATCACATAAGGGATCTTCATATGTCCATTTAAATATACAGAAAAGGGATAGGCAGAATACAGGCTGATTATATAATATTTAAATACATGTATATTGTCTATACTAAATTTAAGATAATTAGAGGGACTTACATCAGTTGTATAAGACAGGGTGAATAGCTGTAGGGAGCTTGACAGTCTGAGTTCCATCCCTCTAATTACATTAAATTCAGTATATACAAGTATTTAAATATTGTATATATATTAATTCTAATATTCTCATGGATAAATGATGAATTCTTGGTAATTTCCAAGAGTTTCCATGTAATAAAAATATAATAGCTAAATATCTAATGTTTCAGTACATTAACAAATACTTTCCTCAGAGCTTTTTCTTTCTTAAATCAAATTAAAGAAAATTAACAATATTTAAAAAAAGCTATTGGAGGATAAATATTTTTTTAAACTTCTCAAGCAATAGAATTTGAGAAATGAGGAGAAAATAACTAACAAAAAAATAATGCTTTTAAATCTCACCACACACATTCTTATGATTTGAGAAAGAAGTTCTGAGAAAAGTACTGGTTATAGTACTGAAATATCAGTTACATAGCTATTATATTTTTATTACACAAAAGCTCCCAGAAATTATTATGAATTCATATATATATTGAAGATGGAGTTGTCTGCATGTTGTAAACAAAAGAAAGAGTATTACAAATGAAACATGGACACATAAACTTGATTTTCTTTTTCTGACATCACATTAACTCAATAAAGAGTCAAAATGGAAATAAATATTTAAATTATAAAAAAGATAAACCTCTCCATGTAAATTATATCTTCATAACCACATGAAATGTTACATATATGCTTCCATTATAATTATTTAAATATACCCACAAACATGATATATGAATAAATATGAATCAGTAATGGAAAAGAACTTTTCATATTAAGATGATCAAACCTATAGTTTTAAATAAAATCATTAACAGAAATTTCTTGAAAATATACTGAAATTATATTTATGTGCTTTTATTTATTTATTTTGACTTTTTTCCTTTTCATGTAACATTTCTTTCATTTTGTCCATTTATTCGAACTCATTGAAAAGATGTAAATGGTTACCTGGTCATCAATATTATTATTATACTGTCACTATAAAGTATATATTTTTCTTAAATGTAAGTTACCTGTAAAAAAAAGTGCTAGTATTCTGAAAAATATAAAATGACAGCTAAAATTTAAATGTGTCTTCCTCATTGCTTCTGCTACCATCTAACATGGATTCCCATAAAATTCTGAATATTAAATGAAGTGAGAATGCAGAAATTTATGACCTAAGTATAATTGTACTTATTTTACATCTTCTATAGTCTACTGAAATTAAGTTTGCCATTTTGTTCTGCATAATGTTATTATTCAGTTTTTGTAATATACCCAAAACTCTTCACACAGTAGTGTCACACAGTGCAAGCCAGAATAATCAATGAATACAGGAAGGTTTGTGCATAAAATCCTAATCTAGTGTTTATTCATCCAATATCCCCAGACTAGTTTCTAACATGTGGCTTTCATCAGTGAGGAGCCTTGGATTTGAGAGCACTGCATCTAGATCTAGACAGGGATTGTATGCAGAAACCTTCCTGCATCCATTGTTTACTCTGGCTTGCATTGAGTGGAGCTACTGTATGGAGAGTTTTGCATTTATGAAAACAACTTGTCAGCATAAAGAATGGTGATCATGTGATGCTTCATAATATACCTATACTCATTTTCGTTTTTATCTTATGCTTTAATAATTGATTATTGTAAGTTTTAAAATTAGATGCATGCATTGATCGTGAGCTGTTTAGTTACAAATTATTATTTTGCTTCATTCTTCATAAATATTTGACATTACTGAAGTTTCGTTAGTAAATTTTTCTGCCAATTTTTATTCATCACTCTACTTATTCATGTGAATCCTAAGTCAAGGTTCTCCCATTTTGTATCCATTTTCTATGTTGTTCTAAAAAAATTACATCAAAATTAGAATTACTATAGATATACAATTAATAGCTATTCTACCATAAATCACAGAAATTTATATCATTGTATTTAAACTCAGACTTACACATGACCCAAAACTCTCAGTGTTATCTTATATTGCTGACCCACCTAATCACCCACATGTTGAAAAGATAAATAATCACCAATAAAAGTATTTTGTGCTAAACCACCACTCATCAGTTGGTCCAGATTACCATCTCCCCACATATATACTATCAGTGCTCAGCTTTATATTAAGATAGTCAATCTTCATACTTTAATGGACAGGCTTCAAACTACTCCAACCCACAATTCTTCAGTCTTCCATTTCATTGAAAATCTGATGATGGAACGTTCAAAGAGGGGTCAGAATGACTAAACATCTTCATGGGTAGGATGACAACCTTGGCACTAATGTGGGCTTTGAACATTCCATCATCAGATTTTCAATGAAATGGAAGACTGAAAAGTTGTGGGTTGGAGTAGTTTGAAGCCTGTCCATTAAAGTATGAAGATTGGTTATCAATATAAAGCTGAGCACTGGTTGTATATATGTGTGGAGATAGTAATCTGGATCAACTGATGAGTGCTGGTTTAGCACGAAATATGTATATTGGTGATTATTTATTTTTTCAGCATGTGTGTGATCAGGTGGGTCAGCAATATAAGATGCTACTGAGAGGTGTGGGTCGTGTGAAAGTCTGAGTTCCAATCCCGCATATATTACTTTTATAAATGCAGATGCAATCCTGTGCAATGTATTAATCACTACTCATCTGTAAAAAAAAAAAAAAAATAGGTGTCTAATTATTCTTTTTTTTTTTAAATTTATATTGCAATATTTTTTTTTTTGCAAACGCCATGTTTATTTTGACTCATCTTGTTACAGAAATTTATGTGATTACAGATAAATTAATCTATCATATTCATTTTATATTTTAATAGTCAGTAGTTTTTGAGGAATAAAATGTCCTTAACTTCAGTATTCATTTTTATATTAGTGTATTTTATTAATAAATTTTATATGCTTTACTAATTATTAAACTACTCTACTTGGTTCTCTTATTATATGATATTTTAGTAGTCATCCATTATTATATAAGAAAATAAAATCCTTATTCCTCATCTGTCTATTCTACTATTACTTAATAAGTGCTGCAAATCAAAAACTTCATAAATGTATTTTATATTATAGTGTTACATGAAATTTCAAATTAAATAAGTGCATCGAATATGAACTATTTAACTATAAGATTTCACATCGGCCATGTTTGTTCTATTTTTTAAGCTCCATTTTACAGCTGCCTACTTTTAAATTTGCTATCACGATATATATCTTTCTTTATAATCATTTGTTATACAATGTAAGTTCATAATATATTATTATATGTATCTGTAGTGAAATTCAGAACGAGTGAGTATTAAAATTAATTCAGAAAGAAGGAAGGAAATGCTTGTATTCTATTGTTGTTCCAAGAAATTTTATTTAAGAAACCTATGAAATTACATTTATACAGAAAAACGAATTGTTCAATAGTTATATCACAAGAAAACAAATTGCTCAATAGTTATATCACTTGTACTTGATAACAGATGTCTCGGCAAATGTTAGTGGGAGTATCTGTCATCTTGAATGACAGTTTGAGCGTTTTATGGAGCTGTTTGTGCTAGTAATGGTGCATTTTCTTGGGTTATTGCATAATTTGCCTCTAGAAATAATATGGGTGTGAATGTCAGAAAGCCAGCCTATATGCTATTGTATGCAGTTAATGCGGAGAAGTCTCTTGGATGTTAACATGCATTTATTCCATTATGGAGTCTGTGCAGGGAGTTCAAACAGCATCCAGGTCTTGTTTTTACTATTTTATCATAAATATTCCACGTTTACATTTGCCTTTCCAATTCACCGTTATGATTCTTTATTTTGTTTAAAAGATTACCCATTTAATCATTTGCTCTATGTTGCTATTAACTTTTCTCATCTTTTTCATAAAATATAAGTATATATTTATTAGTGGAATTAATAACTGAATGGCTTTCAATAATTAATTAATTACTTACTGCTATATGTATTAAATTTTTTATCTTGCGTAAATTCTACATTTATATAGTAAAGCTTTAATATAAACTGCATTAATACACACTATTTCAATTACAAAGAAATAAAGTCATATGTCATGTGACCTGATTTAACAAGATTTTATCACAAATGTTATATATGGAGCTTGTAAATAAGCTCTTAACAGGCTTTGCAGAATATCCCCAATCCCAGACCGGTTTCTGCTATTGGCTCTATATATAACTATTTCAATTATATGCTATCCAAAACAAGGTATATAAATATAAAATATAAACATATTTTGATGCTTTAAAATTACATATCTAATTTTTTCATTGGAATATTCATCCCAAACTTTCTCAAATCAAATCTTATATTTTCTTTGATGCCCTTACTATTACCTAATCATTAGTAAAATGCGATAAAGTCAAGTCTAGATGTTTTTTTCTTCATTGTTTTTCCTATCATTATCTTCCTAAATGAAAGAAAAAAGTTTCATATTGTCATGGGTGAGCTGGAGAAATGCATTTCTAATACGGAAAGCATACACAGTTAATTGATAATAGCTGACTAGAAAGAAAGGTCTCTCTAATAGGAAATGGCATAGATAAACAGAGTTATCATTTTCTGGCTGAAGGTTCGAGTCTTTTTTTCTATTTGTTTTATTTTCTATGTGAGATTTTTGCCAAGTGTTGGTGGTCGAGTGGTCAGCACCGCTGCCTTACAAGAAGTTGTTCTGGGTTTGTGGGTTCGCTTTCTGTCCAATGCTTTAACACATGAGAAAAAAAAATATCCAGATTTTATATAAACTTCTAACTGCCTTTACATATGTGTGATGAATATGATGAACTTTTATAATTCATCAGGTTTCAATTGTGATACAAAATTATATTTAGCTTTGTCAGATCAATAAGCATTTAACAGTTCTGTTATTCCTTAAAAATCTTTTTTCTATTAATTATTATGTAGAATACATTAGCAGTACATGATCTTTTTGTTTAAAATCTATTTAATCTTCTGCCTTTACAAACTCCCTATTTATGTTACTATATAGTCTGCTTGTTGAAAAGGGAATTACTTTTTAATTTTGGTGTTTGCCTGTTTTCACTCATGTAATAATATTTTTTAAAAGAACGCTATTATTAACTCTGTTGATATTTTCTTAGCCCTCAATTTTCTTAACCTTTAAATCTTATCATTTTTCATTTTTTCTATAGATTTTCTAGTTATATGCATGTCTATTTGTCTTCGTTTGTTTTCGTGATTTTTAAAATTTTATACCAAATAATATTTTTTATATTCACATTGATTTTAACTGTTGTTTGAAAATGTAGGCACTATCAGAATTTGAACATTAGCACAGTAAAGCCTCCCCCCCCACAATCACACACTCTGAAAACATATCTGTGAAAAATTAGATCAATGAAGCCAAATACATAATAACAGTTTCATTTCTTTTTTTTCCTAGAAAACATAAGAAAACTACCTTATAAAATTACCTTAGCACATATTAAATTTTTTTAGCACAAATAATATAAATAACATCTTGTATTCTCTCAACTTTTAATACAATTAAAGGAGCCAAATTAAGTTTTCAAAGTGATGCTAACTTAATTATTTAAATATGTTATTATTTTGTAGTTCTTTATACTTGAGAAGTTTGCTTAAAACAGTGAAACCATTGGTAGTGTTTTAGAATTTATTTTCTTGGCTAATTTGGTTGAGTTATAAATTTGGAGTAATTTTTATTGTATATATATAAAGTTGTAAGGAAAAGTAGAAACAAAGATAAACAATTTTTTTTTATATTTAATAAAAGTAGATGCTTGAATAACAGCTAGGTAAGAGTTAAATAATAATTTTGACACTTAAAATTGTCTATTTGATGTTTATTCTGATTTTGAAATCTAAAACAAGCTTGTTTTTATATTACAATAGATATTACTGGTATTTATAAAATTCCCGTATCTATTTTAAATTAGATTAAGAACTTTTTTTAATTAAAGTTTGTGACAACCTACATTCTGTTGTTATTTACAGGATTAAGAAAACTGTTGGATAAAAATTGGGTTTTAATTAATGTGAACTGAAAAGATTCATTAACTTTTTTGATCAAGATAAAGAAAGAATTAACTTCATTATTGTTTTTAAATTTTACAATACCTTGTAAAAAAGTTGATTTGAAAAACTTATTTTATATAGCGCTGTTATTATGAAGTTATAACTGAAGACAAGTCAGTTGCTGCTAATGTCAAAATGGTGGAGTTTGAATTAGCAAGAAAGTAATGGGGCTGCTTTTTTGTGGTTCATAGCTGATATGTGTATTAGAGGGCCTGCCTGCCTGATATCTATCAAATTATAGAGACTGTGGAGTTGACTGAATGTCAACAGTTACCTGATTTATGCCTTTCCCAAAGATGTCAATAAGCCAGGCTACTATTTAGATTAGGCCAGATTACTGAGTGATTTCAGTACTAGCCAAAAAATGAGAGATTACCATGCTATGATTTTATATGTAGGCTGATTAAGCTATATGCAAAAATTCACAAATGTATAATTATTGCTGATCAAATATATAAAATGTTTACAGCTGGTGAGTAAAAAAATAATTTATTAAAAAATGACATTATTTTAAATACTTAACATTCCTCTTAAAATTTTCAAGTTATCAGTTTTTGAAAGTCAATAACTAGTAACTATATTATCCATTCAAAAGAGAAAAAAATAAGAATGAATAATCACTTGGTCTCCAGATAATTTCTTCCCATTAGCATTTATAAAAGATTTGTTCCAGTTTTGATTAAAAAATTTATTGTAAATTAAAAAACAAAAAGCCAAAGGATTTCTAAAAAGAACTTTTCAAACTGGATCTAATGATAATGTTTTTTAAAAAGAAAAACTTTTACTTACAATTAAAAATAATGGACTAATAACCTAGATTTGTTTAAAATTTGTAGTATCTATTTATATATATTGCCCTGTTTATTTATATATGGTAAAAATATATTGCCATTTGGTAAGATATTTAAAAGCTAACAAAAAAATTAAAGATCTTTTAAAAGATGCATTTTTATTTTTTTTCAGTTAGTATAATTTTTTTCAACATACAATGAAAGCTAATTTTGTTGTTTCAAATTATTACTTTAATTAAAAATAAAAGTTAAAATTGGAATGAATAAATGGCACACAGATTACTAATCCAGATAAACTAAAAGAAAGAGAATTCCACATGCAGATTACAATTAAAGTTTTTAAATCTAATTAAAGATGATGGAATGAATTTATATAAAAAAATAACTTTGTAATTGGAAAATACAAAATAAATGTACAAGATTATCAACTTGTATTTTATGACCAAACAAAGATAAAAATATGTTTAGAAGTATGAAAGCTGGATCTAGAGTATAAAAAGAAGAATGAATACCAGTGCAATCAGGGTTTGTCTTGTCTGTTTTTCATTTATGCTTAAATAATTCATCATGCAGGAAAAAGACCAAAGCTTTTGCCAACATTGCTCATCATGAAGACATCAACCCCAGAAAAGCTTTCATGACTAGCCCTTAGGATGGACCAAAAACAAGTAAAAACCAATGGCCATGAGCTCATTTTACCTTTCATGAAAAACCATGCATAGTAATCAACAATCTACATAAACTCACTAAACTTACCAATAAGTTAAGATTAACTATTCCCAATTGTGACTAAATTAAATGTTTGCAAACCATTCTCAAATATAAGCTTATAATATAATCCTGATAAAGACAATTTTTTCTTATTCAAAAGATTTTCATTTATGGCCTAAAAAATCGATGTGTAATATGAACTGTAGTAATTAATTGATTGCTAAATTGTTTTAATTATTTTACCTAACTATCTAGATTAGTGTGTGTGTGGGTTTTCCAATTTTATTTAACAGGTTATCTTTTAAATATTTTAATTTGTTAGAATAAAATATTTCTAATAGCAACTTTTCATTGTGCATTATTAATATTAGTTATTAAATTTATTAATATTAGTTAATTGTATGATAAATGTGTAAATTACTTTTGCAAATATACTTATTTATTAATTAAGCCCTTGGACTAATATTATCTGAAAAATAACTAAGTTATGGGAAATCATAATCTGGATCTTTTTAGTTACTTGCATCAAAATTATGGGATATAAGGATGTGATGTACTGTAGGTCTAAGTTTGTCAGTGGCTAGATAATTAGATTGTCTGTAGTGGACTACTTTCCAATCCAGTCACAAGATTGACTTGCTTTTCTTATCTTTGATTTTTCATAATGATGAATGATTTTATTATTACTTTTGGGTAATTCTGATGAGCTTATAGCTCGTCTTTGTTTCTTGCTGATCTCTCATGCTCTTTTTATATTTGTGATTTATTTTATGGGAATTCTGGTGGTTTACCATCTCATAATTCAGCCCTAATATATTGTCTACTGTTACAAATGGCTACCCAATAGTGGAACCATGTAAACCCTGGTACTTCCCCCACTGCAAAGAAATGTTTTATTTACATAAACACAAAGTAAAAATAAAACAGGAAAAACTCACTATACATATTGCCACACACAGCAAGCTAGAGTAATCAATGAATGCCAGAAGGCTTGTGCATAAAATTCCCATCTAGTGCCTACTCATCCAATATCCCAAGACTAGTTTCTGGATTGTGGCCTTCGTCAGTGAGGAACCTTGGATCTGAGAGGACTGCGCCTAGATCTTAGGATCTAATGAAACCCTCCAACAGCCACCTTTTTATCTCCATTTAACTACAAAACTATGAGACTTAAACTGAAAACACCTCAATGTTTTTAATCCAACCCCATTAGCTTATATAGTCATATGGGTCTGAACTCAGTCAGTACTCATAGATGGCCACAAGCCAGAAACTAGTCTGGAGATATTGGATGAGTAGGCACTAGATGGGGATTTTATGCACAAGCCTTCTGGCATCCATTGATTACTCTAGCTTGCTGTGTGTGGCTATACATATAGTGAGTTTTGCCTGTTTTAACAACAGTTAAGCACAAGCATAAGAGGTGGTGATCATGTGATGTTTATTGGCTTAAAAGTAAAAATACATTAAAAAGTAGAAAATAAATTTTCTTCAGCTTTCCCAAATAAAAGGGCAGGCAATGATCTTTGCAGATTATATGCAAATAATTCCCACTTGGCATTAATAAAGTAGATATTAATTGCAAGCAATCTGAGATAGATTAGCATTGGTCTAATGTCTAAATATTTATTATCTCACATTTTTTATTTGCAAAATCAGAATTTCTTTTTACTTTTTGATGCATTTGTATGAAAAAAGCATTTCTCCAAAAAATAGCTATATTTTAATTTTCAGTTTTATCTAGTTCTGGAAATTACAAATAAACAAAATTTAGGTACAATTTAATGCCACTAGGTGGCACTACAATAAAGAGTAATGAATCCAATGCAAAATTAAAAAGTTAAATTTTTTGCTATTTTTTATGTTAAAATTGGTTGAAGCTCTAAAAAAATGTATTGTCATCAGGAATACATATATTTTCAAAGTTTCAATTAGATTGAAAATTTAGAAATGGGTGAAAATTGAGTTGCAAAATTTTTCAAACACTAAGATAAATAAAAGGGCACGTATGTATTAGACCTACTGCCCATGTTTGCATGGCAGAATGACTTACCTTGCTCCAGTAAAGAGGGATGTTTGCATGGGCAGCAGGTCTAATATGTAAGTACCTCAAAAAGTATATAAGCCAAGAATAATAAACTTCAATTCTTTTTAACATTTTATTGTTACAGATTTGCTTATTCTTTTTCTAAACTTTTTACTAGCTGTTTTCTTTTACTAATTTATTATGCCTCATTTCACCAAAATAATATAACAATGGTTATTTTTTTATTGTGATAACAGTAATTTACTTTAAATACTGACCTTTGGTAGTCAAGCATTGGTGGTCCAGCAATTGTCCTGGGTTAGCGAGTTCGCTTCCCGGCTGATGCTATGACACATGAGAAAAAAAAATACTGACCTTTGGTTAAATAAAATTTGTTTTAAAAAAAAAAAGTTTATTAAAGTGTAATTGGTTTTTTTTTGGGTATAAATTTAATTTTGATCACATGTTAGTGTTTGTTTAGTTTCAAATAAGTGTTACTTAATTTTTGACTTGTTAAAGACTGTCAATATTTGAAAACTTTTAATGAGTTTTTGTTTTTTATTATTTTGAGAAATCGAATATACTTTTGAAATAAGCTAACATTATATTTGTGCAATTGGTTTTTCAAATTTTTAATTTGAAATTCTTTTATAAATCTCTTATATAGAATTTTTATAAAGAGTCAATTAATTATTTACTTTTTATAGTTTTCTTTTTTTTTTTTTCATATGGCAAAGCATCGGCCAGGAAGCGAACCCGCGACAACCGTCAGCAAGCAACTACTTGCTTGCATGGCGGATGGTTTTCTTTTTTGAAATTGAATATATTATTGTTTTTTTTTTTAATTATTTGTAGGTATTTAAACAAAATTTGCTAAAATTTAATTTTCTAATTTATCTAAATATTTATTTGTCAAATTTCTATTTAGTATTTTTTTAAGTATATAATTAGATATCATATTTTATGAAAATATGATTATTTTATATTTAGTGTCTAAAGAACATTAAATTTAAAGTACTAGATAGATTAAAAATAAAAGTAAAATGTTATTATAATACTACAGTAAAGTTGAATTAAACTACAACTGAAATTACTAGAGTAAGTAAATAATATTTACTGAGACTATAACCTCGATAATATGCGTGTAAAAATGCGATAGTAGGGACCTCTACAGGTGTTTTAACCACAAGCTTACGCTATAGAAGAAAAGAGGGGAACCCAAGTAAATGTAAAACTACTCCAGAAAAATGAAAGATTCCCAGGTCTGATAACAAAACTGCAATCAAGATTGCTTATTAAAAATACTGTATATATATATATATTCCAACAGATTAATTAACAACACAAAGAACCGATTAACACCCTCTCAAACACCACAAGCAGTCTACAACATCACATGCCCCCACAGGAATTGCAAATCTTCATATATGGAGAGACCAAGGCATCATTAGAAACTAGACTGTCCTAGCATAAATACTTATACACCAAGGCACAATTGGATCCAGAATACAATTCCATCTTTATGCAACACCAAAAGAATGCAAGACATCTATATGAACTGCAGACAATCAGCTTGGTTTGTAGGGAGGCAAATGATCTAAAATGCAAAGTGAAAGAGGCCTGCTATGTCACAATGGATTGCAGTGCTATCAACTGGAAGAAATCATGTTACTAAGTATCTAACAAATGAAATGCTTAAAAGTTGCTTATATTTGCATACAATTAAAATAACAGCCATTGTATAAAAAGAGTTATGAATATGAGAGCCGTGTCTCTTGAAAGTGCTAAGCATATGACTTAATGAAATACTAGACATCTCTAGCTTTGTGGTTGTTGTGTTTTTAGCACTATAAAAATATATTAGAGCTACAAACAAACTAGAAAAAATGGCAAACTTATTGATAACAACTGCAATAATAATAGCAATAACCACATTACAGCACATGTGTTAGAGTATAAATTCCCACAAAAGCTAAACTCTCCATATAGTAGTGGAACTCAGTGCAATCCAGAGTAATCAATGGATGCAGGAAGGTTTGTGCATAAAATGCCTATCTGGTGCCTACTTATCATTCTCAGACTAGTTTCTAGCTTGAGGTCTTTATCAGTAAGGAGCCTTGCATCTGAGAGCACTGCTCTTAGATCTTAGGATCTACTGCATCAACCTTCCAGCAGCCACCTTTTACCTTATTAGCTAAACTATAAAGCTGCGAGCCAAAATGAAAACACAATAATGTTTTCAATTCAGGCTTATTAGCTTGTATAGTCATATAGATCTGAACTCAGTTCAGCATCTATACTTTTTGGTGTTTTTGGTTCTTTAATAACCACAGTCACCATAATTATATTGGGCCTGTTTGGTGTTAAACCACTAAACATAACATGACCACCATTCTTTATGCCTTTGTATAAACAGGTTGCGTATGCATAAAGAATGGTGATCATGTGGCATTTAGTGTAAATACCTTCTGTTTAAATTACGTATTATTTGTGTGCTAGTAAATAAAATTGAATATTACATGATCTCTAATAGTTCATAATATTAACATATAATAAACTGAAAAATTTTGTGAACTTTAATATAAAGAAAGATATTAATGGATGTAAAGTCAATAAAGAAACATTTTCATGCTCTCAAACTAAGACACATTAGATTGGCCTATATAACTAAATTTAGGTTCAAAGGGTAAGATGGCTGCTTTTATCTTTTCAAAAGTCTCTATCTTGTTCTTTGGTTTGAAGTATTATCAGTACTTAGCAAGCCATTAGAATGTGTTAGAGTGTAAATCACTTCTGTTTAAATTACATATGATCCCTACACTAGTAAATAAAATTGAGTAGTATTAATAAGAAGAAAAAGAAGAAGGAGAAGAAAAAGAAGTAAATATTAATAATAATTTTCTGAAACAAGGAAAATAAGGAAATAGCTCCAAACTAGAGCAAGTGACAATTTTATAAGCAGCTTTTCTGAAAATACTATACAGTAGCCACATACATTTATAGTAATTCCTCAGTGTAAATGCAAACTTGTAACCATGATGACAAAGATACAAATCAAATATCAAAAATAACTGCCAAAAGAAAAGAAATAGATGCTGCAGTGGTGAAAAGTTTTGGATAAAGATTAATTAGTTTTTGTAAAATATATAACATAATTATAATTGAAGAATGATTTAATATTATGCAAGAATGCTACATTTTTTTTGTAAATAAATATTTTGTTTTAAGTTGTTAATTCGGTTTAATTTTCCTCCATACCTCACCATATAATATTAATTAAGATCAAATTGTGTCAATTATATATGTCTGTTTTTAATATACATGGTCTGGTAGTTTGAATCATGTAAGTTTTTTGCTCTTTGTGCTATTCTAGTGAATCACAACAGCTGCTTTACATGCAGTTGTCCCAGATTAGCAGGTTTGTTTCCCAGATAATGCTATGACACATGAGAAAAAAAAGTACTTGAAGCATTCTAAACCTTCTTTTGTTGATACACTGGTCAGAATTGACTGGTTGGTGCCAGAAGATTTATTCTCAATACACATAAAAGTATTCATAAGAATGGTGTTTGATTCTTGCAATTAGGGTGGAGTACAACAGTCTTGAAAGGTGGCCATGAGTTCTATATTTATTTACCATGTCAGTCTGACTATTGATATTGTTAATGTGTAAAAAATGTTAATCATATTAACTCCTCTGCTTAAATAATGGTACCACTAATATATATATATATATATATATATATATAGTAGATATATTAGTACTTTAACAACAATATTATATATATATATATATATATATATATATATATAATATTGTTGTTAAAGTTTAAAATATTAAATAAACAGTTATCAGTTATATAAATGTCAATTTAAATTGTTTGTACTGAGTTTCCATTAAAATATATACATGATAAAAAAAGATTTCAAGGAAAATTTAAAAGATGCAGCACTAAGGATAGAATGTTGAGAAAGGAGTAACAGATCAAACAACTTTGGTTAGTAATTAGATTATTAGATAAATTGAAATAGTAAAGAAGATATAAGAAATGAAGTCTATACATATTGTCAATCTATAGAAGCATTAACAGTAAAGTGAGATATAAACACATATAGACAAATAAATTTCAAAGAGTTTGTTGGAAAATAAAGAAATCATAAAAAAGACGATGTGATTTTATATAAAGTAAAATAAAACTGAATAGATAGTAACGGTAGATGTTATTTGAAAATGTCCATAATTGGAAATGGAAATGGAAAATTGATAATAAAAGAAGTGGATGCACCAAAGAGATAAAAAGTTATAAATGGTTTGTATTGTGAAAATAGAAATTTTTCATCTATGTTAATTGAACAAGAAAGTCATATAAATAAAAAGAAATATAATAAATTTTTAGAAATTTTTTAAAATTTGAATTTAGAATTGAGGCTAGGAGATATAAAGTTCTGAAGAAGATTGCTGGAACAATCGAAACTGTAAAAAAGAATGGTAAATAAAGCATTGTGTAACAGTAGTAAAGTGAATGGACAATTTAGTATTATATGGTATACATTTGGCAATGCAATAAGAAAGAGTAGTTATTATACTTCTTGAAAAAGAAATATATTGAGTTTTCACAAAGCTTTAATTTTAAATAATAAAAAAGCACCATAAATATGGTTTCAGTGAACATTAGAACATTTTGGAGAGTATATTAATTATGGTTAATGTGGTCTAGTGGTAATTAGATTTTGCTCAGTCACCTGACTAAAAGCAACAAATTGAAAGGATTTGTAATAATTACTTTAATGTCAACTGCAATTGAAGTATTGTTATGGATTGTCAACAGATGGCGTTTTTACAAGGTAAGATTGATTGCTATCTAAAGGGCATTTTGGATTTATAAACGATAGGTGAGAGTGATGCAATCATGGCATTTAAGAGTATTGTTTTCAGATATAAAATGACAAAGATCAGCTTTTGCTTAACTGCTTTTATATAATTTAGAAGGGATTCGAACTCAGACTTTTAAGCTCACTACAACCATTCACTCCATCTTATACAAGCAATACACATGGCCATGTACAAGTGAAAAATATAAATGATCTCCAATATATGCATTTTGTGCTAAACCAGCTCTCATCAATCAGTCCAGATCATCATCTCCCACACACACATATATAATCAGTGCTCAATTTATATTAAGATAGCAAATCTTCATAATTTAATGAACAGATTTCAATCTTCTCCACCCTCCAACTCTTCAGCTATCCATTATGATGGAATATCCAAAGACCTTGTTGATGCCAATATTGTTGCCATACCGCTGCTGACTTTAAGTCACCCTGACCTCTCATCTATAGGACCTTATTCTTTCCTACACAGAAAAGGAATAAGCAGAATACAGACTAAATATGTAGTATTTAAATACCAGAATATTATCTATACTAAACAATGTAATTTAGAAGGGATTTGAACTCAAACTTTCAAGCTCCCTACTGAGTGAATTGAATCGATTTGTAGGATATATGTGGAAGGAAGGATAATAGGCAATTCTATGACAGTAAAGATATATATATATATATATATCTTTACTGTCATAGAATTGCCTATTATCCTTCCTTCCACATATATATATATATATAAAGATGTGACAGATAATCTATATATTTTTTATAGATCTAATATGTACTTTGATGACTGACCAAAGAGTCATATTTTTATTATGATAGATTAAGCATTGAAGATAAAAACAGATTTATTAATGATAAGACAGTAATCGAGGAATGGAAGAATTATAAACACTTGTAATTTAATAGAAATGGTAGAAAGTTTAGAAAGGCAATAAATGCAAACGAAATTAAAGCAATAAATAGATTGTAAGATGAATGTATTAAAAGAAAATATTGGACAAAGAATGGATTATTGCACTTTACTATATTTGGAAATCTGCAACTAATGATAGCAATAGTGATAAAAAATGGGAGGTGTGTTGAAATTAAATGTAAAAAACAATAACTGCCCCCTTTTTTTTTCCTCATGTGTCATACCATAGGCCGGGAAGAGAACCCGCTAACCCGGGGCAACTGCTTTTAAGGCAGCTGTGCTGACCTCTCGGCCACCAACGCTTGACAACTGCCCCTTTTTATAGTGTAAAGTCATGGAAAATTAGAAAAAAAAAAGAAAAATTTGACGTCAACAGAGATGTGAATTTGAAAGATAGTTAAAAATTTTAATTATAGTAAGCTTAGCAATACAAAATTATTGCAAATGTAAATGAATATGAGTATTGTTGAGAAACCTTTAAGGAAAAATAGGAAATAGTCTGAAAAAATATTTTGATCAAGAAAATGTTGAAAAATATGTTGGAAGGCATTGTAAAGAGTAAAAGAAAACAGTAGAGAAAGAAAATTGACTAATGATATTTAAAAAAAAAAAAAACATAAGTATTTAAAGATCTGAGAAAATCTAAAAAGATCTTGGAGAAGTACGTTTGATTCAGTGAGTGTAAAGCTAATGGATATCTATTTATTAAATGCACCACCTAAAGGGTTCAATCTAGTGTTAGGGGTGACTTCTTCAAAAATTAAAAGCTTTGACTTAATAAGAAAAAATTGTAAGAAGTAATTGAAATCTTCAAAAATCAAAAATCCATCCATTCATTTTTTAGTACATACTTTTTTTTTCCAAAGCTTGTTTTATTTCATTGAATTAATATAAATAATACATAATTTATCAATATTTCAACTATTTTTATTTGGCCATTATTAAGGTAGTCATATTTCTTCTATTTTTTAAATTTATATTCTTTCAATTTCTTAATTAAATTGAAGTATGTAAATTAAAAGAACAGGGAGGATACTAATAATTTAGCATTGGCCATATAAAATGGTTGAAATATTAATAAAATATATATTTATATGAATTCAATGGGGAAAAACGAGCATTGAAAATAAAAGAGTATGAATTAAAACATATTATAAATTTTAAAAAATAATTTCTCTACAGCCAAATGTACTTATTCATAGAGCAACCAAGCTTAAATATGTTTATCATCATCAACCATTATCAATCCACTGCAGGATGGTCTCTCCAAGTTCAATCCATCTTCTCCGATCTTTAGCTTCTCTTCTCCACATCACCCCTGCACACTTTCTTATTTCATCCATCCATCTCACATGTGGTCTCTTTCTGGGTCTTTTTACAATATGTTTATACAATAATTTATATGTCAGATTTCCAAAAAATTAATTTCAAATAAACTTGCAAACCTTTCCCTTTTTTTATGTCCGTGTTAATTTCTGGGGCCCTGTATCAGACAATTGTTTGCAAGTTTATTAAAATAATCTTTTAGGAATCTAACTTGGCAGATAATATAAATATATTTGGACTTGGTTGGTTCTTGAATAAGTTCATATTCGTAATCAGTACAGCTTTTATAGTCGTAATTTATTTATAGGTTTATTAAAATTATTAGAATATTCCATTATATGACATTACGTTCTGTCTGCAACTGTGATCTTGAATATCACATGATTTTATAAAATGAATAAGCTATGAGTTCAAAGGTTATGAGCTCAAATCTTTGAAGGGTAGACAGATGCAATCGGAATAAAAAAATAACATGGCCATTTAATAAATATGGAGTTCCGTTGCTACAATATAATCTATACGATGAAGAAAATTTAGACTTACTTTACTGCAGAGTTCTAACTAAACATATGGCTAATCTTCATCCTGGTAATTGAAACACTCTAAAATAATCACAGTAAGCCATGTCATCAAACACCCACCTTTGCACTGCCAATATTAAGAAAAGCTGTAATGTGTGATCAACGTATATGATTTAGAATCATACTTCTATGTCTGGTCTATTATTCATTGAATATGTAAAGATATGATGCATGATAATTTATACCTTTATGACATCTACCACACAACTAACTAATCATCACTTTACCTATGCTTATATCTTGCAATTCATTAGCACAATCCTCTATTCTCACCACTTATGCCATCTAGTGCAAACTTTAGGAATCAATAAAATATCAGATGGTTGTGCTTAGTATATCCCTATTTAGGGTTATCCTAATAAAAAATCACCAGAGTAGTTTCTAGCTTATAATTTTTATTAGTGACGAGTTTTTTGGATTAGACCTTTGGAAGTAATGCTCCTTTACTTGGGCAGCCAACTAAGGGCAATGTAATATATAGAGACTGAACTAGTTTCTGTTGTATATAAATACACAAGAAAATAGGCTTGGATTGAAAAAATGTTTCTTTTTTTAGTTTGAGCTAGTAGCTTAATAGTACAATAAAAAGTTTAAAAAATAATTGTTAGAAAAAACGTGTATTAGAAATCAATTTTATCTTTATGTTATCCCATCAAGCTGGTAGTCTAAAACAAAAAGATTTTTTTCAATCCAAGCCTATTTTTTGCATATTTATATATATCTGAAACCTGTGGTGCGATGTATTGTGGCTTCTCCTTAGATGAAGTCAAGAATATCTCAGCAATTATGCCCAGATAAACCTATTACACTTAATTTTCCATTCCCCACTCTAAGTTTTCCCATGTTCTGCTCCATCCCATTTCCACAACATAATCTTTATCAACTCTATAGCCTTTATAACTAAATCATTCTTACCTTTTCCCAAACCCAGCATAAAAACCAGTGATGTATGTGATGTGATGTGATGTGATGTATTATGGCTTCTCCTTAAACGAAGTCAAGAATATCTCAGCAATTAAGCCCAGATAAACCTGTTAGCCACTTTCTTTTACATTCCCCACTATAAATTTACCCATAATCTGCTCTATCCCATTTCCACAACATAATTTTTGTCAACTCTATAACCTTTATATCTAAATCCCCCTTATCTTTTCCCAAACCCAGCATAAAAACCAATAATTCACTTTCTGTATAATCACTCTTTTCATATTTATTTTTCCACAACTTCATTATATGTACCCTTTCTGTTTTCAAACATTTACATTCAATTAACAAATGCCTAATATTTTCAATTCCTTCCTTACATAATTTACAAAATAAATCACCCATATTTTTCCATTTACATATATATTCTTTTGTAGCTAAAGATCCCGTTCGAGCCTTAAACAATAAACTACTTTCCTTACTATTATCATATATTAACTCACACCTAATATTCTGTTTATTTCTATATATATTTAAACTCTTTTTACTCGCCATACTATTTCTCCATCTCTCTAACTCCCTAGTCTTTATTCAGTTCAGTCTCTATATATTATAGCGCCCCTGGTGGCTTCCAGAGAAACAGTGCAGTAGATACAAAAATCCAAGAATACTGTTCAAAAAAATCTAAAAAGCTCATTGATAAAATCTAAAATCTAAAAACTAATCTGCTAATAATTGGATAGGATAGCACTGGGTAGAGATTTATTAAGATCTACTGTCTGGCATTTACTGATTACTAAAGTTTACACTAGATAGCATAAAAGTACTGAAAATAGAAGATTATGCTAATAAATTACAATTTCAGTTAATGTCATTTATTTGACAATTTTGATAAATTTTAATTGGTTTATTACTATTCCATAATATTAACAGAAGTAAATAACTGATTATTTTCTTTAGATTTACTAGAAGTTATCTATTCTTCTCCTTATCCTATCTGAAAAATAGTCCATGATCCAGAATTATCAGTTCACCTTCTGTATTGATTTTATATGCATCGGAACTATCAATCGAATAATGATCTCTAAGCAAAGCACCCAAATTAACCGTTTTTAGTATGTTTTTAAATATCATTTACATCTGTGTGTGACATCTGGTCTTCCAAAAGACTGATTGATCTTCAGTCATGTCATTAAAAGGCAATAACTCATATTTATTAATTTGGATCTCTGGAATATTCTTCTTCATAATTTCATTTCTTCATAAATTTTGTCTTCAATATTTAAGAGCAACTCTTGACCAAAGTCACAATGTAGAAAGCTTATATATAGAGCTCGCAAAATAAGCCCTTAACAAGCTTCGAAAATATCCCCAACCCCAGACCAGTTTCTGTTACTGGCATTGTCAGTGAGGTGCTAGGATATTCAATCATTAGATTAAAAATACCAAGACAAGCCCAGGACTTTATCTAATGTATAACTATTAAGTAGAAAATCTGAAAATTTCAGACATCCATATGCCTTTCATATTTAAATTAGATAGCTGGATTGGGAGACATATGGATGCCTGAAAATTTCAGATTTTCTATTTAATAGTTATACATTAGATAAAGTGCTGGGCTTGTCCTGGTATTTTAAATCTAATGATTGAATATCCTAGCACCTCACTGAAAATGCCAGTAGCAGAAACCGGTCTGGGGTTGGGGATATTCTCAAAGCTTGTTAAGAGCTTATTTTGCAACTATACCATTTGTAAATACAAGCTTATTAAATGAGATCATGTGACATCTGACTTGATTTTTTTGTAATGTAGAAAACTGTGGGCAAATGCTGGGTGCAAACTTCCTCATCTTCAGATATCTAAAACAAATCATGGACTTTGCCTTAATAATAATGAACATTGAATTTATGTTCATTATTACATAATGAGTTCACCTTTTGTAGTCCATAATAATATCAGTCAAGTCCAATATAAAATTTTTGTGTATTGTAAAGATTATCAAATAAGCAAATAATTAAATGACTGCATTGTTCAGATGTTCATAAGAATTTCATCATTGAAAGAAACTGAGCTGTGTGTAATCCAAGTTCCTTATGCTCAAGAGTTTGTGATTCAACTCTACACCAGATCATATAGAGCATCATCAAATGAGATCACTGATTATAGGAAAAAACTTCAATCCTAAAATAATAATATAATAAATTAGAAAATCTTGGATTAGTAAAATTCCAGATATCATTAATTAATCTAAGAGATGATGATTTACATCTTTTCACCATAATGATCATTAGTTATCTGATAAATTAATCTTATAATCAAACCCGATCATTTTTTGTAATTATTTCTATCTTTTCCTCTCTAATTCTTAAATCCTTTCAAACTTACACTTCTACTTAAGAACATCTATTATGCATTTTACTTCTGCCTTTTTTCCAACATAGCATTCATAAATTTTCTGCCTCAAAATACATTTTTGATCCAATTCTTCTTTCTATTAGTAATTGTTTCATAAATATGTTTTGACTGCTCATTTCATCATCCTTTATATAAATTTTAATAATTTTTATTAATCATTCATTAGACTAGAGATTATCCACTTAACAAATAATATTTCTGTAGTATAATTTTCACTACACCACATTCCTACTAGGTAGGGGGCAATGTGTATCCACTTTTAGCACCTCACAGAATTCTTATGATAAAGATGTGAAAAAGATGTATGATTTCCAAAATACATATTTTAAACTAGACCAGCAATCATCAGTTATCCCTGATCACCATCTCTCACACATCTTTGTTCAGTATATATAAATAACCAATTACTACAGCTTAATTGATATCTGTCAAACTTACTACCTCACAACTTTGATAGAACCACTTAATGGAAGTATATTAATTTTTTTTACTCATTTATTAAACTAGAGATTATCCATTTAATGAATAATATTTTGGTAGTTAATTTTTACTGCATCACTCTCATGCAAGATAGGGACTGGTTTCTATTCACTTTTAACACTTATGGTGGTATAATCATAAACATGTGACAAAAGACATGATTTTTAAGATGTCCATTTCATGCTGAACCAGCATTCATCAGTTGGCCCAAATCACAGAAATATTATTCAGTATCTTTTTAATTCTCTCACAAATCCATGTATTAAAGCTATATCTCAATTGTCCATTTCTGTTACATATAATGGGGCACTCCAATGGAAACAACCACTGTGCTATTTTTTTAATTCTAATTTCAATGAGCTATGAAATAATCACTTTTACCAAATATCTGTCTAATCATTATAATTCTCACTCTAAACTTTTTATTATTACTTTTATCAGCAGTTATCTATTTCCCCATATCTTTAAATCCATTAACATGTACCCTAATATTCTAACTACAGCTTACTTTTTCATTTTACTAATAATTTTTACTGCTTCAGTTTTATTTTTAACCCAAACCTTCTACAAGATCTATATAAAAATTTTCTAAACTGGTCCACAGTAACTTCTAATCTTATTCAATATGCCTTTAACTTTAATACTAGCTTCATTCTTATTAAACTGCCAAATCCACTTATGAAATAATTCAAACAGAAGGCATATAGTATTGCTATTTTCTATCTTTTTATTTTTATATTCTATAAGAAGGTCATTACATTTTATAAATATTTAATATACAAAAATTAACAAAGCGTATGACACACTTGAATGAGAAGCTATAAAGATACACAGAAATTATTACACGCTAAGCGCTTTCGAGGCCTTTTGCCTCATATTCATAGTGGTACTGTGAGCTGCAGAATGAAGAAATAGGGCAAGGAAACAAAACAGTATGCAAAGCGTATGCAAATAAACTAGATAGTCCAACGTTTGGAGATGTCAAAGCAGGTATCTCGTCTATTGTTGGAGTTATTATTGCCATTAATAAAATATGCTTCTCTGATTTTCCGCTTGATGCCCTATTTCTTCATTCTGCAGCTCACAGTACCGCTATGAATATGAGGCAAAAGGCCTCGAAAGCGCTTAGCGTGTAATAATTTCTGTGTATCTTTATAGCTTCTCATTCAAGTGTGTCATATGCTTTGTTAATTTTTGTATATTAAATTATCGAATGAGAAGTCTTAAAATCTTTAATATTTTACAAATATTTAATGAAAGATATAAAAAAAATTAACAAATGTGTTACCTTCTGATCTCTATTTTTAAAACAATAACAAACTCTCCATATAGTAGTGTCACCCAGTGCAAATCATAGTAATCAATGGATGATAAAAGATTTGTTCAAAAAATTCCTGTTTAGTGCCTACTCATCCAAATCCTCAGACTAGTTTCTAGCTTATGGCTTTCATCAGTGAGAAGCTTTGAATCTTAGAGCACTGCACCTAAGTCTTTGTATCTAATGCAAACCTCCAGCAGTCATTTTTTTTACCTATTTAGTTAACTATAAAACTATAAGCCTGAAAATGAAAACACAATGTTTTTAATCCAAGCTAATTTGTTTATATACTCATACAGATCTGAACTTGGAACCTGGTTCAATATCTATATATTTTGGTATCTTTCATTTTTTTAATAACCAAGTCACCATCATCCCATTTGCAAGATTGGTATTAAACCACTAAGACATCACATGATCCCGTACCCTTAAACAAGTTGTTAAAACAGTACCAAACTCTTGATGCAACAGTGTCACCCGATGCAAGTCATAGGAAGAGATAAGATTTGTGTATAAAATCCCTTTCTAATACCAACTCATCCAATATTCCCAGTCTATAGTTTTTATCTCCTTATTGATAAAAGCTAGAAACTAGTCTGAAGATATTGGATGAACAGGCATTAGATGGGGATTTTATGCACAAACGTTTTAGAATCCATTGATTACTATGGCTTGCATTGGGTGGCACTACTGTTTAATAGTTTGTGTAATCATAGGAAATGGTCATCAAGTGACATCTATTTTTAAGCTTCAAAATAAATTGGATTATCCAATTTACTCTATTAAGTGGATTTTCACATCGGATGAAAAAACATTAATTTCTCTTTTTTTCAGGCTCTTTCTCTATATTGCAACACAAGTTTTCAACAATTCAATTGAATCACTCATTCTTTCACTTTTTCTAAAACCAAGTCAGTTTATTAAATCTAAACAAGATTAATTTATTGTAAATCTTCTACTCAAATTTAGAGTGAGATCTGAATGTGATATTAAGCTGATTGCTCTAAAATTTGCATATTTAGTGATGCTTTTTCACAAAATGAAAAATTCCAAAACAAAAGAAATCGTTACAATCAAAACTGTTAAAAAATCTACTGTCCATTCTGAGTCATAAATTACATTACAAATATCGGCTAATTCTCTCAAACTATTTTTCTATCACTTGTGGTATTTCTACCTTAAATTTTTATGTCTTATGATGCTCTACATTCAGTTTATTACTTTCTCAAATTTTTTAATTTTTTTAAACACAGGGAGGCCACCCACCCCACCCCACCTTAAGCGTTCCACCCCTCAACCACCATCATAGAGTCAATCATGAATTTATTTACTTGTTATCAATAACACACTCTTGCCTGCTTCAATAAACATAACAATATTGATATACATTGTTTAAATTGTCAATTTTAGTATTTAATGACTGTTGGAAATTTAAAATGGATAGTATTCACTCCAAGAAATGATCATCAAATTTCACATGCATATGATTGAAATAGAAACTATTTGTAATGCATATGTCATTCAAACTTTAATGCATATTTTAACTTTAATGTATATTAGGTATATGATCTATCCAACAATCTACATTTAGTATTGCTTCTGTGGTTGCATTCTGTCTCCTAACTGTAATATGTTCATTAGTTACCATTGTTTTGAATATAAAAGCAAACATGTCTTATTGCAACTTTTCAGTCTAGACAAAATGTTTGTGATAACCAATGCATAATTTATGCATGCATTCAGTAACACGTCATTTGAATTTACATTACCAATATTTTTGCTTAGTCCCTATCATAAGAAAAGCTATTAATAATTCATATTTACTGAAGCTTAGTACTTTCGAAGGCTACATTTGGCCTCATAATCATAGCATTGAGATTTATGTGAACAGATGCATTTAAATATATGCAGTAAGTTTATGCAAATACATGTAAAATATATGGCCCATTTTTTCAACAAGGAAAATCAGGATTCCTTCCTGTTTAAGATGGTAGGGTTGTTGGCTATATGCCACACCATTTTGATCTTGTGTTTAGCATCATTTTGCTTGATACACTCAATGTTGGCAAGTGTGGGCTCAAGTGTGGCCCATTGCATTTTGGTAATTGAGGAAGATAGTCTTGTGCTTAGGGTTGTTTGTGACTCTTTTATAGAGATATTTGTGTTGAGAGAGCCTTGTAGAGAGGTAGGCACATAACTTACTATAGTAGTTAGCACTTTATCCTGCTTGGAGGCATGCAATAGTTTGATCATGAGCCGTCTATCTTAGAATTATTTATGAGACCATTTATTGTGGTAGGAATGTGATAGCTTACTTGATGGGTTTGGGAGCAAGTTTTGGTTAAATTTTTGGCTACACATGGTATTTTATTTTATTGCTACAACGGTATAAGAAAAGTAGGTTAATATTTTTGAATACCAATATTTTATTTACAATAATTTTGTGTTAACTCTACTATATCCTTCCAACAAATGTATTGCAATCACTAGGGATAAGGATTGAAACTTTTTTCCCACCTCTGTTGGAGAGCAAATGCTGGTAAAATAGCACAGGTAACATTGCTAATCAATGATACACCTTACAAACTTAATCAATTTTGAGCTTGTATATATAGAATACTTTGATAATAAAATCTAGGAGGCAGAAAATTATTTTAATTAATTTTTTCAAACATATATATATATTATATCGAAAACAATGTATGTATAAATAAATAAATAACATTTAAAAATAAAAGAAAATTCCTAACATATACTTTATTAGAACTGTGTGTATATGTTATTTTTCAAAAACTAAATAAAAAAAAAACAATATATTTTTAGCATTTTTTATAACAAATTTTTTGGTGTTAAAAAAAAATTCAATAATTTACAATATAAAAAAAGTGTAAAGAAAAAAAAATAATTGAATCTGAAAAGATGATGTTTTTCTTTTTGGATTAAATCCAACTTTCTAAAAAGTTTTACTTAAAAATTAAATTCCTGGGTTTTTGTAATCTGCGTTTCAACACACCTGGTTGATTTGTAAAATTAAAAATGCAATGTAAGGCAAAAAAAAAAAGTAAATTCAGTTACGTTTAAACACACATATAAGCACATGTAAATATAGGATGTTTGTGTATTTTTAAAAATTATCTTAATTAATTCAATATATCACAATAATTTTATCATATATACGGCATTGTGGTTTGTGTTTATTTTTTTGTATAATACCCTAAAAAAATTGGCAGTTAGAATAACAAATAATCCCGTTTCTTTACTTATAAATGGGAGCAATCTCACTTTTCATTGTTTTCTTTGTTGATTGTTTTTCATCATGATTTTAAAGAGAATAAACCAATTATTTAATTTCACAGATTTTATTGTTCTGTATGACTTAGGACGGCAGAATGGATCAAAGCCTAATTTTATCGCATTATTTCATGGTACTCAAACTTTTATATGAACTCCATTAGCAATAATTTATTTGATTATTTTATAGACTTCATTCCAAAATAACTGCAGACAAATATTATGGTACAAAGATATTATGACCTGTCTGAAGATCAGAAGATTCTGATTTATGCTTAGGAAATGGATTTAAATAGGATGATGTCCCAGGATTTTTTACAAGTGGTCAAGGGAAATCAATTGAATAGGATGGTGGCCCAGAATTTTTTACAAATGGTCAATAAAAATGGATTGAATAGGATGATGACCGAGGATTTTTTACAAATGGTCAATAGAAATGGATTGAATAGGATGATATCCCAGAATTTTTTACAAATAGTCAATAGCATATAAAAGCGATTTACCCACTGACGAAGAAGCTGCAAAAACCAAAAACAATTAAATGGGTCGAGCGCTTTCGAGGTTTTCCCTCATATTCATGGCCAACATAAGTTATAAATCATTTATGTAGTATTGTTAACTAATAAAATATGCAAATGTGAATGCAAATTAATTTGTCCATTTTTTCGAGATAGAAAAGCACATGTCGCGTCTATTGATGGAATTGTTGTCACTGATAATAAAATACACCTCCTTGACTTTTCTTTTGCAGTCATTGGCTTCAGAGCATACTATCTTGGGGTTGCCTGGTTCAAACATCTGGCCAGCCTGCTTCTCATGTTCCAAGAATATTGAGAAGTTATCGTTGTTCTTTTTTGCTCTTCTGTAAGTATAAATGTGTTGAGCAGCTCTATTATGAACAGTGGCCTTGGTTTCCCCATAGTATGTGGCACTGCATCCAATCTGAGGGCATGAAATACTGTATACAACCTGGGGTGTCTGAGATGGATCTGCTCTAACCTTCGAATTATTAATAAGTCTGTTAGTATTAGGGAGAGTGCGGAAGCCAACCTTAAATTCACCAGCCAAAGTCTTTATCATCTGTTGTGATAATTTGGGAATATAACGGAGGGTAATTTGTGGTTTATCTTTACTTATGTGGTTAGTTATTGATTTTCTGTAAAATTGATCTATTTTCTTTGTAATTAATCTGTAGCTTAATCTGACACTTAACAAATCTTTTATATAGCATGCAATATTAGTCTTCCTATCAGCCTCAAATTTACACAAATTTTGGTTCCTAAATAAAAACGCGTTTAAACCTGCGAATTTATGTGCTGTAGGTGAAATGGATTTGGGGTGGGTAAAACCTCTGACCTCAAGAGGCTTAACAATCATGCAATAATGCAGAGCTCTGCTTTCTCTATGGACCAGCAAATCCAAATATTTTAGCTTCTTCCATTCGTTTTCCCAAGTGGTGTTTATAATCAATTTGTAATTCATTTTTAATATTGGTGATTACATCTTTTGGAGCTGCCATAAACACATCATCAATATAATGCACGTAAATTAATCCAGCAGTGTTAGAGATGTATTTAGAAATGATTTGTTTTTCAAAAAAGTTTAAAAATATGCTGGAAATTACTCCACTTAAGGGTAGACCCATCGGCCAACCATCTTTCAGATCATACCATCCACCCTCAAAAGTTGTAAAAATGTTATTGTCTAACCAATTAAGGAAAGCTAATATAAAGTTCATGCGCCCATTTGGACAATGCTTATTTATTAATTCTTTATGGATGATGTCAATCGACCACTTCCTGTTAATCGATCCGTATAATTCGGTCACGTCAATGGCTGCAATTTCAAAATCTTGATCTATTAATGTATTCTTGATTTTTCTAACGAACTCGAAGAAAGACTTAATTGTGAAATCTCCAAAACCTACGCTATCAACTAACCATTGATTTACCAGCTTAGCCGTTTCAAAGTAGTGCACTCCTCCAAAGTCCAGCATTAGCCTTAAAGGCTCTCCAGGTTTATGTAACTTAGAATTGGCAAACATTCTTGGTGGCCTGGTGGCAGATGGATAAATTCTATAATATTCTGCTCTCGATATACCTTTGTCTTTGTAAGCTCTGAGAATTGAGGAGATAAATTTATCTCTATTAAGCTTGTTAAAATTTTCTACCAAATTAAATTTTAACTTTACGATTTCAGTCGTCATTTTTTCTTTATAATCTAAGAGCACAAATCTGTTGCCCTTGTCTTCTTTTAAACATATAATATTGTTGTATTTTAAGAAGTGTTTAGTTTTTTTAATGTTGATATTCCAGCTGTCAGATCTCACATACATTTGTTTATGTCGTATAGCTTTAACAATATCGGAAATAATGTTGTCTCATGCCCTCCAACAAATTTAGGACCCAATGAGAAAACTTTTTATTTTCGCTGGAGGAGCAATAGTAGCTCTATTGACGTAGTTCTCTTTCGCTGTATGAATATTAATATTTTGTTTTTTTGCCAAGAACCTTATTTTGCGCTCGAACTTACAAGCAAACTTTCTTTCAGAGATGTCAAGTTTTTTCATTATCCAAGGAGGTAAGATTTCACCTGCAGTAATCCTTCTCCATCTTTTATTTTTTTTCTTCAATGCGCATTTGCACCCTTTAATAATAAAGCCAATGAGCTGCGTTTGTAGTTGTTTAGTAACTTTGTCACGATTATGTATTGATCTATCAAGTTTTAGATTGCAACAATTTGGAACAATAAAACAATCTCTGCATTTTGATAAAAACTCAAGTCTCTGCTGGAATAATCTAATAGATATTCCTAACCGTAGAATGAATTTCTCTTTAGTGTTATTCATATCTGTAATAATAATTTAATAGAAATGGATTGAATAGGATGATGTCCCAGAATTTTTTACAGACAGTCAATAGAAATTGAATTGAATGGGATGATGGCCCAGGATTTTTTT